>CM052319.1:18385706-18439031 GCA_028455605.1 Lasioglossum malachurum
AAATTTTGAAAGAAAACTCAGCTGATGGTATGCATCAATACTACACAATATAAATTCCTTTCCGTAGATATTGTAATCCGGTAGTACTATAGATCAGCCCGAACAAAAACGAAATTTTTCGAATATGTAGGGGGCAAAATAAACACATGAAATATCGCTCGAAAGTTTGAACGAAAATTCATCCGCCGGTGTAAACCAGCGAGACACAACATAAATCCTATTTTGCAGAAAATAATCCAACAATATTGTAGGCCGTTTGAAACAGAAATGCAATTCTGTAAATACACAGAGAGCAGAATGAACACGTGAAATATTAGTGGAAAGTTCGAATGATGATTCATCCGGTGATACACAATATAAACGAGGTATCTAAATAATAATAAAACTTTCCTCTACGCAATTTAAATCAATAAAGAATGTGCAATCATGTGAACAACAGTCCTTTGGTGATCGAGATTGAAGAAAAATGGTCCTACTTTTACATTTGATGAAGAATGTTTTTCCAAATCCTGAGATTATAAAAATTTGAGAATGATTGACAATCTTGTTTGCCTCGGAAATGAGTAGATTTATGACAAAAAAGAGTAGATGTAAACTTCAGAAAAAGTAAAAAAATTACGCCGAGTACATGAATTGAATTGAGTCGCTAACACAGCATAATTATTATGATCACAAAAAGATAGAAGAAAGTAATAAATATCACACAAAAATAATAAAAGGAATCAAAAAGAAAAAAGATAAAAGATAATAAATAAACAATATAAGAAAATACGTGTCCTAGATGTCCGCGGTCTGGAGGTCAAATACTTGGCGTGGCCAGGCAAGGTCAAGGTGTATTGAAGTTGGTCTTATTCTAAAGCTTATATGTGGTTTACATAAGAAAAATGCCTTTCAATTTAGAAAATATTGCAGACGTGATGAGATATTAACGAAAGAAGTTTCAGGTTAGGTTAGAATGCCCGGTTTACGAGTAAAAGATACGGGGTAGCGACAGTTGACATCGATACAGGGTGTTTGGTAATTTTTCATGTACTTGGCGTCGAGACGCTACCGCGTCGCTAGATTTGAATAAATTCGATAAATTTTTATTTCAGCCCAGTTGGCTGCAAATCAACTGGAAAATTTTTATTTGGCATAATGATGCGCTGTCTACCAACGAGAATACATTCCAATTGAATTGCACAAATTTATTCAGGGCGAAATATTTATTTCTACGCATTTCAATATCTTCAATCTCATCGGAAAGAAATACCGCAGTCATAGGTACATCTATCCTACCAGTTCAAATATCGCAGAGGTGAATTTCCACCGGAACTTCGCGCACTAATATAGATCAGCCTGAGGAGAGAGAGCAGTTGAAAAAATGCGCGAGGAGTATAATAAATATATGGAAACGGCGGTCGAAATTCCGAAAGAAAATCCAGCTGGTGTTAAGGAGTGATGCACGACGGGAGTTTCGGCTCGGCGAAGTTAGCAAGGCGGTCCGGCAGCCGTTATAGCAATTTGTCGTTCTCTTTATTGCCGCGGCATACACACCGGGGCCCAAGTTCGCCGGCGGGGATAAAATTATTTTTCGGACAAGGCAAGATGGCGTGAAAGCAGAGAACTAGTCGCGAGCCTCCACTTACCGCCGCGGCTTTTCCTGTACCTGGCCAATATGCTCGCTAAAAAGTAAAACTCTACGCGGGAAAGCTCTCAGAACGGCGTACAGGCACGAATGTATGAAACGTTTTGGAAATTGAATTCGCGCCGTCCGCCTTCTTTTTTCCCTCTCCTTGTCTTTCGATTACTTCGGCCCGCGTTTACCGGTTCCTTTGAGACCGTAGTCCGCTCGACAGACGATTTTATTAGGAAATCGGAAGGGAAAATGAAGTTTCGCCTCGTTGAAGTGTGCGGGGATACTATTCCGGGCGACTTCTCTGTGTGTCGCGTGTCAAGTTCAATACGCCGGGACTCCATTTATACGGAGCTATTCGGGGAAGAACGGTTTCGATCGGTCGATTGTTCTCATTGAAAGAGTTCGTTGATCAAAATTCTTTTTGTGCCTATTGTTTACCTGCTCGAGAGAAGCTGCCGTTGGCGTCACTGGATTTCTATTCGTGTCGCTCGCTGGGAAATTAATGTGAGCGATGATGTTGTTCCGAACGTGTAGCCAGGTGACTTCGAAAGACATAAATCAAAATAATTGGGTTGCAAACAATATCGTTCATTCACAAGGAACGTGACACAAGTCAAAATGTATTTCTGAAAACAGTATAATGATGAATATATAAATTGTGGTCTACTTTGTAACTAATGTACATGACAATTAACCCAGTATCTAAATAATTAAAAATTATTTTACATTTCTAAGTTCATGATATAATTTTTTGGCTTATGTCAATTTTCTTATGAATGAACTATATTATCGTAATATGAACACAATAGAAAGAGAGAAAATTGCTGGTTGAAGTATAAAGAAGATTAACAATTAAAAAATATAATGCCAGACCTGGAATTCTAAGTCACCTGTGTTGTATTACAACATTTTCGGCATAGTAGGTTGGAGGGAAAGACTTCTTAAAAAGTTAAAAATTTTTGGTTTCCGGAGGTGAAGTGAAACCTACGTAATAGTAAGGGAAATACAGTAACAGAAACATTTAGGTATTCGTTTTTACGTGATTCACTCAGTACATCATCGCAGTATTGACTCGGAAAAAAACAGTAAAGGAATTAATACTTTTTTGAGAAGACTGTGCTTGAAGTAACACTTCCTATTTTTATTGTTCTTTTATTGATTGTCTATCACTTTCTTTTGTTAATTGTTGCCTCAGGTGGTGGAGTACTCGCCGCCCCTCGCGAGCAGGATCCCAGCGCGCCAGGTGAGATGGGGAGACCAGTAATTCTGCCAACTAACCTAACTGCCGAAACGAAAAAGCTCGTCGACGATGGATGGTTGAACAACGCGTTCAATCAGTACGTCAGCGACTTGATTTCTGTTCATCGAACGCTGCCCGACCCTCGTGATCCATGGTGAGTCGATCTTTGCACAAAACCACCTTTACAGAAAATTAATAGGTTTATTAATTGTTCAATTATTTTGACGTATTATTATGTCGACGAGTTCGTGTGACGCTGTTATGCTGTCAGCACCGTCATAAATCGATAAGCACGTTACCACGTGTATTCTTATCGATAACGGTTTATTTACCGAGTACTTACGAACTAATTGTCTGTTCTCGTTTCTCATTATTTATTTTATATTATTTTCAATTTTATTCTTATATATATTATTATAATTATATATTATACAAATATATGTGTGTGTATATTATTTATATTATTTTGATATATATATATATGATTGTATTATTTTGATATATATATATATTATTTTGATATATTATATATATAATTTTGATATATTACATATATTATTTTGATATATCACATATATGATTTTGATATAGTATATATATATTATTTTGATATATTGTATATATTATTTTGAGATATATATTGTATATTATTTTGATATATGTATATATCTATATGTGTATGTATATTATTTTATATTTATTTTATGTTTATATTTGATATATGTTATTTTATATACAGGTATGTATGTATTGTGTTTGGGTATAGATTGATCAGACGTTTATTAATTCTTCTATTCTATAAATCGTATTTTTATTGCTACTTTACCTAGGCTAGTTTACATTACTCCGAATTAAACAGCTTTGAAATTAATCGCTAGAAGTCGAGTAGCTTAATAATTGAAATAGACCAGCGCGTATCATCAAAATTGTAGTTAATTATCTGTTTTCTTTTACGAAAGAATATACCGGAATCATAACCGCTGATTTTTGCTACAATTTTGAACACACTCGACAACGCGCCGCTCATTTCATAGAACAATGGGATAACAAAATTGTAGTTTCCGCGAGAGGAGAGCATTTAAGTTGATTTTCCTTGAAACGGCAAATTCTGAATTAGGTACGCCATCGTCGTAGCAACTGGAACGTTTCGCAGAAATGAAATGTTTCGAACTGGCCAATTTTGAAGAGCTTGTATCGCTTTAACAAAACCGACAACCAATAAAATAAATCAAATATTTTTACGAGAACTAGTTAGACCAAAGTTCCATAAAACCCTGTAAATATCAGTACCATTCGTTTATTCGCTCGCAACGTTAACAATGCAATCGCAGCAGAAAATTCTCTCTCTCTCGACCAGCCGCTCGTTTATAATTGGCTCGGCTCATCGAATAACAATGGCGAATATTATTTCATTCGGAAGGATATTTGACTTCTTGAAAAGGAACCAACGAACGGCCGGTCGTAGTAGGAAACGGTTCGTTCGTTGTCGGAGTCGATGCAACAAAAAGTACACGGAAAACATTACAAAAGTCAAGCCAACGGAACAGGATCCAATTACAGTAACTCCACAAACACGGTATTATTCTTTCATTTGTGCACGTAAACCGACGGCGGGTTCGTGTTCGTTTCCTCCATTTCGGGGGAGGGACCTTAAAATGAACGCGCATATCCCGATGGGAGCTGCGTGCTGGCAAGGGATCTCGATAAAACACGAGATAATTTGGAGCTGGCCAACGTAGCCCGACCGTTTCTCGCGTAATTGAACTCGTTCCTTTGTTATTATTTAATTAAATTACCCGGCAGTAGATTTAGTTCGAGTTATGTCAAACATCGTGTTTCGCGAGCCGGTGGATTTGTACGGCGGGGGCCAAGCCAGGTCATAGGAAACGGGCCGAATGAAATATTCAAGGATCTCTCAAGGTTCCCTCTTCCATGTAACGCGATAAAGCGAATATTTCCAGGCCTGTTTCGCCCGCGAAGTCCATCGAAAACGGAACGGAATAGAACACGGAACAGAACGCACCGAACTGGGCGCCATTAATACGCTTCGGCGCCGGAGCAATGGCGCGTTATTGCAACTTCTTGTTAACAAATTGTCCGAATTACTTCCCGTTGACACGGAGAAAGTAATTTCGCAAGCTGGCCGCGGCGAAGCGCGCGATATGCCCGCGCGCAAGCGGATAAATTGCATGCCCCGCTACTAATTTATCGCGCTGCAACCCCCCTGTTACGCGTGATTGTTCGACGATCTAATTGGCCCTTAACATTCTCCGCTTCCTAATGCTGACGTACTGTGCCGGCCGAAATGATACGACTTTTGATATTTTAATATTTCGTGCAATAAATTCATATCTCTTCGTGTAGTCAAGAAAATGTAGGGGTAATGGGGCGGATACTTAAGCAAAGATTACAAGAAAATTAAAATATTGGGTCAAACACTATTTAAGGATTCGTTCCGCAAACTCAAATATTCATTTATTCGCACATTGAAACAAAATTAGTTCCTTATTCATCTAATTGTAAGTGGTCAAAAAATATTGTGTCAAACACTATTTAAGGATTCGTTCCGCAAACTCAAATATTCATTTATTCGCGCATTGCAACAAAATTAGTTCCTTATTCATCCACGTAGTCAAATTCATAAAAATAAAAAAAGATGTCTATACAAAACATACTCAAATTGTTAGAGCTACTTACACGTAAATTAAAACGGTATATTTTTATATAAGATTCTGGTTATACATGGAATATTTTCTATTTTCTTATGAAGCATTTGATGAAATTTTCCAAAAACAAATTTTCTGTCGATATAAGAGGACGGCATTCGACGTATTGCGGATGAGAGTACCCATCGGCTTGACATGGTTCTTGAGTGGGCCGAGAGTTTATGAGACTCATAAATTTATAGCAGACCGTAAAGATGTCGGCCGAGTAGCGATATCAAAGGGGTAGAATATGACATACTCCCTCGTTGTGACCCTGTGTCGAAAGAATAATTTAAAAAAAGAAGCGAAGAAGCCGTTTCTCAAAACAAATATTGAGGCCGTTTCTCAAAACAGAACTGTATAAAAATAAGAGACGCCGAGGGTGCTGGGTAAAATAATTCATTTCATTCAAAATAATGTTCATATCGGTCTACGATCTAAAATATTATGAGAATAATTTATACCGTCTGCCAGACGCGTTTAGACATGCCTGTAAATCGAACCCCTTCAGAATTCCTCAAGCAGGGGTGGGTCCCATCAATATAAGAAACACCGTCGCGCACATAAAAGCGTCATTCTCTGTGCTATCGAGTTTCTGATCGACAAACAGGGAGGTCGAACGGCGTCACGTGAGATTCAGGAAACACGGTGGAAGGGTTGAAAAGTGGTATATCTAAGAAGGATTTCGGGAGGGGAGGGGGTGAAATATCAAGAGCCACGGTCGATTTATCGCGGAAGGGTGACCGGGCCTCGTATCGCCGGATCATTCTTCATAATTCCGTAATAAATCTCCGGGCGGTCGCCTTAAGACCGACGATTTATTTCACAACAGGGCCGGCAACCAGGGCCGTGCGCGGCGGTATCTGGCCGACGATCGGGGGCTGGCACCCCTTTCCGAAATATGTTCGCCGGCGAGCGTAAATTCTCGGTAAAACTTCGGGCTTGCGGCCCGGTGCTTGCAGCCGGCGGCGAATTAACCCCATGAATATTAATTATAATTTACATGATATTAACCAGCATTATCAGGAGACAGGAGGGTAGGGGGACGAAGTTCGTGGGCGTCCATTGGCGCGGGAACACCGCGACGTCGTTCGATCTAAACTACAGGGGTAAAGGGTGAAACCGACGCGCAGGTGTCCTCGAACAGGTGGCACCGATTTACAGGCTTTCCGCGGCGCTAAACAGAGCCAATCGGCGGTCACGCCGGCCCTGTGGCCCGGTTTGTTGGTCAACGAAACGGTAGCAGCCTGCAGCTAATCTGTTTTTACCGAAAAATCGAGGCAGTGCTTGTTAACCCTTTCGAGACGACGCACAGTAGGATGGATCGCGATTTTAGCGGGCCAATTACTATTTTGTTTTCGTTCTTAAATACAATATAAATATATCCATACTCAGTGCTTTTTAACTTGAAAATTAAACATTTCTTCCGACTTAGAATAATTCCATCGTATATGATTTTTTTCGTTTTGTGAATATATAATTAATGTAATACCTCATGCGATACTTAAATGTTTAGTAATTGGTTAGATCCCAACATATTTAATAACGTAAACAATATTTTGAATAATGGTATAGCAGCTTTTAGTGGGGACACTGACTCAGTAAAGATTTCTACTACAAATTTCGTCACTACCTTGCAATGAAACTATTATGAATATTATATCTAATACACAGAAGTGCAAGAAAGAATTAGAACCCGTAATTATTAATATTATTACGATTTTCTACGGTCTTCAAAGTTGTTTATATTGGTATATTGTCTTTCATTCTCCAGCATTAAATTATTTCGAACAGCATGTGGTTTTTTTTTAAATCACAGTTATGTACATTTACAATTAAAATTAGGACATATTTATATTTACAACCGAGTGACTTGATGTTACAATCCAATATTGTGATTGCTTAAAATAATCAATAAATTCACGGAGATAGGGCTACGAATCAATTTATTAATTAATGTCACTCAATTTTTAAAATTCTCGTTCTTGAAAATACCCAAAAAGCTAAAAAGATTCGTTGATAATTTTAGAATGATTAAAATTATTTATCTGACATAAATTGCATTGACAGAAATGCATTGATAATTTCAGAATGAAAATGATTTCTTTGTAACACGGAGAAAATGCACAGAAAATGACGACACGAATAACAATGATTTAATTCGTGCACTTAATGCAAGGTGCTGTAATGGCGATATACCGGTTAAGAAAGTGGTTAAACCGTGAAGGAACTTTCGTTTTTATCGCCATCGAGGCGAATTAATTCAATCCGGGCGTCGATTAATGAACAAATTCACCTTAATGGATCCTATTTCAACGGCGTCCATGATTCGTGAATATTCAACTGGCCGACCCCCCGACATATTCATTAAGTTGCAGGAAGAGAAAGTTTATCCGTAACAGATCGTTTAATTGATTTCACGGTCCGCCGGCGGTTCACAGGCGATTCCTCGCCACGTTACTGAGACACGAATTTATCGCTGCTCCTGAAGGAACCCCTCAATTATGCAAAACAAACTTAAGACTCGGCCGTTTAAATAAAATGCACGCGTTTCGAAAATCTACCTTCCTATTTATGGCGCATATTTAAGATTAGATTAGAAATTATCGTTAAAGGAATTTTCGAACGTCGAGGACAAATAGGAAATTATTTTCATTAGAAAAAATTTTGCGTACCTTCAAAACGACGGTAAAAATATTATCTAAACTGTTTCACTACGTGATTTTTTTCAAATACAATAAAATTAACGTGACAAAAGTTTTGACTGAATGAAAAGAATGAATTAAAAATTTATTTCTTCTCTTAATGGCTTCAATAAATTGAAAATAATGCATAAAATCTATGTGTAGTCTAAAAATAAATATTATGGTATTTTATGGGAATTATTGTTTAAAGGAAGAATTTAAATAAATTACTTAATGGTTTAAATGTACTCGACGTAATAGAAATATAGCACAAAATTTTAGTAAAAAAAAAGACAGTTTAATAATAGGAATTTAACTTTCTTAATCTGCAGATGGCAGCGTCGTGATTTATTTTAATTTACCTTTTAAAAACTTCATATAACTTCGCAGTTTCCGGAGATTAAGTAGTTTGCTATGTAAATTAGATTTACTAGGTTCTCGGTAAAGCTTTAAACTTTATTTAAGTACTAATTGAAAGTTTTATTCTTGATCTCATAGTCATGTAATTAAATCGAACATACGCCATTCTAAAGTGATTATCTGCCATCTTGCGGTGAATGCCATTAGCGTGTTATCTCAAGATTTGATTTCCTTTATTTTATTTTCTGTGGGCTAAATGAAAAAGATCAAAAATATTTCTGGCAGCCCAAAAATCAGTAATCAACGTGTTTAAAAAGTTTGTAAAGTTTGTATCCGTAAAGCCATATTTATAATAATTTAAACATTATGTTGTTTTTTATTCACAAAATATGCAATCATTTATCGAGTTTCATAATATGCACATTTAATGTTACTCATCGGCACAAGTGCAACATGATAAGAAAAGAAATTTAGGGCAACCTGTAACATATCAGTGGCGACGTAAACCGAATGGGGAAATCTTCTGCAAATTTTATGCGCGTTGTCCTCGGATCCTCGGACATCATCGTTTCAATAATAAATTGTCTGGACAACATTCGGTCGCACGTGAGGTGCAGGCTGCATTAGAAACTCGGCTTATGATTTCTTAAAGCTGTATTACCTGACCAGCGTTGCAATGGTCGCAGACACCCTTAGTTACCTTTGCTAGGTCGCTGTAACGTGTAAGTCGAAGAATATCTCAAAGTGACAATTACTATAAATCCTTATAAGTGTAGTTACATATTTTGAAGTGGAAAAGGTAATTGGTAGACAGCGGATCTTTATGCAAAATAAAAAATTTGGACCTGAACAGCAACAAACTGAAGTGATATAGAAATTTATTTTCTTTGTTAATATGTTTAATACGTTGAAAATATTATTTTCAACATACTCATTCTTGTCATAAGTGCATAAAATCCGCTGTCTAGTAATTAGAAAGCTTTAAGCTCCTCTTTATGCAAAACAAAAATTTTGTACCTGAATTGCAACAATCTGAAGCGATATAGAAATTTATTTTCTTTGTTAATATGTTTAATACGTTGAAAATATTATTTCCAACATACTCATTCTTGTCATAAATGCATAAAATCTGTTGTATAGTAATTAGAAAGCGTTAAGCTCCCCTTTATGCAAAATAAAAGTGTCCCACTTTAATTATTTACAACAACAGGCACTGTTTCATATCTCTTCTTTTCTTGTGTATCATATTTAATTCACCCATTATCAGCATAAATTAATAAAATCCGCGGTCCATTTATCAAATCTTTTTGAGCAGCCGTGTATATCGATAACAATCCTTGCGAACCGACGCGACGTGACACTGCCAATTCCGCGCGCAGCCTTACGTCGGGAACAGTATTGACAGTTGAAAGGAAAAGTCAGCGGTGTATGAATACCTTTTTCTGCCATTGTGCCACTGTGATTCGCGAAGCGAGTAAAATGCGACTATGCACCCGCGAAGTTTCTGTCGCATTGTGGTGTACGAACGTTGAGTCCATGTAAAATTAGAACCAGTTCTAATTTCATACTTGATATAGCTTAACCGACCATACTGCTAAATCGAGACGCAACTTTTCGAACGAACAAATTGCATATCGTGATTAGAAACAGAGTGCACATGTTTCTCGGCGAGAGCTCTTGGGCGTTTAATTAAAATTGTATCGCGAAATAATTACCTCCAAAACCGTGGCCAATTTAATGAGAAACTTTCCGCGGAAAGTTTTGTTAATTAACGCGATCATAAATGATAGTAGGTAAGTTGGCGGAGCTCCGTGAGAGGCTTTCACAGAATTAGTTTCTTTCGCGACGAGTGTTAGACTTGAAATCTGTTTTCCCTGTGGAAGCACGAAATATTACCAGACGCGTCGATTCATTATTCCAATAATTTCGGAATATTCAGTCACGATTTTTGTTTTTCAGCCGGAAAAAATATTACGAAATTCCATTATTGATTTTATGCGTTTACTATACCCCGGGGTATCCGAAATGCAATAGCAGAAAAATATTGATGAATATTCAATGCGCTTTCGATTCGGTTTCCCGTCCGTGAAGTTATTTAATTGAATAAGCAAAGTTCTTCTTAATTCCTGTTTTCATTGAAGAGCCACGAGATATTCGAATATGCGTAAGGTAGCTCTCGTTTCAAGTTACAAACTTATTTAAATGAATAAGCGGGGAGGTTGACGAATAAATTAAAGGAGAAGCATGCGGAATATTATGTATTTGTTGGAAAAGTATTTTAATATTCTTGAACCAGAACTAAACTAGCTTTTTCAATGAATACATAATATCCTATATACTTTTCCTTCTTTTCCGAATGAATTTTTGCTCGTCAACTTTTCCGCTTTTATTTTAATATTCTTGAACCAGAGCTAAAGTAACTCTTTTTTGATATTGATTTTAGTAGGGCAATTCATGTACAGGACTATACTTTTTATAGGGGCACTTGGGGGAAGTGATGGAACGATATTAGCTTGAGTAATATTACATAATATTATAACAATTCCTTCTGCCGTCTTGTCATCTAATTTTTTAGCAAAAATAAGTGATGAAATTCGAGATACAGAATAGCTTTTAATCCACGAATATTCGCACGCATTAGTTTATTAAATACAATCCACGGATAAATTTATCTGCTTGTTTAACGATTATGAGAACTCCCTTTGACAATGATGCTGTCGAGCATCCTCATTTCAAAAAGAAGTTCTGTAACGAGCTGTTGTTACGAGCGAATGTAGCCGTGTTTCGCATTGAACGATACTAACAAGCATTCTAAGAACATGAAATACGCAAGCGAGTAAAAGAAGAGTCCACGTTACGACAGGAACAATAAAAACCGTTCTACGGAGTGGTGAAATTATTACCGGACGAGTCAACCACGGTGTTCATAACTCCTCGTTAACCGAGCCAGACAGATTTTTACCTTCTTACTGACCTCTGTGCTCTCGTTCGCGAAACTGCAACGGGAAGCACCTCCCGTTGCAACATTTGAGGGTTACTAGCCGGGTTCTTGTAGAAATTCTTAATTAGATGCAATCTGTTTGTCCATGGGAGAAAGGTACGCAGAGAAACTACATGGTCCTCCAGTTGGGTAGCGAATGAATTCGTTTGGTACCTTGTAACTCGAAAGATTTTTATAATTAAATGATCACTGCGGTCTTTATGCATTTATAACAAACTTGAAACAGTGAAATATTCAAAACTAACCCTACCACTGCCGATCAAATGACCGGTTTTATACTTTTCATTTTATTATTGAAATTATGAAGTTCCATACATGGAAATGGTTTCGATAATTTCTTTCATTCAAGCATATATTGTAGTCAAAATTACACGAGATCTAGTTAAATAAGCCCTTGTCATTTTTGTATGTTGAAACCTTTTAATCCCTCTTAAATGAGGGACAATATAAATAAATGAGTAGGACAATTTATGTACAGGACCGTACTTTTTATAGGGGCACTTGGGGGCAGTGATAGAATGATAGTGGCTTGAGTAATATCAGATAATATTATAACAATTCCTTTTGCCGTCTTGCCATCTAATATTTTAGCAAAAAATTAGATAAAATTCGAGATACAGAATAGCTTTGAAACCACGAATATTCGCACGCGTTAATTTATTAAATACAATTCACAGAATTGGGTGCTTCACATGGTGTACGAATAAAAAATAAAATACTGAAGCCTTACGCAAAATTTTAAATCGATTTTTCTCCGACTTTTCGGGCGAAATACCAGTCACAAAATTCTTCGATGAGGATCAGTGCGTAGGGTCTGCGGCCCTCGGGTCGAATAATCTACTCCATTATTTATTCCCATCTTTCTCGGGTCCACGATTCGAGATCCTCCCTTTGTTCGGAGAACAAGCAACTGCGCGCCGTTAATTTAGTCCCGGCTAGACGCGTAGGAGCGGAGTAGGTGGAAACGCAGGAACGGTAATGAAAAAGTATGTGCCCGGGTCGGAGAGCTGACCGTCTCGACTTCCGTTTCGCGTACGCGGGCCAATGCTGGGTCGCCAATATTTTTCAATTACCAGTCGACCCGGGTTTATTTAGTTTGCGTACAATTGCCACGGCCTGCCCTCTTCCTGCCACCGTCTCCGCCGAATTAGCTGCATTCGAAGAAAAACGATTTGAGTGTCGATGACAGCGGATGAAATATGTTTTTCTAAGGTCTCGGGCTCCTGTCTCATTTATCCGTGACTTCTACTATGATTTACTGTTATATTTCTAGCGTATTCTTAACAATTTCGTGTCCTTCATATATGCGCGATTATTTGGCCAGATTTAAATATAATTAAAAATTTTCGACCTGATATGTTTATTATACCAAATTGGTTAAGACTTGGAAAATACAAGAAGGTGCTGTTCTAATCAATATGGTTGATTCAAAACTTTTATTCGCAGGGCGCGATATGCGCGTAAAGCATGATTGCTCATTCGGGATGACTTAAATATAACATTTACATCACGAACAAGAGAAACGAAAACAAATTATTAACCAAACAATAGTATTCAACGAGAACATGTCATTGATTTCGCATTTTTAACACAGTGGATATCTTACATACCATAGATTTATTGTAAAATTAAGATTATTTTCAATCACATATATCATTTTATTTAACAAACAACGAAAAACAATTAGCCACGCTACATTACTTTGCAATGTGTTTATTAATTCTTCATGAAAAACTGATCACAAATTTTACGACTAATATTACATTTAGAAAGCAACAATAAGCCCCACATAATGAATTTTGTTTAACAAGCGACGAAAAATGTTAGCTGCACTGAACTATCCAGCGATTTTCGAGATTGAATTATTTATCGGTGCACAGGTTAATAGAATACCAGCAATACCGTGTAAAATTGGCTGCTTTCAGCGGCGACTTTGATTAAAATACTTCGTCAGCATCTCAATACTTTGAGGCATCGTTCTATTCGATGAACACGCGAAGTTAATACCCCTTTTCCGAATGGTATGCCTTTGGCCGACGCAGCTCGAGCGAAACTGGAATTGCGTATTGCCGCTGTAATGAGTTACTCGCAAAATAGAAAAGCAATTTTGACTGGTACCCTCCTCGGATGGGAGCGCTTTCACTCGGAGAGAACTCAGTCGCGCCGGCCGGAAGAAATAAGTTGGCGGAGAGGCCAAATCGCTTTCGTATGCGGAACGATAGATTGAAACTCGTTCTCCTGACCGCCTATCATTTAATATATCGCTGACGACGAAAACGCGTCTCTTCCTATTCACGACCACCGAATGTTGCAATTCTCACCGATTTTTGCAAATTTAGCCCTTCAGTCAACACTTTTTAGCCACCCAATTTCGCCCCTCAGCCACGCGAATTTTATTCAAACACGTTTCATCCAATCGTTAGTGACTCACACCTTACTATAATCTAGTAAATTACACATAATTAATAGATTGATATTTAATGCCATTCATTTCCTGACAATAAAGTTCAAGTTTTCATTTTAAGTAATTTACTTGACATTTCGTTTCAGTCATTAATTCTTTAATTTCTTTATGTACAAATTAAATGAAATTCAATATAACCGAAAATACATTTTTTAATCTATCGTTTGTGTAGATTTAACAATGAATTTTCGCATAAATTAGAAACAGTTCCTGGGATGAAGTACTTAAAAATATTCTTTATCAATGTATAGAATGGCATAATCAATTTATCATTTGTATAAGTTTGACAATTAATTTTATACTGATGGTAATGTTTGCTATTTTTATTAAACAATATTTTTCTTCAATGTATAAAATGGTCATAAAAATCACATGACGTGTCCAAGACGTCTTTATACGTCGAGTTGATACAAACTCGAGCAGAATCAGATATTTGAAGAAGAAATTAAGCACAGAAAATAAAAATTGAATTTACAACGAGAGGATGTATTCATTAAACATTGAAAATGTATGCTTTTGACAATTTTAATAAGTCGAAAATAATGTAACGTCACTTTCAAATTTGTTTAATATCTTCACAGTTTTCTCGTCTATTAAATTGTTGTCTTATATGCAGAAAATCCGCAGTCTATTAATTAAAGAGAGGTAAGTCTCATCGATCTCCAAAGTTCGGTATTTTCCTGACAACACGTCTCGCGCAAGGAACACTGGGACGTAGTTTTCCAGGGTAACAACGTAGCGAACCGAAGGCAGTAAGATGAAACACGGGCCCTTTCGTCGACCGTGAACGAAAATCCAAACAAGATGACTCTGAATAAAGCAGCCCGCTAGCTCGTGCCACGGAATTATTTGCGAAGAGCAATTTCGACCCGGTCTCCAATCAAGACGCACACCACGATGAACTCAAACAGAACGTTATCAAACGAGATGGTACCTTGAGCATTGACTGCCAGGTATCACGGAATCATTTTTGCCTGGCAGAACGGGGCCTGTAATGAAATTCTTGGCGACCTCTTCGTCGTCTGTGTGAATTAAAATTACACGGCGGTTCGACGTAAAAATTCAACTGACCGACATGTCGAATAATATATCGTCATCCGCGAGTTTATCGAGTTCGACGTGGAGACATTAAAAGTTTCCGGATTAAATGTTCCTCGAATTAGACTTTCTGTTGCAGCGTAACCATGTTACAGTTATTGAATTTCTCGAACTTGCAATCATGTTAGTGTCTCGACTATATTTGGCGGGATTTCGGTGAAGCTGTAACGTTTCAGTACTGCAGTCAAACTGTTTGCAGAAGTTTCCGGAGATTCTTGATAAAACATATTCGGTTTCGGGTGAATTAAAACTTTGACAGATATAGTTTGGCCTTTCAAGTTTCGTTGTGTTTCTGATAACATTGTGGTAAAGCGTTTGATACAATAGAGAATATTCATTCAATAGAGAATTCATTCATTTAGACGTGAGCTATTTGAAATGTTGCGAGACAACCTGGATATTTAAAATGCCTTCAATCGATATCTTGAACATAGCATTGTTTAGTGAAGAAATATTTACACAGAATAGAATAGTCAAATTATTTTTCTTCAAGACTGATTACTATTTCCGTAACATGCCCGTAAATGAATTCTGTGAAAAGAGTACAGTTCTGTTTCGTGTCTGTAATTTTCAGACTATATAGTCATGAGAAATATTTATTTCCATAAATATTCATAACTTATATTTTTATTTGTATTTTCAATCACAATTTGTAAGTACCTTACAATGATTTCCAAAAATTATTTGATTTGGATTATTACAAAAATGGTTTAATTTCTCAGCATCAAAACAAATAAAAACATTGTCTGAACAATGGTGACACAATTGTGATTTATCTCTTGAAAATATCACGAACAATTTCAGAGCAAATAAATTCACAATGAATCACGGAAATGTGCAAACAGATATCTATCGGAACGTGTTTATCGAAATTTTGGGAAATTGTATCCTATCAATATTTAATTAATTTTATTGTGTTGTAATTAAAGATCTATAATTAAAATCATTTCGTATGATAGCAGTGGAAATTAAATTATTCGTAGATTCCAATTGATTGTATTTCGTCGAAGTTCCGCCCGTTGTTTTTCATAATTAATTCAATCTGTAGACGGAATAAATTTCGTTGTATGCAATTGAATGAAATGTAGTTCTCTTATTAGTAGCAGAATTATTTTCACTGGCATTCGCGTTTTCATAATCGCCCATTTGCACGAAAAACGTGATTTCAGTGATTCAGGCGCTATTCAGGCATTCAAACACAAAGAGTAATCCATAATTTTTGAATGAATGAAGTTTATTACATTTAATGAAATAACAAAAATGTGTTATTACTGTCTTATTTAAAGAATTACAAATATTCAAACAAGATTATGTACTATATTTTACAAAGTTACTGACTATAATCAATTGATCATACGGATTTTCTATATAAATAAACAAAAATGTATACTATAATTCCTCCCTAATCTTCAGTAGATTTTCCAGGACATCGTTACGAAGAAAAAGAATTTTTTCGGTGTTAAATCGTATCTGAGAAAGTTTGATCTTTGAACGGTTATTGTAACGAGTTTTTAATAACTTTAATTAATATTATCGTTTCCGAATGTAATGGACATTTAAGAAACATTGTACATTCGTTAAAAACCGATATGAGGACTTTGATTCTTTAGCTCATGAAAACAGCTGGCGCGTCGATCTGGCCCACTGTGGGGCGCATTAAAATTAAACACCTAATCCAAAGGGGGCGCGTTACGGCCGACCGGTATTGAACGAAACGACACACGAGCCGGCTTATTCGAGGCTACGAAACGGCATAATGACGGTTGGAAACTTGTTCGCGAGACGCTAGAGCAATTTCCGAGCGAAGAGAGGACTCGTCGTCCCGAGTGGAAGCTTTCGAACAGTTCGTGGCCGGAAGAAATAAGTTGGCGTGCCAGCCAAATCGCGCCGCGAATGCATAACGATCACCGTGCGTCCCATTGTGCTAGCTAGAGAATCCATTCGTGGGGTCCTATTGTGGCGCAGTCAGCTTCCTCCGGGACCCGGTGTCCCTTCCTGCGAGGTGTTACCCTGCTCCTGGAAATAGCCAGGCGCCACTAACGTGTTCCGGAGCTGCAAAGACACCTGCGACAGAGTGGACCGTGCGAGAGAAAGTATTTATACGGTGTCGACGCGAGAACCGGTAGACCCGAGCCCGGTTTTTGACGTCGCGTCTCCTAAACACACCACTTTCGGTCCCAGTGAAATTAATGGGGCTCGCTGGGGATGCGGATCTGGCCGGTTCTGGTCTGTTTACTTCCACTCCCAGTACTCCTACAGCTACAGACTATCTTTCCGGGTCGCCTGCAAGTTGACATGCTCTTTTTTCCTGCAGTGCGCTCGAGAGGGTAGGCGATTTTGGAAGGTGGTCAGGTGAAAATGTGTGAAATATAAGGGCGGTTTTCACGTTTTAAGTGAACTTTGTGCTTTGACTTTCTTGAAAAGTGGGTCGAACTTTCTTTCTTGGAGAGTTTATGCACAGTTTATGCATTTATGATGGAATTGAATGAACGATACTTTTAAAATATTATTGGATTTGGTACGTTGTAATTAAATATTGCCTTCAAAGTTTTGTAGTCAGTCAAAGTTGTAGTCAGTGATGAAATTATTAGGTCCAGAGTTTACGCATGTATGACGGAATTGAATGGATGAAACTTAAAATTTGATACGTTCTAATTGAACATTGTCTTTAAAGCTTCTTGAAAAGTGGTTTAAACATTTTTGTTGTAGTCAGTGATCAAATTATTAGACCCACAGTTTATTTTTTACGACAGAATTGAATGGGTGAAAATTAAAATAGTAGGGGATTCATGTGAGTTGGTACGTTCTAATCGAACATTGTCTTTAATCCTTCTTGAAAAGTGGTTCAAACATTTTTGTTGTAGTCAGTGATCAAAGTATTAGAGCCAGAGTTTATGCATTTATGATGGAATTAAATGGATGAAAATTAAAATAATAGGGGATGTATGATTTCGCGGATAATTGAGATTCTACATAAACGTCGATTAAAGTAAAGATAATCGAAATTGTATTGCAAAATGTTACGAATATATTGGTAAAACTTTCATAGAAAAATCGAAGCAAGAAATGTTTGTCACTGGATTACTATTTACAAGTTTAAGATGTTGCATCGATAATTCATAATTACTGTTTTAGATCTTAATTATTAATCTAATTTCCCTCAAAGGTTATAAATAATTCGTAAACTTCACTGTTCCGTCAAAATATTTCTATCCATCCTTTGTACCGGCACTCCGATAAATTTTTTTCATTTAATTAAATACCTGTGCATCACATTTTTACCCGTCCCATTTCGCATCATATGTTTTGTTGTGAACTGTCCCGCTGTATGATTTCCTCTATGCATTCCTCTTGTATTGTTCCAGTATTGTGTTTCATTCTCTTCGAACACTTTTATTATACTCTGCCATAACAAGTATTAAAGAAATACTTTCGCCCCTTTGACACGGAATAATTTGCGCGAGTATGAAAAAAGGAGAATGATGGAATTCGACAGTTTTTAAGATTGGAAGAAAATAAAGCAATAAATACTCTGCATTTTTACACGGAGATAAATGTCTGTTTATTGCAGCAGAAAAACGATCGAAGTGATGAAAGTAATTTCACAAATGTTATATAATAGATCTAAAAAATAATTTTCTCCAAATATTTCCTATAATTTTATACGAATTTTAATGTTAGAAATAGTCCATAGATGTGTTCAAGCATGCACACACAGGTCGAACTAATTAAATTATATTGATTTCCTCATAGTTTCACATAATTGTAATCAAATACCTCATGCTAATCAAAATTTAATAACGAATAGCTGTATTATAGCTCCACATAATAATTGTCACCGAGAGAGTTACTAACAAACCCACCAATAGAATTATATCGACCAAATTCTGTTCTGTTATACGAACACATACGGCTATATGTATTCGCAAAAATATGACGCATTTAGCGCGAGTAACGATCGCATTCGTTACCGAAAAAATATCGCCAGCATAAAAGCGACAAAAGCCACTTACTCATCTCGCAAAATATGATAGCACAATAATGCACCCTCGTCCATTTTATCTGTCCACGCACCACCTGCAAAAAATGCGCTAATAACCATTATTCCGCATAATTTAATTATACAGCGCGAATGATAATTTCTTTCCGGTTGTGTGATTTAAATTATCCAATGTCTGGAATTATTAATCAGGTGTACGTCAACGGGGCTTAGAGAGCTTGTTGTGCGACTCGGAAGAAACTCGCGCGACGAAGATTTATCTTCCGGGCTGTCAAGACAGGTATTAATTAGTCGACGCATGCCTAAGTATTTAATTGCGGGTGGTTTCGCACACACCGGGCGAAACGAGGCAGCTTACGACACGCGGGGAGTAGTGTTGTTGCTGGCAGTGATTTCCGCCCACTGGTGGATGTGCTGGTTTCCAAGTGAAGTGGGGAACCCCAACCCTGGTCGAGGCTCTCGTTCGCATCCGTATTTGCGTAGCTTTTATCCACTCGCCGACTTGGGCCACGGTTCGCATCGCTTAAAAACGACCAGAGCAAAGTCTGTTATGAGCAACGATGATCTCTTCAATTATCCATTTTGTTCGCTAACCCGATGCGCTAAGTGGTTTCAATGAACCGGCCTCGCAGCCGCGCGAGTACTTTCGAAACAGAGATTTCGATTTCTGCGGTGAACCAGCGAACTATGCACTGATTCCGTTAGACAATATTCGGACATTTCTGAACAGAGTATCTTCCTCTAAAGAAACTCGCCGCAAAATTGTTGTTACAGTTTGTTTTTACATTAACACTTTCGAAATTTGAAATCGTAAAATAATATGAAAGAAAATCTACGTATGTACACCTGAAAAAGACGTTGTAATTAATTTAACAACGATTAATTAACAACCATCGCGCTCTGACAATGCAGTTATAAATCACGCCATTGACGACCGAAGGCAATAAGAAAAGGAATTTCTTTGACAGTTTCCCACTCCTCAACCTATAAAGTCCTTCCGACACACCCGCGACCAATTAACAAAAGCTACATTTTCCCACATGAATCCCCACCCTTAACCATTCACGAAAAAACCGAGGTGACAATCGCAGTACTATTTTGATCGTGGTCGGAGTAACATCTTCTCGTTCGCTGTCATAATTTCGGATAGTGTGTTGTGTAGTGTTTACTAACAGCGTAGAAGTGTGGTGTTTCGTGCTTCATAGTTATTAAGACGTGTTCGTGTAAATAACAGTGTCTTGTGGATCCGGCGGATGAACACAAGAGAGATTCTGGAAAATTTGTAAGTGTCTATACTTTACATATTTAAGTAATATTTGCTGAAAATTTGGGCCAAATATCGTAAACTATTGGATTGGCAAGAAAGTAATTTCGGTATTTTAAGAAGAAATAAAACACAATTTTGGGAAAATTTTGAAGTTTTATGATCGTGGAATTATGGAGCTATTAGAAAGATGGCTAAAGATCATCGAACAAAATGGAAAATATTCTATTCATTGAAGTTCATTGCTCTTGAATAGAAAAATTGGATTTTTATTTCAAGTTAAAATACTGAAATTACTTTCTTGCCAACCCACTAGAATAATGCTGCAGAGCCATTTTTCCGAAGCCATTTTTATTAGAATGTTTATTAGAAATTTTTATTAGATGTGGCATCATCTTTTTATTAGGAAATTGATATGTATATCTTATACATATACAAAAGTAATACAAAAGATTTCTTAAACCTATTTTAACATCAATTTTTCAAAATATGCTATGAGATATTTTCTCAAATTTTTTTTGCAAAATACACAATCTAATAGTTGACACGTATTTTCAAAATTTTAAATGCATGCTCGGCTAGAAGCTTCTTTAAACGTTCTTTAAACGTTATTTTATAACTTTACTGACAACATCCTCCTCAAGTCAACCTCCTTCAAAGGATGTTCGAATATTAATGGTATCACACATAATTCTCTGTAAGGTTCTCGCTCGATTAACTGTTCTCTCTCTGTTAATATTGTTTTCGGGATTCGCGAATCTCGTTATCGCAAAGGCGATAACATATTTCGGTTTATAATTCATACGAAATAATGGTGTTTATTGCAGCAGCGTGGGATAAATAACTGTAGCTCTTCGTGTTAATTCGTGTTTGTTAGAAGAAATAGATAGAAATTTATTGTAACATCTATTACACAACAAATTAATGTGCTTTGTTGAACAAAGGAAGATATTTAATCTGTAGTCGATGTTATTAGCATGGTTAATCTAGTGGACATTATTTACTAGCATAAATATCTGCAGTCTAGTATTAATAATTGATCGTGTACCCACCAATTAGCCTCTTTAATGGAAGACTGAAATCACGTAGAAATTGTGTTAATTAATCAAAGACTGTATCATATTTTTAGTAATATTGAATCGTTTTACTATGATACATAATGGTATGGAGAGAATATTCTATTTGTTATATTCTAACACTCTATTGGTTAATCAAGTTTTTACCGTACAAAAAATTGTAAAAATAATTAATAACGTTCAGGACTATTCGCTGCTTTATTTACCAATTCTTTCAATCATATTTTTGGTTTCAATCAGACTTTAGTTATTCGTAATACAACAGGCGTCCATGTCATGTAATCATTAGAAAATCTGAGCAATTAAATTACGATTTTCATATTCTGGGTTAAAATAAATCGAAACCACAAGGTTGACAATTTCTTCTATAATTTACCAGTTAATTATGAAATAAACTGAATCGAGTCACCGTCGATTAAAAATTGATTATAGACTCGGCTTATGTTCTACAATATAGAAAGAAAATGGTATGAACCAAACATTCCTCGCGTGTTTCCAAACGGAACGCTCGCGCGGCAATTTGTCCGGGTCAAAAATTGCAGCAGCATCAGCCTTGTTTCCGGAAACGCGTAACCAGTCCATCGCATCGTTCCCACCGGCCTTTACGATCGCCTAACTGCCGGCTAATTTTCGTTCTCGTAGTGTAATGCGCCCTCGTTTCGACCGTGGACGTTGAAGTGAGCCTGAAAAGTGGTCGAGCTCGTCCTCTGATCGTGATAAAACTCCTGTTTCGCGGAAAAACCGCCGGACTCGCCGATAAAAATCACCGACTGTCCCAAATACGCATTTAGCTAGCACCTACAGTCATTTTCGCGGGCTAATTGGAGCGAGGGTTAATGATGTTCGCAAACGAGAATGAATTTCAAAGGCCACCGGATTTAATTCGTATTAAATGAAACGACGATTAATGGCGGAGCCGAATTTCGCCAGAAGCTCGCCGGCCAGTGCTACTCGAAAATGGTGGTCATATTTCTATATTTTGTTCGTAAAATACGCGCTATTATTATTGTACGAGACGACTTATCGAAAACTGCCAGAATGGTAATTTTCTTTTTCGGGATATATATCATTCTCATGAGTTAATTGTTATGAAAAGATTTCTATTCGTTCTTAACCCTTAACTGGTATGTAGAGGTCTTTCATGATCCCTATTATTTTTGAACAAAAACATTTGTTCAAGTTCTTGAGATATGTAATAAACAGTGCTGCAACAGTGCTTGAAGTCAGAACTGTTTTAACTTTAAAATTAAACATTTCTTCCGACTTAGAATAATTTCATTCATGATTAATTTATTTCCTTCGTTGTATACATTTGATTTTTTTCATTTTATGGATATGAAATTAATATAATACCTTATAATAATTTCATTCGTGATTAATTTATTTCCTTTGTTGTATATATATATATATATGATTTTTATCATTTTATGGGTATGAAATACCTTAGAATAATTTCATTCGTGATTAATTTATTTCCTTCATATACATATATATATATGAATATATTGTTACATATATATATGAATATAATTTTCTTCATTTTATGGATATGTGAAATTGATATAATACCTTATACAACACTTAAATCTGTAGTATTTGATTAGATACCAACATATTTAATATTGTGAACAATATTGTGAATAGTGGTACAGAAATTTTTAGTGCGGGGACTCTTAATTTATCTTTTTTACCGAAAAGAAATTGTTGAATATATGATTTCAGGCCTGTTACTGTGACTAGACCCCTTAACACTATTTTTCGACAATAGAACAGAGTGCGCGAGTTGATGTTCTCTTGAAAGAAAAATAGCCTTTTTCACGAGGATGGTAGCAGTTGCTCGCATCTTTGTCTACACGCGTACCGTTTCGTTGCCGGAGCTTATGGTCTGTGGGCTCTCTTCGTCCTTGGACGCAGTTAACCAGGAAAACTCGGGAAGCCCGTAGTCTCGAGCCTCATTTGCCGGCCCTTCTCCACAGGCCGTTTCCACTTTGCAGTTTATGACCGTGCGCGAAGCCGATCCAGCGGCCGGGCAGTCCCTTTTTACATCTGCCCGGATTACTTTGCCGAAGTAGCTTCTGCCCAGAATACCAGTTCTCCGCGTCGCTATTGCGCGAGTTAGTTTCTGCGAATTGCCGGTTTGTTACTTTTGCTTTAAGGGAAAGATTCCTGCAACGTGATAACGGACTTTCCCTTGTTATCTGAAACTGTTCTCTCTCGCTTCCTTTTCCTTTTCCTTTTTTTTTCGCTTCGGACCACGCGCGAACCCCGGACACTCTAAATTAACGTTGTAAAACGCGCCGACGGTTTCTGAACGTTTAGTTACATGGTCACGTGAGGGAAATTGTTAATTAACAAGATCGGTACCCGGTATTTGTTTCACGAGCTAGCTTCGCTGTTCTAATTACACCGTGGAAGTTCATGCAAATTCGCAGTTTCAGGCACGTGTTTACTGTTGACGAAGTTAAATGAGATTTTATGTTCTTCGCCCGTTCTTTGTAAATAAAATGTTGAAGGACGTTACCTTAAATCTTGCTTTTTTACAATTGATGATTTCTCTGCATTGTAAATTTATTAAAATACCTCGAAAGTATCTATTTTTATTATGTTTAAATTTATATTTAACCCTTATACGTTCCTCAAAAATAGTTGCATATAAAAGTCTAGAATAATATTTCACACTTTAAAACAACAATTTATGTTTCATTTATAGCGTCACACTTTAAAGAAGTACATCTCGCAACACCAACAGAAAGAGATGAATTATTTGACAGTACGTAAGAATAGTAAATTGATGAATTTTCATCTTGAGGAACGTATGAGGGTTAAATACTCTTGGTGATTATTACAAATTATACAATACTGAAAATATTTAACAATATTGAAAACGAAACAAATAAATCATAAAGTACACATCATTCAGCACAATTCGTTTGATAGAATGTTCTGTAAAGGTGTCCTCAATTTTCTTATTCTATTCCTTGAGTTCATTATTATTTTTCAAGTTTTTATTTGACTTCATTTAATCGACTTCATTTGACTTCATTTAAAATCAGAATAAAGTGCCTTATATATATATACACAAGTATAGGGGTTTTCTTTTGACCATATAGTGAATCGTAAACATAAATGAAAGGCTATTCTTTTGCCACCACATGTCCAGACACACACAATTTCCTTTTGAACATAATTGATTTTGCATATAATTGAGTTTGAATATGTAATTGATTTTGAAATAGTTGATTTTGAATATAATTGATTTTGAACATAATTGATTTTGGACACAATTTTGAATCGGACCTATGCAAGACACGATTGCTTCCATATCTTTATTTTTATAAATAAAATGAAGATTTGTAGATAAAAATCAAAAAATGATTGAGCAAGATATTAAATATATAATAATAATACCGTTGTTATTCAGAATATGTAAAGAATCATGAATAGACGGAAATTCGTGATGTTGCATCAGGAGGAAGGAAGGAAGGATTAAAGAAGAAGGTAAGGAGGAGAAATCCCTTTTCTTCCTGTGGTAATATGAACGATAAAGTGGCTCTGATGAGGGTGGTTGCGAGAGAAATCATGAAGCAGGAGGGGTCTTAAGCTAGGCGTTAATGCTTTTGGACAAAGTTTTCTCTTTTTGGATAACTTCGGAGTACACGGTGCACACTGTCCACCCCGAAAGTCTTCTTCCGCGGGGGTAACCAGTATTCACCCTTAACGAACTGGTTCACCTTAATCCCCGTTACCCGCGAGGATTAAGTTAAGTGAAAGGGTCTTATCGCCTTAACGATGATCGACGTCCTGGATCTTGGGTCTAGGTGGCTAAGTAAGGTCTTGTGTACAGCGCAGCTACGTCTCCGCTCTTCTAGGAAGTGTCACAAGTGACGAACAGTTAACTACCGAGATTGTCGAGTCACTTTCGAAGAAAAGTTTCCGGGAACCGTCGAAGCCTCTCGCGACGGAATTCTTCTCATCGTTGGCTTTGGTAAGACTCGTAAAAATCAGTGATCAGTGGCTTCACGTAGGAAGCTTCAAACAGCTCTGCTGCTACTTTGAAGATAGTTTCTGCAAAATTCGGCATTTTGTTTTAAAAAGTACTTTCATTTGATTCTTTATACTTGACGTATCATGAGTATCTTTGATAATGATCTTTGATGAGGATCTTTATGCATTTATATGAAGAAATTGATTGGACGAAATATAAATCGGTAAAAAGGATATAAAGAAATTTAAAAATATTGTAATGTTGTTTTTAACGCGCGCGCAACGAAATCGTTAAGGGATGAAATCAATTTTTATTTTACTCCTGCTTCCCATAATCGCACAATGCAGAACATCTTTATAATAATTGATAATGTTTGAACACAGAGTATAACACCAGATTAAATTATTTTCACGATGTTCCTCTGTGTATACTGTATTTTCATAAATCAGTTGACAATAGTTCATCGCTAACACGACTGTACAGCATTTTCCAAACTGATTACAAACACATAATTCGCAAAAATCAGTCGTAATAACGATGTCAAAGAAATTCTTTTTCTCTTCGACAATAAAAATTGTTAAAAAAAAATTGATTTTGTCCCCTGACGACTTTGTTACCGCCAATTTTTCATAAATTCATAAAGATCCGCAGTCTAGTGATTAACGATGACTCCCGCATATTTGTTGCTCGCAATCAGTGACCAAGGTTTCATGTTGCACGAGGACCGCAATCTAATAATCCACAAATTGCTCTCGCAGCAGGATGCTTTTGAATTTTCAACCTAATCTCAAAAACTACGAAAGCGTCTGATCCCCGCCAAGATAATTACTTGAAACAACGTCATTAACCGTCTCCGGCAACTTAAATTATATGGCAGGAACTTGGTTCCGCCAGGGCTCGTCTTTCCATCTACGCGCACGTCGCTCCGACATCGCGAAGTTCCAATCATCTTCGATAGAACTTCCAGCGTACTTCGAACTTTTGACACATTGTCTCTGGCACGACCGAGGTCGAAGTATGTATCTTGACAGGTGCCCGTGGAAAATCTAAACCTCGCGACGTTCTCTCCCGCAAATCCTTTCGAATTCTAATTTGAACGTGTACGACGGTGAAGCAGTCGAAGGGGAAACCGTGGTTCTTTATTTCTCCCTGTTTCTCTTTCGCCGGGTCCTCCCGGGCTGCGCGCATCACTCAGAAGCCTCGCTGTAATTGGATTTACTGCGATCTTGGGAACACCTCCCGCAACCCCCTTCTCGTTTTTCTTGAAGGGAACACCTCGATTCTGGGATTCGAAGACACCTCGGAATCGATGGTTCGCGCCCAGGCGGAAATCCTCGCGAGACACAAGTGGAATGAGCGTGGCGCCAGATGGTGAACTAGTCGTGTCAATTGCGTCGGGATATGTCGGACCGTTGACTGCTGATTAGACTCTCTACGAACGTTCTTAGGAGAAATCTGTCTTCTGTTAGGTTCTAAAGAAATGCAGGATTTTTGTTCCTTTGTTTTAATTGCACAATTTTATACGAATATTTACCTTAATTTAATGAGTTATACTCTATTTAATTATGCTTTTGATATTTCATTATATTCAAATTCTTATTAAATTATTTGGCTTTTATTTTTCAGTATGTCAAAACGCGATTTTTGCATTATTTTGTTTCTATGAGTTCAAACTAGGCCGAAGTGCCGCTCAAGCGGCTCGAAATATCAACGAAGTATGGGGCGAAGGAAGTGTCAATAGGTATCATGTAAAATTTTTTAGGCTAAAATGAATGATGGATTACGAAAGTGAAGGCGTCGAGCTTTGAAATGAGTCCCAATAATATTATTGTAATGTAATGTAATAATATTATTAACAATTTCTCTCGAGAATCGCAAATTGAAATCTTCGAAACGCCTTCTCTCATACAACAAACGTTTGAATCTAAACCCTGTTGGTCCACCCTGTATAATTAATGACTAGACAGCGTATCTTTATGCAAAATAGAAATTCTTTTACTTGAATTGCAACAAACTGAAGTGACATAGAGATTTATTTTCTTTGTTAATATATTTAATAGGTTGAAAATAATATAACAGCATTTTTAAATTCTTCTGTTTTTACTGTTTTAAATTGTACCTACTCATTTTTGTCATAAATGCATAAAATCCGCTGTGTATTGATGACGTTTAGGTACGAAACATATTTTTTTTTTATGTATGTACGTCTTCTTAGTGTTTCTGATGTGTCTGACGCAGTTGTTTATTTAATTCAATCACTAAATGACAATTTTAGAACACTGGATCATAATGGTCTGTATTAGGTTGTTGCAGACGCAAATTGAAAACAAATTCAACAATAACGCGATCAATGAAAAGTATTGCTAATTATACGAAATAATTGCACGCACCGGCTTCTCCGGCCGTCGAAAAATACATATATTTTGTTGATTTTCAGGAACAACATTTGCGGATTTCATAAATAACATTTCCATCTCTCGATCAGCTACTTTTCCCGTAGGTATTCTCGTTATTTAAATTTCTGTTACTTAATTACATCGATCGCGCACTCGCGAACAATATGAAACAATTGAAATGCCGAAAGTGCTCTCCGTCGAATGCTCTGCATATTTAGTATTGGTCTACGGGATAAATATTTCATGAAACATTTTCGCGAAGTTAATTTTATGCGGCCGTTGGTAAAAATCGATTTATCGCCGGGCCGATAAATAACATTTAATTCCGGCCCCGATAAATTAGTTAACTGAAACTGGAAATTTGTGCGCTATCGCCGGTGGGTTCACCTATTATTTATAAACACCGGGATCGTTGGTAACAAGCTCTAGCTGGCAGTGATTTATTTATCCAAACCCTGAATCCGGAACATTGCACAAAGACTTCGGGGTAATTGAATTGGCGAGCGTAATTAAGTTTGCAAGACTCCTACGATTCTATTCTCGCACGGTTCCCTGTTCCGGACAGGTGAAAAACCGGGGGATAGTGCATAAATAAACTGCAAACAGGTTTCGTTTCCAGTAAAAGATGAGATCATTCCACGCCGAGTGCGGGGAAATCTGCTTTCACTGTGGGAAAATTTTCGATCGCTTCTTCTGCCGGAAAATGTCCCCCGCGAGAAATTGCAGCGCCGTGTCCTTTCTGCTCCCGTTCAATCTCATTCAGGCTGCAATGTTAATTTCCATACTAAATAATTCTACAACTTATTTTTTTTTGTTTTAAAGCTAATTTAATCTTTTGTCATATCTCAATTTTCACTTTCAGCTGTAACATTAATTAGCTTATTTTCATTTATGCATTTGGAGATATTGTACAAATAGTAAATTTACAAAATTGGATAGAAATACTGATTAGAGACGAAGCTGTTTTTGTTTTTAATTATTTTTATATGGAACTTTTGCCAACGTATTCGCGATATTTTTCCGATTAAAACGAGACCAAACACGATATGATTCCGATCATATTTACTCATTCAATTAACAAGTCAGTAGAACCTGGAATGTTCCACTGATTAGTTCGGATAATCGAGGTTCTACTGTTTCGTGAATTACTCGGGTAAATATCATTTGGACTGTGTCGTGTTTGGTATCATTTTAATCAGAAAATTCTCGCGAATACGTTAGTAAAATTGTCATTAAAAAATCGTCGAAATTAGAGAAGTTTTATAACTATGTGAATGTTAAGTTTAATCTCTTTGTCCTCCCATCTTTGGCAAGAGGTCAAGGAATAATGTCTGTACAGGACTGTGGATTCAGTGTTCGGTGCCCGTAGTGGCAGCCAATGAGGAACACATTACTAATTAAACAAGATCGAAAAGATTCCCCATAAACAGCAATGAAGGGGGCATTATTTAAGAAGTGACATTTCGCCGGTGTAACCAGGCCGAATTAACCGAGCACCGTCTAATTAGGATTATCTATAGCTGGCCCGTGGATTTGCGCTGTGAAACGTCCAATTAAGGCGGCACGATAGACAATGGGATTGCACAGTCGCGAAATTACGTTGCCAAGGACTGTCCCATGCAAATAACCTTATGTATTCCCAACGACGTACGTACTCGCGAGCGGAACGCACGCCGCCTGCTCGCGGAAATTGGAAAAAGGCGGGGGATGAACGTCTTCTGTTGGAGGATAGGACGAGATAGGACAAGAGGGTGGACGTCGAGTCGGTCATTGTCCGACGTGAAGCGGCGGAACACCGTGAAATTCGTGATAACGCGAGCGGAAGAACAATTTTAATTATCCATTTGCAATGCAAGCTCCGGCGATACGGTCCCGTTCACGATAATTCCGAAATTATCTGCTGCAATGGAGTCACGCAGCATTCCGTGGATTAAATAGAAACATAAATTTCATTTCACTGGATGATCGTTAAACATAAAAGAAAATTGAAAAGTGGGGCGCACTTCAAAATTCAAGTACCATTCTTCTTTTTAGAATTTTAATAAACTGAACCTGTTGCATTGAAGTTTCTCATTTATCTACTGCTTTAAGCTGCGTCCACACTAAAGCAACATCAACATTTTGCTTGATGATGCAAAACATCGACTATATGTTCCTCATTGTTATTTCAGTGTGGACGCAGCTTTTTATAAAATTCACAATCTATTAATTATCAGCTTACTTATTTATTACTTATATTTAACATACTTTACAATTTTCTTTCGATATAAGAGGACAATGTTTCTTTTTCTATGTTTTTGAACGAAAGAAATTAATGAAATATGACCACGAAAATTCCCCTTTTTTCTAAAAAATAAAAAGATTTGATTCAATCCACTGCCGACAGAGAAAACTCAAAGGTCGGAATAAATGAACAAATTTTCCGAATCAAAACAAAAGAGACGATAAACTGGTAACCTTGAAACACGAGGGAGAGAGAGAGAGAGCCAGAAAGTAGAGGAACGAAATTGAGAAGCCATTTCAGCGGCGCGGTTAAATATTTGTTTATACATTACTTTGATTAACAGTGTAACGAACTCTGTGTTATTCCGGCCGTATGCCATTTGCCCCGGGAATTGAAATAATGAACCGGAGAACGGAAATATTACGGGGAGTTGATTAAGATTCGCGCGGGAGAGTGCGTGAATCGCGGAGAGAAGGAAAATGGCGTGGGTCGGCGAAGGGGAAGCTTGTCGACACTTATTGCAGAATGATAGAAACAGTGGGCAGAATTAGAGATTGATAGAATTATTTTAAAATAATTGAAATTATACAGGTACACAGTTTTCCGTACAAAATTATTGGATAAACATGTACCTACTACTATACATATACATTTTTAACAAACTGCAATCATTTAAAAGTGCTTAGAATTATTAACTTTTTGATAGATTCTTTTTGAAACATGCGTCCTTTATTTAAGAGGACAGTCCCTCATTTGAGTGATCTATCTTTTCGATTTATTTCTTCTCGAGAATGATCATTTTGTCCTTTATTTTGAGAATTTTTACAAATTTTGAATTTTTGTGAATTATTATAAAAGTCACAAATTTTTATATTTTTTTTTACACTTTTATATATTATAATATAAATACTAATGCCCATTTTGAATTCATAAAAAAGTACAGCACAGTATAAAAGACAGGCTCCCGTATAACGTGATCAAAAAATTGTTTTTAAAACAACTGTGTATATTATCTGTGGCAATAAGTGTACAGTTCTTTCAAAGAAATCTTTGTACACTGTACATGATGTATATCATCATTTTCAACACTTTTTCGATCTGTACTAGTCTACTGCAGAAATAATTCTACAAGAGCTAATTTTGCGCGACCTTTCAGGGTTGATATTCGGCACCGAACGTGTTAGCCCTCCCTAGCTACAATTTTAAAATTGCCATATAATTTTGTTTATTACTGTATACTGCGAAGGGACAGCGTCGGCGGAAACGACAGAAACGACGTTACAGATTCGTGGAAGGGTGCGTTCCGCTCGGAAACTTCTGCAATTTCTCTGACAATGCGCGGCCCCATTTTTGCGAAACAAATAACCCATTTCGTTAAAGAGACGCGGGAACGTCCGCCGCGTTACTTTCTTCCGTTTCGCTCGGAAATTCCTCGGAGTCGCGGCCAGCTCTCCTTTTGCTCTTTCTCTCTCTCTCTCTCTCACTCTCCCTCTCCCCGTATGAAAATATAATAAAAGTCCGCGGAAAATGGGAAAAGTGGATGAAAGAAGCGACGCGGGGCTACGGAAAAAAGGAGGAAGCCTCGGTCATTATCCAACCGGAAACGAATGAATGACGCGAACGTCGAGCTAAGATACAGGGAAGAATGAAAGAAACGCGAACGGGAAGAATTCTTTTGGAAAAATTCCGCGAGTTCGCAGAGGAGAGAGATACGGGAGCATGAGAGTCCGGCGCATGATTTCTGAAGCGCTTTTTTATGGCCGCTGAGGATGCCCCGACATTTTATTCGCGTCGTTGTTCAACGCGGCGAAAGTGTTTCGCGTAATTGGAACACCGACTTTTTCGGTGTTCTGCGCGAGCTGAAATTTTAGAAAAAAATTTAATGAACGCGTTCCTGTGCGAGGCAGAGATGATATTTCTTTTTCATATCACGCACCTTCTCGCGTCGTTATTTAGATTAAATCTGGTTGTTGCGTTCTCAAAAATTGCTTTCTGGTGGCGAATAACTTCTGTGAGAAAATTTGGTTACATTTTTTTACGTTGTTCAACACTTCAGCTGCCACGTTAAGTCGTGTCTGCGTGATATTAGTTTTTTTATCAAACTTGGAAAAGTAATTAAATATTTCAAAAATTCTCATTTCTCAAAGGGATGAATTTTATTATATATCTATCATCTTTGTTATATCTGTCACTTTTATTTCGTGTACTTGTGGCCAACACTTGTGTCTTTTCACCACGTTTTTATTAGCTCGCTTTCTTGTCCGTCTGTCTGTTTGTTCGTTCGGTACAAATTTTGCAATTGATTTTAAACTAACTTCCCGATGAGCTTGAAATTTTAAACATAACTCAGAACTGGATGACAATGCAATATTTAAAAAATTTTTTTTTGAAAAAGCCTATGTCCGTTTAGGAGATATAAATTATTTCGTGATTACTTATCCACATTCCAAACCGAATAATTAATTTCGTTATGCTCGTTTTCTACAGCATACGTTTACAGAGATTATTTTCGTTATGGTGCGTGGTTCCATATATTTGTGCGCTTAAAAAATCGAGCACATAAAAAGTTGCAATAACCCTTATGGTTGTAACATGCTGTATATTCACGCGTTGTGAGCAGCGAGAATTATTACAACACTGGCGGGATAAATTTCTTACGCAACCCTATGAATATTTTAAAGCATAGGTACCTGTTGTGCACGCGATACAACGATATTTATTAAATCCTTGTTTTGAATAATTTTAGTTAAAAATTCCGGGCGAGCGCGGCGTAGTTAAATAATTCTATCGCTTACTACACAATGAATGGAATAACGGCGCGGTTACTAAATTTCTTGATAATTCTTGCCCTGGTTGCACAACTTCTCTTTTAACATTATTAATAAATTACCTTAGCTATTTACAGAGCTTTGATTCCAGAGGAAATGGTGGTCTAACGATATACAACAATTATATATATAATTTAACATTGTCTGACGCATTTTCCTCACGGAAATGTATGTTTAATTGTAACGACGTGCAAATATACTCATCTGGTTTATGTCGAAGTAATTCGTGTCCCAAACACATTTATACTGTGTTTATAGTTATTAAACAGAGCCTTTCGTATCCAGCATTATTCATTCATTTTTATATTATTATCATTCTAAATGTAGAATTCACGTTAATTGAAAAGCAAGTTGAACGTCAATTATTTAATATCACTACTTCGCTACAATTATATGGTAGATTTTTAAAAAGCAGAAACGTGCACCCCTAAATGCAACAATAATATCGATGGTAGGAATCCCTTAGGAATCACCCTTTTCAACGGAATACAGTTTTGGGACACCCTGTCTATTTTTGTGATACTATTTTCCCTTCTGAAAATATTAGATGATTGCATAAGTTCGTACCCAATATGAAAATAAAATTCAATGGTTAAATTTTAAAAAATACAACTTTATTAATCAATTATACATATAGTCACCGTTCTTTTGTAATTGTAGAAAATTTAACCATTATTTAATTTTAATGTAACCAATCTTTAAAATTAAACCATTGAACTTTATTTTCAAATTGGTCACGAACTTATGCTATCACCTAATATGTAAATCGTGTTACATATAAGGTGATCTAATAGTTACAGATTATTACACGACCAAAAATTTTTAATTAATGTTTAACAATTCACATGCTATTATTATGATGTACACTACTGTGCCAAAGAAAGAAGCACTCGGCCATATTTAATAGACACAAGCGTAAGAAATCAAATAAGAACACAGTAAATTTTGAGAAAGGATTCCGCTGTTTAATTGAATAGTCCTGAGAATATGTGTTATTGCGGATTATCTAATAAATTAAATGTAATAAATCAATCATTGTACAATACAATTTCTACGTAAAGATATTATTTGTCGTTATATCTTATAATTATATTGGGTGCTTCTTTTGTACAGTACTGTATAAGGAAGACTTCAAGTGTTACTCTTTCGCAAAAAATAGAGAATCAGAAAAATTGACTTTTTGAACAAGGATTCGTTGAATCCTCCTTGTAAATCGAATGATGCCATGTTCCTTCGCGGACTCCTCGTTCAGAAGAACAAGCAGCATTTTACACCGGCCGGATTTCACGCGAAACGTCGTGTAAATGCACGACCGCGATCTAGTTCTTCGCAATCTCTCGATCTAGCCATTATTTTCGATCATATCAATCAGCTAATGGGGTTGTGTCGAGAGGGGTCGGGCGGACGGCGGGAAGGGGCCAGTGGGCGGGGAGCAAGGGACTCGTAATTTTCATTCTGTGTGCAAAGCCGTCGTTGGGGATAGCAATTTTCCGTCGGTGCACCGGTAATCGATCACCGTAAATCCAACGGCGGCAGACAGCGCGAGCTGCAGAGCGATACAAAAGACGACGGTACACCTGTATCAGGGCCGCGAATCGTGCTACGGGGCGGTATTAAAGAGAACCGTGTTGTTCTCCCGTTCCGGGGCTAGCAAATAAATAAACGCTGAGACCCGGGACCCGTCGAACTACTGCTCGTTCACTTTCTGACAAGGGAACTACCTAACTAGAGTCTGCACAGGGTGTCCCAAAAATGTAGTTGAAACAGGTGATTCCACAGGACACATTTGAAGTAACTTTTATTTCCTCAACTTATAGCCTCAGGATTGATCATGAGGCCTCAGAATTGATCATAAGGCCTCAGAATTGATCATGAAGCCTCAGAATTGATCATGAAGCCTCAGAATTGATCATGAAGCCTCAGAATTGATCGCGGGGCCTCAGAATTGATCGCGAGGCCTCAGAATTGATCGCGAGGCCTCAGAATTGATCGCGAGGCCTCAGAATTGATCGCGAGGCCTTAGAATTGATCGCGAGGTCCCAGAATTGATCATGAGATCCCAGAATTGATCATGAGATCCCAGAATTGATCATGAGATCCCAGGATTGATAATGAGGCTTCAGAATTTATCATAATGCCTTAGAATTAATTGATCATGATGCTCAGAATTGATCATGAGGCCTCAGAATTGATCATGAGGCAAGGAGAGACATACACTATCCAGTCGCAACGTTCTGAATTGTCTCCAAATATTTGCATTGCAACATTTTATTAACGAGCAACGACGCACCACCTTTATTCCGAATAAAACGCACGAGACGTTCTTCGCAAACATTATCCGGTCGCTCAAATACTTTTTCGCCCACATAGTACGTTTTTTCTGAAGTCTCTCTCAAGTACAAAGTAACAAGTAACGACAATACCATCTTTATTCTGATGAAAACGCAAGAGGCGTTCTTCGCAAACATTATCCGGCCGTTCCGCGTCATTAGTAATTCAGCAAAAGCACTATTTTAGATTTCATGCAGTGGCTTGAACCACTCGCGCGCTCGTATTCATCTTCCCCGGCGTCCTTCAAGACAGTTTGAAGGAGGTACTTTCGAACGAGCACGATGTTGCGTCCTTTAAATAATTTCCTTTCTTGGTCATAGACTGTAGCTTTTTACGAGCGTTTCTTTCTGCTCCGAGGAAGTCTTCCCGTCGAGGTCGCAAAAAGCCGGACACGCGGCCCCGTTTCATTTCTTAATGGCCCCCCCCGCCGTCGCCGCTGTCCTATCTCTCGCAAAGTCGATCAGCCCGAAAAGAACCGGAGCCGGTCTAACTTTTTCCAGGCAATTTTTAATGATACCTCGTGGCATGACCCGCGGTCGAAGTTAGTTTACCGTCGGACGGAGCACGTAATACGAAATAAAACATTCTCCGGTCCGTTTGGAACTCCTTCCTGTACAGGCTGTTGCCGATCTGATGGTACGAGCCGACAGATGATGGATCTGTTACCTGGATAACTTCCTATCGAATTTTTTATGAATGAAAGCCCTTTATTCGAATAGAGAAATGCAGAACATTTTATCCAAAGTTAATTTCAGTTAATAGTCAATTTCAAAACTGTTAGGTACAGTAGGCCTCGGTAGTTAAAGCCTCGTTTACTGAACGGAATGCCAGATCAGGGGAATTGACTCGAATTGAGGGGAAAAAGTTACCCCCTCTCTGCCATTACTGGATTAATCACGCAAACGCAACGCGAATTAGGTGCGCGCATCATGTCACGTGACCAGTCCGCGGCGGAAGTGGGGAATAACGTCGTAGAAGGGGAAGGGTAGAGGGGAGACAAACTTTAATCTGACTCCCATCGCGAGGTATTCAAGGTTCCATGGTGGGGGTTGTGGTTACGTAGAAACAAACATCGAAACAACGAACGACAATAATTGGTTACCTCTTCTATTGCATAACCTCGATTTCTGCACGCGCTTTCGGTCCCGTTTCGAGCAATTAGCGAGGTTCTACTGTACTTGAAGCTTCTGCAGTTCTTTTGGTAAATAGAAGTGCTGTATTAGAATAGATAAACACAGACTAGTTCATGCAAAGTATTTTCCGTCGTTAAAAACTCATTTAAAAAAATCATTTTGTCGTGTCTTCTGGATGTCATATTTAAGAAATTAATAATCCTAATTGAATATGTCTAGAACTTCAAATCCCAGCAGCCGTTTCTTCGACATTTTAATTTTCTTCTTTTTCTTCTCGTTCATTTCGCCTTTTGTCGTTTCTCTCCGTCCCATTGTTTCCTTTTCCTCGATAACGTCCCCCTCAGCGTCTTCGCTGTCTCTTCTTATTGCCTGTCAATCGTAATAAGCTATTAAAAGGAATTCGACCGTTTATTCGGCGAACGACTCTCCCTGTTCCACAGCAATTACTTAATTGCGCGATCCATTGTCCGCCGTTTAGGAATCGCGCTAATTAGTATTTTATCCGAACGTCTCCCCATCCATTTTCAAGGGGCGGGTATTAATTAAGGGTGGAAAAGCTGGATCGCGTTCGATGCTTCCGATGGAAATATCGATTTCCGCTGGGAATAGATTCTTACTTTGCCGATCGACCGTAAATCTCGGCAGAGAGGAAATTAGCGAGTTTGGTTAAAACTCACTAATTAACGTTAAATCAAATTCTATTTGCGTTTAAAATTAAAAGTGTTCGTATACTGTTTTTCTTATTGGTGCAGTTATAAAATTGTCAGTATAATTTCTGATTTTCTTCATTTACTTATCAGAATTTAACGCCTAATTAAGAATTACAGAGCGTACTGTTCTAAGAGGCAGGTCAAATTCATTTTATTTCCAAAAGAATTAGCAACGAATATCTCATTTTTGGTTTGTTGACGACTTTTTCTGTTCTTCCTTCAAACATTCTCATTTATGCTTTCACCAATTTTATTCAGCTGTGCCTCGAGATTCAAGTAGAATGTATTTTATACCTTGTTTTAGAGGTATATACCAATGGTTTAAAAATTCAAAATTTTATTCAATCAAATTCAATCCAATTTTGACGTGTCAAATCATTTTTTAATATCCTAAATAAACCACCGATTTAGAAATTCGGAGCATTATTTTTCCCTGCAACAGTCTATTTACTATTTGAAAAGAATAACAGAAAAAGGAAATATTTTACGTGAAATAAAAAAGTAAAACACAGCAAAAAATCACTGTTGCGTCTAGCATTGAGATAAAAAATGATTTAAACCAGTTCGCAGATACAGTACGCAGCTTCTCTCTTAAAATAGAGTTTTTACGAGGATAGCTGATATAAATATAAAATCCAATCAAAAATAGTTAAAAGTTCTAATAAAAAGTCGCCGTTGCCCCCCCAGTGTTCAAATTAAAAACACTAGAACACCTCGTTCGAACCAGATCGCCGCGCCGGTACACCATGGAGTTCTTCAAATTTATTAAAATGGCTAGAGTTTTTTACGAGGACAGCGAAAAAAGCGGGCGCAACGAGGAAACTTATAGCGGATGCAAACTCGCTCGCATTTTCCTCCCGAAATCTTCCTCCCCTGTTGGCTTTTACGAGGCATTTGCAGTTTCTCGAAGCGTAACCATGGGTACTATCGTTTTACTTGCACGTGACGTGAACGCCTCGTAAAACTCAATCGGGAAGAACGTCTTTGCACCAAACCCCTCTCCACCGACCCCTCCCCCCCCAAGCTATGCTTTCTCTACAGTCACCCATTCCCAAATGTCTCCAGAAATTCAACAGGGGCAATTTAACGCGACGTACGCGATCTTCTGCACAGCTAACACACTCCTGCCGGAACCCATCAGCATCGACGCCTTTCGGGAGCCCGTAAATGCTCGAATCTGGATTTCAAGGTCCCATTCGCGTGGCATCGTTCCGCTCGTTAACGAAAACACAAATAAAACGGGCAAGCTAGTTAACTCACATTTTATATTGCATCTTTAAGTTTGCACATTACAGTAAATCCTTTATAAATGTAAAAAGGCTGTACACGATAAACGCAAGACAAATATCCCCTCCACTTTATTAATCTCACTATATTGTGACATAACACCAATATTCAATCTGTTTTATTATTACTTATTTTTTTAATGAAACTTTCACCAATATATTTGTAGCGTTTCTCTGATTTAAAAGAGACCAAACACGATATAATTTCAACTGTATTTAGTGGTTTAATTGACGACGAACGTTTCGGGCGCAAGCAAGGGCAGCGTATGGGAAAGCAAGAGACGCGGACAGTCGCAGTCGCCGGCAACAGTTCAAAGGCTCTCCACGTTTTCTACGTTCTGCTCGGCCTTTGAAGCTCAAAAACATAGCTACCCGTCTACGATAAACGCAAACGAATGCCCCGAGGCTTTTGCGTTTATAGAGGATTCACTCTTTATTTTTCCGAATATAAAAATGTTCAAGATTACATAACACACCAACAAACATGTACAGAATCATTAACTACGATGGACTGTATAATAAATAGGTAATCTTTATGCAAAATAAAAATTTTCTTCGGCACCTACAAGATGCAGGAACCATGTAAAAATTTCCTCCTATCTTTAACAATTGTAACAAATTGAAAGTAACATATGAATGTCCTTAAATTGTTTTAATGTATTTACTGTTTTAAATGACATCCACCCATCTTCGTCAGAAATGCGTAAAATAGGTACGTACAATCTAAAGCAGTAAACATATTAAAAAGAGATATTTAAGGACATCAGTGTATTAGTTTCAACCGTATAAGATGATTAGAGAAAGAAACAATTTTCTAGATGGCCCCTTTTTTCGCAATTGATCTAGACATTTTTTACTTTGCATAAAGATCCGCAGTCTAATAATAAATTGAGAACAATGGCATCAACAATATTTCTGTACTGAACTTTTATAAAACCCGTATCTCCGATACTTCAACGCGAAATATGGATTTGCTTCGAATGTTTGGAGATTTCCAAATTTTTTTAAACGCGTTCGCACACAATCCGAAAAATCTGGAAAAAATATACATTAATAATCACGATAAGACACACCTAACATAGTATTACAATATAAACGTGGTACTCCGAAAGCTTCAATACAAAATCAGCAATTTTACGCTTTTTTTAGAAATCGATATCGCAACCAGAAATTCTGAAATAATTTTAAACGGTGCTCACTCTGTGGTAGAGGTACCAAATTCTAATGAAACATTTTCTCACAATTACCCGGTAAATTCTGTACATCTCATTGAAGTGTACAGTGTACAAGCATGATCGAGCACGTTTCTGGCATTTTCTCGCGCGACGACGAATCTCCTGCTTATACGGAAAGATCACGAGCTAGGAATTAATTAGCCGTCTCGAGAAACGTTTTCCGATCCAGGATGGCAGCTGTGCAACGAATGCCTGATAACCAGTTACTCCAGCGAGTGTTTAGCTAATTAGAAACGGGAGAACAACGGTGGAAAGAATTCACGCGCGATAAGTATCTCCGTGTGTTTCGGTAATGCTCAAACGCGAGAAGAGTGGAGATAATTAAACTAGAGAAATGAGACTTGGGTAACTTGTTTGTTGTATGTGAACGGAGGAAGTTTATGCATTTATCGCATCCTTTAACTTGTGCAAGTTAGCGAAATTAAGATTCTAATCGTGTTTAGCACAATATAGGCGTTATTACGGACACAATGACTTTGCTGACGTTCAAAGTCCTAAATACCTTAACACCTGTGTGATACATGTGACGTATGAGAGGCATATGACGTTTGTGACGTATGTGATGTATGCGATGTATGCGATGTATGCGTCGTCTGTAATATTGCCTGTAATGTTGTCTGTAACGTTGTCTGTAACGTTGTTTGTAATGTATGTGATGATGTGATGATGTGATGTACAGTGGGTGTACAAAGTATTCGTGTACACCTTTTAAAAACTAATTACTTTTTTGTAATTGTACCAAACGACCTTATTTTTTATAATCAATTAGAAGCATTGGTTTACGAAGTGATATGCTAAAAAGATTTTCAAAAAATTATAATATACACGGTTACATGCAAAAATAAAATGGGCATTTTTAAAACTTTTTTATTAGGGTCCTCAAATAAAATTTGAACTGTATGTTTTGCACATATATATGTTAGTTATACACATGCTGAAAATTTCCGGGATACAGGAAAAAACGACACGCATCGAATGATGTACGATTCTGTGGATTTTACGCAGAAACTGATCAAAAGTCGAGTAAAACTACGATTTTCACAATTTTTAACCGCTTGTAGCTCGTGTGTATGTTAATCGATTTCCATGAAATTTTCAGCATGTGTATAACTAATATAGATCTCTACAAAACATATATTTTAAATTTTCATTGAGGGCCCAAATAAAAGAGTTTTAAAAAGTCCCTTTTTTATTTTTGCATGTAACCTTGTAAATTGTTGAAAATAGAAAGAAAGTTTTATATGGTTTCTGTGTCTTGCAATTGATGAAGACAATTTTTTTTTGTTTTTTTTTGACGCATGTGATGTATGTGATTAATTCATATTACAATTTCATAGAGTAAAGGATTTTCTAATTTATGCTTTCACCAATTTTAATCAGCTGCGAATTTTAATTAAGAAAAATCCAACCACTGTGTGAATTTCATTTGCAGTGAAATTCAAAATTGCTAAACAAATTTGCTAAACAAGAAGAACGTTTAGCCATAATCAAAAGTCTTCCCTTCAAATATTTCCATTCCTATAAAATTTCATGTTTTTCGCAAATTCAACGTCAATGTGGCACGTCCTCCCCTTATCCGATGAACTTCATCTTCTGCAGGAATTATTTTCATATCCAATGATACAAATTTAGGGGAGGGGGGCGTGTAAAAGATCTCGCAAGAAAAATTTCACCATAGCTAAGATCCATCCGAATGTGTACGTAGTGAAAGAAGCATTTAGAACAACCTAATATAATGTATGTGATGTATTTATGATCCTGATCCACAATATTCGTCCCCACAAAATCCATAAGCTCCCTCGTCGACGTACGTCACAATTGCGCCACGCTGAGTATCCCGTTGACGCCCTATCTCGCGCGAACGGAATTATTCGAAAGTTTCTGTTGCAACTCCTACGTTCGCGAAATTTGCATTTCATACGGTTGTCGCGATCTGCCACCCCAGATTCCTCGATCCTCGATCACCTGGAACGCACGGTTACTTCGGGAATTGTTGCCGGTTATTACGCGACGCCTTTGTCTCCGGTTCCGGTTCGCCCGCCGCGGCTTGAATTACGAAACACAATTTATTCCGTTTCACTAAATATATCAACGGAGTGCGCCGTTCTTCGGGCATTCAGCGCACGGGGACACGAGGAACGTTATAAAACGATGAAGTTTATTCATGGCCGGATGTCAAAGAGCGGCAGCCTCGCGAGCGAAGTTGCTCCACTCAATGGGAGCGAATTTTGTTGTGCTCCGAATCTTGTTAAGATCGGCGCGCGAGGAAAACACGGGGCCGCGTTTAATTCGCGTCTACGCGACTCATTCAAAAGTTATAAACTCCGACCCAGCGACGATTCAGGATCGCCTCGGCAAAAATACCGGGTCCGCTGCTGTTTCAACGAGTGGCTGATCCTCCAAAGAAGTTCTTTTTCATTCATTTTTATGATGGCCAAAGATTTTTTTTTCCTTTTGGAACGGCGGAAGAGATTTCAAACGTCGCGCGGCAAAGCGACGGACAAGTATTAAATAGTATTTCAGTGCGCGGATATACACGGTAGTTCTGCAGTATAAAATCAGAATGACAGAGATTTTATTTCGACTGTGACAGAGATTTTGTTAGAAAATTGAGAACATCTAACACTGTGTACATTGAAACCATAGTATCATTTAATTGTGAACAATGCACCATGAAAATGCAGTGCGGTAGAAATTTTATTCCAGTAATTACCGATTATATTAAATCTCGAAAGTTGAGTAAAATTTTTTTTCAGTTAATATTTTTTATAAAGCATGAAATCTGCGATTGATGTTAATGTTATCTTCTGATTATTAATAATGGACCATGAAAATGCAGTGGTAGAAATTTTTTTCAGTAACTACCGATTTTATTAAATCAAAAGTTGAGTAAAATTTTTATATATATAAAGCATAAAATCTGCGATTGTGATGTTAACTGTATCTTTTAATTGTGAACAATGGACCACATGGTAGATGGTAGACCAATTTTAGATATTTTATTCCAGTAATTATCGATTTCATTAAATCAAAAGTAAAGTAACACTTTATTTTATTTAGTATATATATATATATATATATATATATATATATATATAAAAAGCATAAAATCTGTGGTTGATGTTAATTACATAATAAGAAGCAATTCTTCTTATCACGTATTTTATCAAATCTATGGTAATAGGTATCGAAAAATATTTTTATATTCATCAAAATATGATCAATCTACCAATAGAGTAAAGAAATTTAATTCTCTCTATAAAAATGTATATTTCCATAACGATCTACAATGAGGGAATGAAAGTTGGATTTTATAACAATTTGATATACGTATATTCGTCTTCAGAAATTTCGTCGTAGTCACAGTCTTTTTCTCGAAGTTATTAGCCAGAAGTAATGAAAATGCTGTTCACGACGTGATGCCATCAGGTGCTATTGTTTTTACGTCTAATTGCTGCCTCAGTTGCCACCGAATAGTTACATCGAGGTGAAGTTCATAAAGCAACCATAGCATAATGATTATACATAATTCCCAGCGTGTCTCATTTGCATCCTTATAGTTCGTTCAAAGTTACGCAAACGAGCGACACTTGTTTTTATTCATGAAACTGACGTCTCGCTAGAAAAGTTGTTGGAACTTTACAATTATATTCAACAGGCAATAGTTTTTCAAATTGAAAACTTTACTGCCTGAGGGTGTCTCTGGGAACTTCTGAAAAATGAGCTGCGAGATACCAAGGTATAGCCGTCAAAATATTAGAATCACTTTCATGGGTTAATGAAAGTCTAGCAAGACTGACTTTTTATAATTTTTATATTAATGCTTGTAACATTTATCACGTGGTTGAAAATATTTTTCTTTTAATATGAAATTAAATAATTTCTGATCATTTACAGTATGTATTATAATGAATCGAAATTTATAATTGACAATATCAAGTACAATAGGAATAGGAATTATCACAGTAAGAATTAAAAATATTCTGTTGTTTGAAATAGTATGGATGTCATTTACTAAATTCACTATATTTTTAAAATAATATGTTTTAAATGAAATAACGTTCGATTTGAACATTAATAAAGATAAAAAAATTTGTGTTTGTTAAATTAAATAATGATTAATCAGAACATCGATAGAAATAATTACTGTGGATCTTTATGCAAAATAAAAATTTTCTACCCGACTTGCAACAACCTGAAGTGAAATAGAAATTTATTGTTTCTCTTAATATGTTTAATAGGTTGAAAATAATATAACAGTATATTTAAATTCCTCTAATTTATTCACTGTTTCAAATTACGCCTACTCATTTTTGTCGCAATTGCATAAAATCCACTGTTAAATAATTATATTCCACAAATATTATTTCCACTCTTACACCTGGTCCACGACATTACATCGTCCACTGCTTTCAGCAGCATCTCTAAACGCAAGACATTAATACATTCGTAATGTCTTTTTCCGGAACAGAAAGGCAAAGCATGTAGTAACATTTTTCTTCGGCAAGAAAGTACGCTCTGAAAGAGAAAAGCAAAGCGTTTCGCCACTTAAAAGGAATATATTCTATGCCCTTTCCGGACTCGAACCGTTTCGCGTAAATCTTACATGGCTATTGCCAAATGCAGCCACCTCTTTTCAAGTACGTCTTCCAACGGAACATACTGAATAATGAAACAGCTTTTAAAAGTGGCTCAAACAAACCTGTAGAAAAAAAAAAAATAACACTTCGCCGTGCCTTATGATTTATTAATTCGTTGCGCCGTCTACGCGACAGTAGAACTGAATTTGCATAATGGTGTTAGGCACATTTTCGCGCCACACATTTACACTCGTATACAGTCATGCTTTTGCAAGTGAATGTAATCTTTTATATTAACCCTTTGCGCTCGAATGGTTATTCTGAGGCGCCAGTAAAAATTGCCATAGCATTATTCAAAGCAGTTTTAATATTATTAAATTCGTCGGTATTCTATAAATTGAGGAAAGCTCAACTGTTATATGATCATAATGCAAAAAGAATTAGTCCCAGATTTTTTTCAAAAATTGAATATAAGAATTTGAAAATTTCTTAAAATATATATTTACTGATTAAAAGGTTTCGTGATCTACATATATGTATTAAAATAAATAATTACATCATTTCCACATAATTTGCATGCGAAAATAATTTTTCCAGCTTTTCAAATATACATAAAATTTCGGAAAAGAATTTTTCTCGACAAAAAATGAAGATCATTTTTATTTTCTAAATGTTACAGTGAATTTTGATTTCACGATGTTATAGCTGACGTTAAGACGACCTACTTTATTACGACTAGACTGCGGATTTTATGCATTTATGACAAAAATGTGCACGCACAATTTAAAGCAGTGGACAAAAATATTTAAGGACATCAATATGTATTAGTTTCAGGTTGATAGGATGATTAAAAGAAGAATAGAAATTCTATTTGGCTCCTGTGTCCCGCAATCAATGCGAACATTTTTTATTTTGCATAAAGATCCGCAGTCTAATTATGACCATAATCGTCCATAATCGTCGTGAAGGTTCAAGATATACTTGATAGGAACACAGAAAAAGTGACGAAGACATTATTCCGAAAGGCTGTTTGTTCGCTTATTGTTTACACCAGTAGGTCGAGTTCAGCGGAGTGTAACGTAGGAATTTGCAGTTTACGATTCACTGAAAGACGGGCTAGTTTTTCGCCCGGAAATAAATAAGCGAAGTTGTAATAATAATATCACGGAAACGCGTCCGCGAAGTAACGACGCTCGTAAAAAGCATTAGCGCGAGTAGGGTATTTTCGCGTTACGCCCGGGGTCCGGCCCTCGTATCTTCGTAATCTCATACAATTTTCCGTGGATGAGTAGCAAGAAGTACATTTCATAGCGTGCCGCAATTGGAAGCCAGAAGGTATTCCGGATATCGTCTCTCTTCCGGAACGTAAAAGCGATATTGAGGCAGGGGCCCGTTACGACGCCGCAAGAAGATTCACGCAAGAAATTTCACGTTGCAAGTTCTGAGTCGTTTCCTGGGTCGCTTCTGATTAGCTTCATTTACTTCTCCGCTGCTCGGATAACGGGGCAATATTCTTTCGGCTGTAATAAGATTAACACTTCCACGGTCCCGTGACCCATATAGTACACCCGTGTCGCAAAGCGCGTCCGAGCTGAATGCAATTGCGTCAGGAAATTCGATTGCATAGGGAAGTGCACAGGAAGGATTTAGGAAACAGATAGTGTTCTCGTACCTGTTATGTGAGGTAAAATTCAATTGGACCTTAAAAGCTTCTACTTTTTTTTATATTGGTTTCTAGTACTTTATCCTTTGTCCTCGTTTTATGTAGGCAAGTAGATTCTCATTCAACTGAAGTTTTTGTGGTCGTTCGTTTCTTCATCCGAAAATTTGTTAATAATGCTACTATTTAGAAGTGTCCTTTCTACTTTGATAATTTTAGTGAGTTGAAAATAATGAGGGGCACAGATATTCAATTGTTAGGTTATTATAATTAGCCTGTGGATTTGTTTGATTATGGTTAATTCATAATTAAAATGGGTAGATCAAATTCGAAACTAATATAATATTCCCAAAATTTCAAAATTATTATTTTTGTCGTACCAATTTGTATTTTGCATGAAAATACAAATAATAAAAAAAACATTGAAAAATGTATTATATATATATATATATATATATATATATATATATTAATATGATAGGGATATTTGTTTTAAGATTTCAAAGTCTCCCACAAATATGGAATTGAATACTCGTAGCAACTTTTTAATATTACTTGTCACGTTTGCCACTTTCGGCTACGTCTTATTAACATTTCACTTAAAAGCAGTATGGTAATTGCATTTTCATCATTATTTCTTTGTTAAGATCGACCCTTTTACTCTTAACTTTTCTTGCAATTAAAAACAGCGCAATTTTTGTCGCAATTAAATGAACATGCTTCAGACGTTTTAACATTCGGAATATGAAAGCGGAAATGGTTCTGTTCATTTCTGGAACATTTGTTTTCATACGACTTTAATTATTTAAACGAGTTCGTACTTCGTGCCAGTCTCATTGTGTTCAATTAAGCCGTGCATGTAGCGTTACGATAAAAATAAATACAATGGTCCATTCGATTGTAAATATACATATTTACACTGCGTTGGTTTCGTTCGTTCTAATATGACAGATTCAACCGAGTAAATGCCCAAACAAACAAATTAAAAAGCAGATTGAAAAATGGCAGAACAATTATCGAACTACATGGGTGAACCCATAGTTTTAAAATTTGTTCCGAGATTTTAAATGTTGAATAGTCTCTTACTATGTTATCAGTATCACGTGCAAAAATGTATTTCGTTGAAAAGAGAGATTTTTCAACGAAATACAACATTTCTGGGACACCCTGTATACATGGTTTCTGCAAACAGGTATAGTATACGAACTTCATTCTACTGAACCACATACTTCAATAAACCGAAGTGCGAAGTAGTAAGTTTCTTGATTACAAATTCATAATTCAGGTATTAAGAGGTTGATAGCTTCAGTTCGTCAAGAATAATTTAATGATGAATTAAGTGCAATGGGAACATCGAAACTGTGCAGTTTTGAAGAAATCGTTCTTCAAATTAAATTTGTTTTCACGAACATGCAGAGCACCTTAGAGAAAATTAAAGAATAGTACTTCAATGTTGGGAAAAATGAATAAACATTGTGAATCAACTATGTACATTTTTTATTAGAGTAAATTAATTTATAACAGTACTGAAACCGTGAAGAGTTTTAAATAAATCATTCTTCAAATTAAATTTATTTTTACGAACCACTTGAACATACAGCACTTTAGAAAATTAAAGAATAGCACTTTAAAGATGATAAAGATTAATAAACATTGTGATTCGACTATCTCCATTTTTCATTACAGTCAGTTAATTCATAACAGTACTGAAACTGTGAAGAATTTTAAATAAATCATTCTCGAAATTAAATTTGTTTTTACAAGAGGGAACCACTTGAACATATAGTACTTTAGAAAATTAAAGAATAGTACTTCAAAACTATCTGCATTTTTCATTACACAGTCAATTAATTTATAACAATACTGAAACTGTGAAGAGTTTTATGAATAGTACTTCAAAGATGATAAAGATTAATAAAAATTGTGATTCTACTATGTACATTTTTTATCACAAACAATTAATTCATAACAATACTAAAACTGTGAAGAGTTTTAAATAAATCATTCTTCAAATTAAATTTATTTTTACGAACCACTTGAACATATGGCACTTTAGAAAATTAAAATATAGTACTTCAAAGATGATAAAAGTTAATAAAAATTGTGATTCAACTATGTACATTTCTAGTACAGTGAATTAATTTATAACAGTACTGACTGGTGCAAGACATAGCGAAAATGGAAAATGTAAAGTCACTGAGAGAGAATGCCTGCTTATTTGCGTCCCGAAGCGAAAGAAAATTTAAGGGGCGCTGTTCCTTGTGCCTTGAAATTTCGTGATAGGAAAACAATGTATTCGCAGCCAATGAATATTGCAAGAACTGAGTTTCCTTCGAGAGTTCTTGTTATTTCCCGTCGAGTGGGCGACCTGTTAACAGCTGTTGTTTCCTAGCGAATCAAATGTCGTTCTTTCACTTTTTCATTGTTTGTTTTTCAACGAGCGAACACCAAAGGCGAATAAATCCTATTGTACTCTCATTATTTACTCCGCGACTGTTCATATCGATTATTAAAGAACACGTGTTCGTTCGTTTCAGAATATTTCTTATACGGAATGAGTAAAAACATAATCTAACGTGTTCTACATCTTTGAACGTCGAAAATATTTTATACAGTTTAAACGTGTACTTACATACGTGGTATCTACGCTATTTATTACATTTACATAATTACACTATGTTGAGTATAAAGCTTGTTCGCACTGCTTATGCTTATTTTATTCTTCCTTAGTAACCGTGGTAATATTAACGATTTTTATAATATTCATGAGGAAGCTTTGTAGTTTGCATTAATGGCCTCGAAGATTTTAAAGCAATTACATTGCAGCCCTTAATTACCGGGTTATTTTCAACCCCTTGACACGACCGTTTACGCATAAAAAAATAAATATCGCATTTTCCTTCAACCTCGTGCAGGCAATTACAGCAGGTATTTTACATAAACCAAAGGAAGAATTTATGAAGTTGAAAATTCGATAAAATTCGTATTAACTCTTTGTGACTTGTGTAAATTTTTTAAATAATATGGCCTGGAATATTCATACATATTTACAATTGGTAAACAAAATTTTCACACGAAATTTTATATAATAATTTACGAAAATCGCGCGAGGTTAAATAATATACCTGTGCTTCTTCTATTATTCCTAAACTGTGTTCTATATATTTTACATAAACCAAAAAGGACGAATTTATAAAGTTAAAAATTCGATAAAATTCGTATTATCTCTTTGCAACTTGTATACAGAAATTTTACTCTAATTTACGAAAACTGAGCTGAAATACATATCTGCTTCTTCTATTATTTGTAAACTGAAAATTCCATAAAATTCGTATTAACTCATTGTAACCTGTGTAAATTTTTAAATACTGTTATTAAACAAAATTTTCACACGAAATTTTATATACAAATTTTCGAAAACCGAGGTCAAATAAATATCTGCTTGTCCTATTATTTCTAAACTGCGTTCTACGTTTCATTATTAAAAAATTTAGAACATCGAGATTGCGATAAATGCATAAAGTTAGCAGTCCAATTGCTGTGTTCTATATTCTGGGTTATATCGTGTCATCACTGCTCATGTTTTATCCGAGTTGTTTTCTTTGCATTTAAATATCATGGAGATATGAGCACTTTGCCAGCCTTGTCAACTCGAGAAATACTATAAACGCCGTGGTGCTCCTGCGATTAACGCTCTCGTTTCACTGAGCTTGACAAATTTGCATACGCTATAAACGCGTAAAATCCGCAGTCTAATCATCATTTACAAACCGTCACCTTTTACAGCCCCATACCCCTTATTTCGGTCTCGGATCTCTGCAAGTTAGAATGTAAGTAGCCAAGTCGAAGCTATTCTAAAATGAATGGAAACAGGTGATTCAGACAGGATCTTCGGATCCTAGAAAAGAAAAATAATAAAACTATATGAAAGATGTGGATATGGAGAATATAAAACTGTGTTCGAGTTAGGCACCAATCATTTCAAAGTTATTAAATAGCAAAAACGAAATAGGATATTTTAATTCAAGGAAATAATTTAAACGTGTAAATTGGATGAAGAGGAGTTGTGAAATCGTTGATGTGCAGTAATGAATACTGTTTATGTAACGTTAAACGTTTTCACCAGATCAAGAAAAGTTGTAAAACCATTTAGTAATTTAGAATAATCTAGGTCAGAAAAGATATTTAATTTTCGAGACAAAATAGCTTTGAGTGCAGATGGTTAATTCCACTTGAATAAATTTCACACCTACAAAATGAAAAAAAAGTCATATAGAATGAAATTATCCTAGTTCAGAAGAAATATTTAATCTTCGAGTCAAAATAGCATCGAGTGCCGAGGGTTAATTCTACTCGAGTCTAAAGTCTCAAAATTTTTAAAAAATTTATTGTTTTCGCTGCAACCCCTCTCTACCTCCAGACATCGAATCCAAAGGTAGAGAACAAGCCTGACGGTGGCAGCGACTTCCGGGAATCCTCGATAAAGGAACGATCACGTCGCGACGGATTTTATGATGGTTGGGAGCGAAGAAGGGTAGGTGGGGTTGCGCGGCTCTTTGAGCACGTCTCGCTCTAATTACGCGATGCAGCTACATCCATATGTATATACGAGCCCAGACGCAGCCACCGACGAAAGAGAAAGAGAGCTTGGTGAGACCCTGAAGGGGCTGGATGGGGTGTTCACGGCGTCGCACGCGACGAATGGTTAGGGGGAATAGGGTGCTCCAGCACCAGCCCCCGCACACGGTCTCGTGTGTGGAGGACTCCTCGAGTGGATACACCGGGTACAATCGACTGCAGAAGTTCGTTCCCGGTAAAAGTAACGCGATCGTAAAGTATCCGAAGAACTGGGGGAACACCAAGTTCGGAAAACGTCGTCTCGGTGAATTAGGATCAACCAGCGGATTATTAGCAGGAGAAAGTTTGCGAGCACGAGGGGGTGGGTTATTTATGTAAATTAGGGCGCAGCCGGAGCAACTTGACGCGAAATCGTTCTCGTATTTCCTCACGCTATACCCGTTGTTTTTCCTGTTTCGGTTTAGAGCTCGATCGCCTTTTTTATACGCGGATTATTCGCCGCTTCCGAATTGCAGATTTTTCGACGAGTTCACGAGTTTCTGTTAGCTGACGTGTAAAACGTTTTGCGTTATTGTGACCATGGATTGGTGACGCAGAATTTATTTATCTCTGCGATTGATAGGATTCGGGGATTTAAAAAATCCCGATTTTCAGGGATCGTGACATTCTCTTTGAAGAATCCGCTGCCAAAGATGAGAGACGATTGTGACGACTGAAACTAAAAGAGGCTGTCAGTGATATCTTTCTTAAAATGATCTTCTCAGGAAACAAGGATGGAAATTCTTAGTGTGGTTACAAGCACGGAGGACTTCTCATCAGTACAGACATTGCATGCAATGCATTTTACTGTTTCCGGTTCTGAATTATCAACACTGAAGAAAATGCACATCTACGACAACGGACTCTACAGAAATAGAACCATCAGCTAGTGAACTTCATGAGGTTCCAACACAAAAGGTGTGTGTCTGAGGGAGCTACATTTCACAACGCTGTCAGTATCTCTGGACCAGTCAACATTCGTGTTATAAATGTTTAGAATATAAGTCATGTATATGTGCACTACACACACGCAAACATTTTATGTATCAATCTGATATGAATAAATAGAATGTACTAAAACAGACTATCTGCGTACATATTTATTGATCCACCAATTTTTCCCGACCGTACGACTTGTACTACTGAATATTCGAAAATTTCGATCGTCTGACTTGTTGTTGAGTTATACTACTGAATTTCGAAAATTTTTCGTGCGTCTGTTTATCGTTGAGTTGCACTACTGAAATTCGTGCCACCTCCTTTGATATCATGTTCTCCTAATACAAAGTTCGATTTTTCGGAAATTTTTCGAAAATCCCGAAATATTGAACTTTGTATTAGGAGAACATGATATCAAAGGAGGTGGCACGAATTTCAGTAGTACAAGTCAACGTCAAGTCAGACGGTCGAAAATGCTCGGAAATTTTTCGAAAATCCGGAAATATTGAACTTTGTATTAGGAGAACATGATATCGAAGGAGGTATCCGGAATTTCAGTAGTACAAGTCAACGGCAAGCCAGACGCTCGAAAAATTTCGAAAATTAAGTAGTGCAACTCAACGACAAGTCAGACTTTCAGAAATTCTCGGAAATTTTTCGAAAATCCCGAAATATTGAACTTTGTATTAGGAGAACATGATATCAAAGGAGGTGGCACGAATTTCAGTAGTACAAGTCAACGTCAAGTCAGACGCTCGAAAAATTTTCGCAATTCAGTAGCGCAACTCAACGATAAGCCAGACGGGCGAAAATGCTCGGAAATTTTTCGAAAATCTCGGAAATCGAACTTTGTATCAGGAGAATATGATAGCAAAAGAGGTGTTCCAAATTTTTTGATGATTAATCTTAATTCTACTATCGACTATTCATGCATGTACAGGTTGGGTAAATAAGTACACATTAACTGGAGTAACAATTATTCTTTATTTTTTACCAAACAAATTACAATATTGAATGCGTATCGCAGTAAGATGGTAAGGAAGTCCCTGGCAGGAATGCGATGACGTTGGTACGAATACGTAGCCGATTGGATCAGAGTGGAATGGTGACGTTCGCTCCACACTCATTTTCGTCTCTTACCGAAATATTGGCTAGAGTGCTAGCATGCACATACAGTGCGGATAGTCGGATCTAATGATAGATCCCTCTTACCCATGTGCCGCTCCGGGGCTCATCTTCTCATGCCACCATGAAGCATATACAATATATGTGTAGAACAATCAAGAATTGTAGACAATTATAGAGTACTCAGTTCTTGCTAATACGCCTCAATCCGCGAACTATCGGTAACATGCAACGCGACACCGAAATGATACGGACGCTCTTACAGCCCCCCGAGGCCTAGACAGAAATGCCCATGAGGACTGTAATGTAAAAGACTGTAATGTAAAAGACTGTAATGTAAAAGACTGTATAATGTAAAAGACGGTACTGTAAAAGACTGTATTGCTTACAAGACTGCGTACAGTCAAATTGTACTGTAAGATTGTCTACGATAAGACTGCACTGTAAAATAGTACTGCCTACAAGACTGCGCACAGTCTGAAACTGTACCGTAAGACTGTCTACCGTAAGACTGTCTACCGTAAGACTGTCTACCGTAAGACTGTCTATTGTAAGACTGTCTAACGTAAAACTGTCTAATGTAAGACTGTCTAACGTAAAACTGTCTACCGTAAGACTGTCTACCGTAACACTGTCTACCGTAAGACTGTCTACCGTAAGACTGCCTACCGTAAGACTGCCTACCGTAAGACTGTCTAACGTAAGACTGTCTAACGTAAGACTGTCTAATGTAGGACTGTCTAATGTAGGACTGTCTAATGTAAGA
>CM052319.1:18439131-18508861 GCA_028455605.1 Lasioglossum malachurum
ATTCAATCATTTCCCACTGATACGTATTTACCACTTCAATAATTAAAAAGTTAAATACCGTGGTAGATTCAATGCTAAAATGTTCGATCCTGAAGGATTTATTAAAGGAGCAACATAAAACGTGTCCACCTATAAAATATTCGAAGCTAATGCTTTTCGTTTGAAGTATACGAAGTATCCGTAGTTTGCCAAATACGACTGTATATTTCTGATTTGGTGAGAGAAGTTAAAACCGATGGGGGAAACTTGTTCCGTCAATAGAATCAAAAGTCCTCCCCTCGATGTTGAACTAATTGTCAGGGAATTTCGCCGCGAAGTTCACTTTGTCCTCGTCTTCTGTCGCTATCTCGCCACATTTCCATCCTTGAAGTGCCGTCGCGAGTTTAAGGTGCAGTTCTCCACCCGAAAGCTCTGCTCCGCGTCGCTCGTCATCCTTCTACGTGGAACGACGTTCATTATTATAACTCCGTGTTCTAATAGTTTCATAGCTGAACTATGAACTGCGTGTTCGAATCACGTTAAATTCGTCCGCCGGTATCTCTCCGCCGGTGCTTTCCGCGGCAATTTGTAACCAAATAAAAACACGTTGTACTGTGAGCTAATATTTATTCACATTTAACTTCATCGAGGATACTTACCGACACGTTCATTCAATTTTAGTTTGATGCAATGCGTGATTAGGTTAATTTTTGGGTACGGTTCTGATTTATAAATTAATTTTATGTATACAATTTAGGAGTTTGTATTATCGTTGCATTTAATTGTCTTTGATTCTAATGAGTCTAATTATAATTACAAAATTATAAAATAATGGTCTTTGACTGTAACAATTAATTTTGTTTTCAATTATTTTCACATTAGTCTTGTTCGAATGATGCTTATTTAAATTCCCGACGGTACAGCGGAGCTTCCATCACATTTACATTATTCATTATGCATTTATTACAAAAATGATTAGATACATATGTATTGGGTTGGCAAGAAAGTAATTTCGGTATTTTAAGGTGAAAAAGAGCCCAATTTTTTATTCAAGCAATAAACTTTAATGAATATGATATTTTCCCTTTTGTTCGATGATCTTTTGCCAAACAGAATAAACAAGAAAATATTTTATTGATTAAAATTCACACATCGCTTGAATAAAAAAAATTCGGTTTCACTTCACCTTAAAATACCGAAATCGCTTTCTTGCCAACCCAATATTATTTTTATCTTGTTAGAACGATTAAAGTAAGAATAACAATTTTATTTGGCTCACATTTTGTACAATTCATGTAGACAATTGTTATTTTGCATAAAGAGATCTACAGTATAGTAATACGAAAAACTATCGCACATTTTGAAAAGGAAGTTAATCTGTCAAGTATTTACTAGGGCGAATGTACCTATTACTATGGGTGTGCGTATTACTGCGGATTTTTTCCAAATCAGATTGAAATACGTAAAAATAAATATTTTGCCCCGAATAAATTTGTACAATTCAATGAGAATGCATTCTCGCGTTGGCCAGGCAAATAAAATCGTCAATCATTCTCATATTTTTATAATCTCAGGATTTGAAACAACATATTCTTCATAGAAGGTAAAAATAAAACCATTTTTATAATATCTCAGTACTGAGTACACAGTATTACGTACAACATGTTATCCATTTTATTTTTTAATATTTTCTGATGTTGTATTAGGTTTTGAGAGCCATCGATTTCTTTTTATATTCGAAACACATAATTCTTCTGTAGAATGCTCACATATATTATTATTTCATAATAAATTAGAGGAATAATATAAAAATAAAGTACGATCTAAGCACGATACCGCAGTAATCGGTCCAGTTGCCCTAGAAGAACTATTTCTTCTGCTAAAAAACGAATCCACAGTGCCACAATCGTCAGAAGTGTTCGATATCATTGAATTTCTGTGTATGAAAACCGCATCCCTCTTTTTTCACCGATCCGACAAGTTCATCTTGACTAACGCGCCCTGTCTCCCATGATCGTGGAGGATTCCACCGTTCTTTCTCTTTTTTACACAAAAAAGTCGTTACTGTCTCTACAGCTATAGACGGGACACATCCGAATGATGTTTGCGGTCACAGGATACTTCACTCGTTCCCAGTGTATCGATAGCTTCAATTCCAGCACGCACTCGCCCACGTCACGGCGAAACGTTCCATTTTCTCTTTGGAAATCGGTATTTTCGCACCCCGACTATAGACACAGATCCCGGCGGATTCATCGCGCCCATCTCTCCATCTCTCATTCCCCTTTCTCTCGCCTCTTCGCTCTTTTTTCTCTCCTGGAAATCGCTGTGAAGTGTTCTCGTCGGGATCGGAAAGTTATATTTTTGTGTTGCCCCCCATAGCCCGCGAGATCGCGTAGGAAAAAATCGTGATACACGGAGTGTCGCGGTGTTCGTTCCAGAACTAATAAGGGATGATTCTGAGCGGACAGATAGATCAACAATGTAGAATAAAACTTTTTTGCAGGCTTCGTTCCCGAAAAAACGATTTATAAAATAACATCGAAGCTTCAAATTTGTTATATCGCAATGTTAAAACTGTTGTATTTATTAGGTGTACAAATTAATTCTTGGTCTTCTGTTAAAAAAAAAATAAATCTGTTAAAAAATTGTAGACATTAAAATAATTTAGTTATGTTACATATTACCTCCCACTTGTTGAAATTATTAAAGAAGAAAATGTATTTTCATTTAACTCCGGTTTCCAACAATTAATTTAGACAATTTTTATTTTGCGTAAAGATCCGCAATTAGTTTTTTAATTTCATTTCAAATCGCGGACCATAACTGTTAAAACCAAAAAGAAATAAGTCATAGAATAACAAGTATTTCATGGACTAAAATCGTATTGGTTACAAATAAGGATTATAAGCAACCGGAAATTTTGTCTCCTGTTGGTAAATGTTAGTTTGAGAGTTAGTTAGTTGGTAAAAGTGGATGCACAAAATGCGATGGACATTATTTTCCACAATATTTTATGTGTTTGTGGATATAATAAAAAATTTACGAATTAATTAATACAGCTAAATAATTGATTCATTTAAAAGAAACAAGTTTCGAAAAATTGTAAAGTACTCTCTTGGACTATTGAATAAGTAATAGCTAATATTTCTGACCATGATTTGTCACTTCTACTTCGCCCATAAAAGAAATTTGGAATTTAATGTTCTCGAAAACGAAGCTTCGTGTGAATTTACTTTGTTCTACCTGTAAGAATTATCCTTGTCCTGGATTGATTATCCTGTAAGTGGTTGTATCTCGAATGGAACACCCGATACATGTGAGAAAGTTCAACGTTACAGAATGAAACTTCGCGAGAGGAGGTAATCACTGGTCAGAGATTTCAACTTTTTTCCCCCGACCCTTTTCAAAAGAATGAGAATTAAATGCAACAGTACCTCTCTTAAACATTTTCTGGACTTTTGAGTGCAGTGGAGATCTCTCAAGCTCCATGGAGCTTTTTTTTATTGTTTTTTAGACTATCCCTTCTGTTACGTACGCATGAAATTAGCGGTTCAGCTGTGATTGTTTACGGGAATTCACGGGATTTGCGATTTATTTATAACTCTTTGGATTACGAGAATTTGCATCGTGCGATTTTAGGCTAAACCGTGAATTAATGTATTATGGTTAAATGTGATTGAAAATTTTACAACGCAAATTAGATTGCTTTTATTAATTGTACGATCGGTGGAAATTGTGTGTGTGTGTGTAGCAGGAGTTAAACATGATTTATTAATACAGAGGATTTTTATAACATGTGTTTATGATAAGAGAATTTAATTATATTTCACTATAAAAATACGTTTTATAGAATTACACTTCTACTTTTCAAAAATGATAAGATCTGTGATCATTTTTGTTACCTATAATTATGAATTGAACAAATCCATTTCCTGACTGCTTAAAAATACATTCGAGTGGACAATTTTTACAATTTCGTAATTCACAAGAAATAACTAGCTGAACTTTGATAAATTTCCTGTAAAACAACGAACGCTCCTTTGAGGAAATAACTTTTCAATTAACGAATGCATACGTTTTTAATTGCTCGAACAATTAAAACATTTTACGTAACATACAGGGTGCGGCCGAATAACATGTACAAGCGTGCACGAAGTGATTAAATTAAAAAATTTTGATGAGAGAATAAGAAAAAAATATAAAATATGATAGGAATCGTCTGACGCGTCTGATCACTACCAACCAATTCTACTTCCTGCATATTGCACGGGAACTCGACGGATCTTTAAATTAGGTTTTCTCGAAAACGAGGCGTTATAGGAAACCATGCCGTTCCTTTTTTCGATTTATATTTACACGTAGAATCGCCCCCTGTCCACTTGTACATGTTGTTTGCACGCTGTATTTATCAGTCTTTAATTTATTCGATCCATCACGAATAAATGGTGAGCCTTTCGACCCCAATTTAATTTAAATCGTGAAAGTTACCGCGGTATAATTAGAATAATCCGGTTCCCATCGTCGCCACTCGTACCCGCACAAATAGGAGCTCTTATCCCGTCTACGTCTTTATAGTCTCGTTTCCACTAGTCCATTTATCTCGGAAGAATCGTGTCGAGAGCGATGAATCGAACCGCTTTAGATCGAATTCCTACGAAAACTCATCTCGAAGCCATTATCGAAACTTGAGGAACAATTCGAACACCGGAAACTTACTTCGCAGAATGTGAAGTGACGATCGAAATTAAGGTCGGCAACGGTGGCAAAAGTCGCGGGAGGTGCAAAGTTGTAATACCAACGTCGAACGACGAAGATGACGCGAAAATCTCAATGAATTGTACGAGCAGCGATCGGATCGGAAAACCAATCTCCCTGGCAAAATACGATACACGATTCTTGGATCAGTCAAATCATTCCGATCTCTTCTCCAATCCTTTTATTTTCTTCGTTTTCTTGCTTTTCCGCATCAGTGCGTCCTTGCTTGCGACAATTCCGGGGAATTCGCAATCGAATTTCTAAAGATACACTTTCTAATTTGTTTTCCAATTCCTTCCTGTCTTCTGGGGATATTTACGCAAAGGAAATGCGTGTACTGACCTTAATACTGTATTTTAAATTTTATTCATCACTCAGAATATCGTCGAACATCCAAATAAATTAATCTAATTGAATGAAGTACTCTGATATTAATCCTTTTTTAATTAACTCTATTGGCACTGACAATAAATTTAATACTCACACCTGTAATAAATATTTAGATATCAAATAAATTTATTCCATCAGTACCGTATCCAATAATAGTCTCAATATTTTGAAAATATTGTACCATCTCTTAATTTCATTTTCTGAATTACATTTTCATTTGGGAACAGCGATTAGAACTTATTAAATTAATCATAACTATTTTTATATTTGTACTACATCCCTTTAGTGAAATAATTAATTTGTGTTCTTATTGTGTACTTATATTCTGTTACAGATCAAAATTGTTCGAATCTGATCTTTATTTCATGGAGATCCAGGAAAATTCGCGTCGCGAAACGGAAAATTGTATGGAGGGCTCTAATAAGAACTATTCAGCTCGCAGGCTCTAGTACCGAGCCAGCCGGCATAATAAGTTCTGAATTTTCAATGTGACAATTTTCGTTTGTTCACCGTCTGGCTTCTGTTTTTTTTTTTTCCTGGAGGAATTCACAGTCATCGCGTAGTCTCGAAACTATTCCCGCGGGTTCACCGCGGTCCAGTTAACGTTTCAAGTTTAAACGAACGCTAACGAACTTGCCAGATTGCTCGAGTGCGGCTGATGGTTGCAAATTAAAAGCTCGCGAAGCTGCACGCCGCTGCGGACATAAACGGAAACTCGCCGGAAGCTCGTTAAAGCGACGGTTGCTCGCGAACAATCGGGAATCCCGGCTCGAAAACGCGCGTGCACGCCGATGATCGGGAGGGATGACGGAACGGGGACGAGACGGCTCATTGAAAGGTGATCGATGATCGGATTACAGTTGCTCGATTGGCCCTTGTTTCAAACCGACCGAACGACTCAATGCGATTCATTCGATCGGCCGGCGAAACCACCGGAAGGCGATGGAAAACGATTTAATGAAGGGTTAATCCCCCGAGGTTGATCCACCGGGATCAAACCGGCTTCGAAATACACGTGTTTATGCAAATTCATCGCGATATCAGCTTTTCAATACTTTCTCGCTGCGAGATAAATTATCGAAATGCCGCACAGTGGTGTATTCGCCTCGAAAAATGCGTGAGTCGTACTATTGTTGCTGTCCGACGTAGTCAAACGTTTGAAGAATAAGGTTCCAATATTGTCTTTTTAGTTGGACACCCGTGAAATACTGTACCTCGCGGTCTTCAACAGTCTCTGAATCAGCGTTCATTTATTAGCAATTTTCAAGTGTTTTAAGGAAATTCTAAATATAACGTGAACTGTACTATTGCTGGCACTGCAGTAGTTATTGGCACTTTTGATTTAAAAGGCAAATATTAAGAGAGAGAGAGAGAGAATTCCTGGTATAGAAAATCATTTTTTATTGCTTCTTATTTAAATTCATAACAGAGTTCCACATATATGACTGTTAACAGATGTTCCAATGACTGTACTATTGGGTTGGCAAGATATTAATTTCGGTATTTGAAGGTGAACTTTAATCCACAAAATCAATCTAGTGACGAGCTTTAATCGATAAAATATTTTTTATTTATTCTTTTTGGCAAAAGATCGTCGAACAAAAGGGAAAACATCTTATTCATTGAAGTTCATTGCTTGAATAAAAAGATTGGGCTCTATTTCACCTTAAAATATCAAAATTACTTTTTTGCCAGCACAATATTTGTCTTACGATTGTTATTCAACGAATATATTTTATAATACAAGATTCATGACTCGTAAAGCTGATTGATTTTGCTGAAAAATCTCTATTAGCTTATAATAATAGAAAGTTAAGCTCGTTTAAACATTTCAAAAAAAGATAAAAAGATTTTCACTATGATTTTGGCTTAGAGTGCCAATCTTTGTATAGTTTACCTTGTTATGACTAGACTGCGGATGTTTATGCAATTTGCAATTTTCCAAGAGCAACTTTGAGAAGGGAGAACCAAATGAAATATTATTTTCAGTGATAGTAGCCTTCGTAGATCTAAAATAGTTGAAAAATCGTACTAAATTCTGTCGAATGTTATGTCGTAGAGATTTTTGAAAATTTTCAGAAACCATAAATGCATAAACATCCGCAGTCTAATTGTGCCCTACACTTTTTTAATATCTTTCATACTTTTCGAGATATTCGGCTGGAAATTTTTCAAATGAACATCCTGTATATGGTATCAGGTCGTTAAGTATGAAACTTGACAAATGTATTTGAAAAATTAGTATTTTATTTGTCAAGCTCCATGTTTATAATGACCTGATACAAAAAGAATACATAGCAATAAATTAAAAAAAATGAAGGTTATCTATATGTATTTCTAAAGAAATAATGCAGATAAAAAAATTATACAGGCACCATTACGAAGCTTGTAAAAAGCTGTGTAACTTTCTCCTCTTCCATTGTTTAAAAAAGTAAAATATAAAAAAAATTGACGGATTTCAAATTGATTCTTACTATAACAGGGTATGTGCTGAAGATTGTCTAAAAATTTTCACTAAATCGGTCGACTAGAGCTTCTGCACAGGTCTTCCACAACACTCGTAAGGGAAACGCAAAGGATTTATTTTTCGAAAATGAACCCCTTAATGGAAGTCAGTGTAAATTGACAAGTTGAATCTCGCGTCAAGCGGAAAGTCAGACAGTCGGAGCTTTCCGCGCCCATTTCGAGACCGCATTTCTCGTTTTCCGAAGCTCATAAAATATAATGCGAGCCCCGCGGAGAATGTGGCGAGGAAAAGGGAAGAAAAAAAAACCAATAAAAGCGCAGAAATAACTGACGTGGGCGCGCGGGCGCTGCGTCCGGGCCGAAACACTTTGTACCGAGTGGTTCGATGCAATTTAAAGCGCGTACGAAAAAAAAACCGCAGAATTTTATCTGTCACGACAAAGGCAAAGAGGCCAACAGGAAAAAGTAGCGGGCACCATGGAGGGATCGATACGATATATTCTCCTTTTTCACTTTGTTCATACGCCAAAAGAGATCAGAAATATCATTCACCCTTTGAATTTCACACTTATTACGCGGATATGGAAAGAACCTTTGAAGAACCATCGCTCTCATCCCTCTGTCCATTATCATATCGATATATTGTAATCGTTTGATCCTCTGCCAGTGGAAACTGTAAAAGGAATGGCTAACTTCACAGCACCCAGTTTCCGTTATTCATGCGTTCTTCTCGTCAGAAACGCATCATGGTCGTCATCGTCGAACCTAGACATTATTTTGCTCGGCCTAAATCTTCTTTCTATCACGTTATCATTTATGTTAATAAATTTGTCTGGCAAATAAAGTTGGGCGAAAATTCTATTTAAATAAAAATTTCGAATGAAGTGGGTTTTAAACCCATTTTATTCGAAATTTTTATTTAAATAAAATCTTTACCCAACTCTGCTTGCAAATATGTTCTGTTACTTTTATTTTTGTAATCCTTGTTATACATTACACAATGTATTACATACATTAATCTTTTTTTATAGGCCTCACAATTTTGTTTCAACCATTTTTTTTTCTGACGTATCACCCCTGTGTCATTAAATTTGTCTTACAAATATGTTTTATTACTCTCATTTTTGTAAATTTTGTTTCAACATTCACAACGATATCTTTCTCACGAATCATCTATGTTATTAAATTGTCATTAAAAATATGTAATATTACTTTTATTTTCGTAAGCATTACATTTTAAGTTCCATTATTCTTTTTTGAAGTCTTGCAGGACTTCTAAAGCACTGCAATTGCTTCATAGATCTTTAACAATTTTGAGAAACCATGAAATTTGTAACGTTTTGTAAAGCTCATAGATTTATAGAGAAATCCATAATTGTTTCGTAATTAAGAAAATTTTTTCGTGGGTCTTCTAATCTTCAAAATTGTTATAATTTAAACACAACCCTTAAAATCGGTTTTGCACCATAAGTAGCTAAGTAACTCTCTAACTAATGTTTTACAATTTATAAATTTTGTACAATCGTTTTTTAAGTTCAGAAATAGTTTTGAAGACCTTCGATTGATTCTAACAATTCCTCTGCGAACCCTAATTTCTTTATAGGACCCATAATTTTTCTATAATTCTTAAAATTCCTTCGTAAGCCCTATAGTTTCTCTTCGCACATTTCACAATCCTCTTAAGACCTCCTATTTCTTCTTGGGTTCTACAATCATTTGTACAATCAAAGCTCCTCTAATTCGTTTACAAACCCCACAATCGTTAAAATTTCCTGTAAGCATCTCTGAATTTTATAATTAATATCACATTGCTTTAAAACCATAAAATCTACATTCTACTTCTTGCACAATTTTACAATTTAATTCCGATTCTGGTACCGCGTTATTTCTTTGACGATTGTTTCTCTGTAATCTACAAAACTGTTCAATTGTTTGAACTGCACTGCTGTCAATATTTACGAATACCATGATAGACAGAAACAGTCAATAACAGAATGATCCGGCAGCCAAGTCGTTATTCAGTCGAAAGCGCGTTTAACGAATTTTCAAAGCCAATTTCTGCAGAACGCAGCCGTGTGTGTAAAAATCGTGTAGCATAGTTTTTGTTTGGTTTACGTGAACAAATACGCCCTTCGTTACAACACGAACCACGTACCCACGAACCCTTCGTTACACATTTCTATTAGCGGACTCGCTGTGCATTTACAAACTACTTGATTTTTACGAACATACCATATATCCACAATTAAAGATGAACAATATATCGCAAGTTGCTATATATAGGAGCTGTTTAGTGTTACACGACCTTTCTTATTGTACAATTATTGAAATTACATAGATGCTTCCATTAATCATAATTACTAAAGACATTCTGAAGAAGAAATTCTGTCTTGCAATTTTTATAAAACGATTAGCGTTAAACTTATTGCAGTTATGATTGCATAAAATCCACAGTTAAGTTATATGTTAAGAATAATGCACATGCCATAAATGCATAACGATCTACCATAATAAATGAATGAAAAATAGTACAATTGTAGAAAGAATAAAAATATTAATCTACAATTACTGTCACCAGATGTGAATTTCTATTTGACTGGAATCTATTCGAATAACATCAAGGAAACTTGAATTGTACACGTACAAAATTTTTCAGAAACGGTAAATGATCAAATCATTGAATGAGGCAACGTTATTGGACGTAAAAAATAAAAGCACGACTTTTCACGTAAATTTTGAATTTGTTTACACTTTTCGATTTTGTTCACGAGAAAAGCAGCAAGACGCTTTTCTTGGTAATAATATGGATAATACGAAAATGGAAATAGACTGCGGATCTTCATGCAGTTATGGCTTTTGAAAATTTTCAAAAAATGCTAGGATATAAAATATGACGGAATTTTTTTAGTACGATTTTAATTTAATTCGGATCTAAAAAGGCTATTACCACGGAAAATAAGATTCTATTTTATTCCACTTTCTTTCACCCCCTACAACATCTTGTCTGACTCGTGATGAAAATTCTGTACAGTGTCTAATAAATATATATGTATGCTAGTAATTTCTTTTAAACCGAAATAAAATTCTACTAGACTGTTGCATATGAAATGTCCGATTGCATTGTACGCCACTTTAAGGTACAAAGCTTACGATCCCATCTTCAATTATAATTTATACATATCAATTTCCTCTTAACCTTTTGCACTCCGAATTATTTTTCAATTTTATTGCCAACAACAATTTTAAGTGTTCCATTTGAAATTTACTTCGAAGAACAGTTCCTTGACTGCTACTTACTTTAAACAATTTTGTTTACTAATTATATGAAATATTACTCACACTCTTTGCTGTGTAATTTATAAATGTGGATCTTATATTTGTTTTTAATTAAAAAGTAATATATATAATTTATGTGGTATATAGTGTATATGATGTACAATGTATACGAGAATGGACACTACTGTGGAAAAAAAAGCACACCCGGCCATATTTAATAGAAAAGCGTGAAAAATCAAAAAAGAACAGAGTAAGTTTTGAAAAAGGAGTCCGCTGTTTAATTGAATAGTTCTGAGAATGTGTTATTGCGGATTACCTAATACTTTAAATGCAATAAATCAATCATTGTACAATACACACAATTTCTACATAAAGATATTGTTTGTCATGATATCTTATAATTATACTGGGTGCTTCTTTCTTTAGCACAGTAGTGTATAAAGTTTTTCCTTTTTTAGGAAATTATACGAACTACAAATTGCAGTGTAGTAATGTTTAGAAGTAAATTAATATTGGAAACGGTAAGTAATCCTAATGAAGCGACAACAAGATCAGGAACAACTAATACAAAAAATCATAGAATAGAAAAATTTTCATTTAAAAACTAATGAACGATCAAAATTTGCGTCGCAAAGTTTTGTATTAGTTGTTCCTGATCTTGTCGCTCATTAGGATTACTTACCATTTCCAATCATAATTTACTTCTAAACATTACTACACTGCAAGAAGTTTCACTTCGGCCGCGCGTGGTTTTCCACGCGTATAGTTTTTTTATACATAAGAATATTGATCCTGGGTTATAAAATACTAGTGTCAAGTATAGGTACTTACAAATTTTTCAGAATCTTTTGTACCTCCGTCGGATCAACAGGACTCTGCCATTTGCGCGAATAAGTTTGAAGCACAACACAACACATTATCCAAAATTGTGACAACGAACGGGAAGAAGTTACTCCGACCACGGTCAAAACAGTACTGCGGTTGTCACCTCGGTTTTCCGTGAATGGTTAAGGGTGGAAAAGTGGGGAAATTGTCAAAGAAATTCCTTGCGGCATTGTCTACGGTCGTCAATGACGTCATTTATAAGGGTAGTCCGCTCGTCGATTCGATGGGTCCGTCGCACGTGTGGGTCGCACGTTTTTTAATTTTTTTTTTTTCTTAAAAAATCAACTGCGCTGCGACCCAAACATAGAGATTAGTTCTCTGCTCCCCGCGAGATAGGATAGCTGCCAGCGACATGAAAGCGCGATAAATCGCATAATCGCACGCGCATTAATCGATTAAAATTTTAATCATGATTGATTGATTAATGTGTACGATTTTAAAAAAAGAAATGGTCGAAAAATCGGCGATTGGTTCAATCGATTGATTTAATCGTCAATCGTCGTAGCTTTCCAGGAATAATAACTTCGCACATAAACGAACGTAAACAGAGTTTGTATTACAGACCAAATGACAATACACCTAAACTCAGTTTACATTTTTTTCAGTATCCATACAGTTTTGATTACGTATTTCATTTCGAAATTTCAGCATTAGTCAATCATCCGATTGACGATTAATAATCGTTAATCGCAATTAACGATTAATAAGTATTTAATCGTTAACCGCAATATAACGACTAAACTAGGAGATTAATTGTTAATTGCGATTAACAATCGAAGCAGAAATTTAGTCGTCAATCGTGGATTAATTTTTTGCCCAACTCTGATATATATATTCCCCCACTTTTTTGACCTTCGACCGTTCGCTTTTTCATCTTGCGAATGCCGTGACACAAATTAGGCTTACACCCTGCCAAAGGAAGTTTCGCTTCAAAAAGTTCTAATCACGAAACCGTAAAATAAATCGTTGTGTTAAAATTCGTCTACAAAAATTGAAAATTAGCAGTCTAGTAATAAAGCATTCAGATCCTCTGCTGAGGGCCTGCGAAGGTCTTACTCCGGCACTGTTCGCACGCGTTGATTCCCGCGAGTCCGAGGACGAGGAACCCGAAAGTTTGCAGGAAACGCACCCTCCCTCGGATCCACCCCAATCCTCTGTGCATCCCCTCGGAGCGTTCTTCTCGCAGAATGAGTCTCGCCGGTCGTTCCAGGCTTGTCTGTATAATTTACACAAGCTTGATATCTGGCGATTAGCCGGTGGCACAACACCCGGAACGTGTAAATAATTTCGCGTCCGTTGGTTGTAGGTAGAGTAGCAAGAGTATGGTTGGTGTACAGGCGGGGCCGGGACAGCGTAGCCGTTCCTCGGCCGATGACGTTTCTCGCGGCGTCGTTTAATTAACGTATGGATTATGCCATCGTGTCGAGCGATGTGTGTTTCCAGGTAGAAACATCGCATTAATCATAAACAGTGACCGGGTCGTAATTCGCGGGATGAATTGCAGCCTCCGCCGGCGCGGCGGCGGCCGTCGCCGGGCTCTTCGTCGCCCACCCGTCGGCCACCCCTCGGCTCGCGAAATTCATCGGCGCACTTAAACGCGGCCGCCATGCATGCATGCACGTCCCCCATATGCATGATCCGGATTAATGCAGACCGAACGGAAGTGCATAAACGGCATAGCTATGCCCGCGGGAAACGGTTTATTGTGGAAACGTATGAAGCGTGCAAGCCCAACGGAATCCGATTACGGAAGTTTTCAACCACCGCCCGGCACCAAGGAGGAAAAACAAGATGATGATGATGATGATGATGATGATGGTTGCGGGATTCGAATCTAATGGGGAAATCAGGTTCCACGAGCGATTTGTTGTTTAGAATTGTTGAAATCGCTAGAATCACCTCGATGGATCTTCCCGAAGTCTGCTCTTTTTAACAGGGACCAAAAATAACAGTTATTCTAAAATTTTCCACGATAAAAATCATTAATAGAAAGCTGAATATTATTCATGTTTAAGGTAATCCACACAAAATATAAAGAAAAAACATCGGAGAACTAGATGGTTAGAAAATATCGATTTTTATACTTTTTGGTGACAAGCAACAGTTATCAATGAGAGGAATTTATTTCGGTCGCTCATAACAGTTATCGTTGAGAGAAATTTATTTCGATCGCTCATAACAGTTATCAGCGAGAGAAATTTATTTCGACCGCTCATAACAGTTATCGATGAGAGGAATTTATTATGATCACTCATAACAGTTATTAATGAGAGAAAATTATTTATATATATAAATAATAATTTATAATTTTATAATTTATATATATATTTTTACATTTACGAGGCGTAATTTGCATTATTAGGTAGAATGTACCTGTCGCAGCTACACGCTTCCGAATAATGCAAATTTCAAGAGTACTAGTATATTATTTTTGCTACATTAAAGTTATTAGTGAAAAATATGAATTTATATTTAGCTTCCGTGTCTGCAGACTGATGCACAAACATATAATTTTGCCTAAAGATCCTGAGTCTAATAATAACATCGAGTGCAAAGTGATAAAAGAATCTAATATCTTAAAATATAATTTTGTGTGTGTGTGTGTGTTATTGTAAAATATAATCTTATGTGTTACTTTTTTTAAATAAAATTTTGTGAGTTAAAATATAATTATGTGTGTTACTTTTTCTCAAATCTAATATATAAATTTGGAGAAAATCGTATAGAAAAAAGAATGAAAACACGAAAATGCCACTATTTAGAAGAAAATATTAATTGGTCTTAAAGTTGAGCATTGCATCGAGAGCCATAACGAGGTAAAAGGAAACAAGTTTCGCGCAGCTGCGACACAGTGACCGTGTTGAAAATTTCAGCCGGTTCCCCAGCGGTGGCCAGGGTTCAAGACGGGGGCAACCGGAAGTGAAATTTTATGCAGCACGTTAAATTCGAACGGAAAATTGGCCAGGCCGCGTAACGGGCCTGGCAAATAGACGAAAAGCAGGTTAATACGCGTTGCGAGGCGTCCCGGTCGCCGTCGACCACAGGCATAAAATTACTTACGCTTGTCTGACTAGTGCCGGTAGCTTCTACTTAGGGCGTTCATGTGAGAACGCCATGCCCAGGCAACTTACAGGGGCATGAATTTAAAGTCGAGTGGCGACTCGTGGTCACATTTAAATTTCATCGGTCGCGCAGCTCAGTCGAACCACTCCGAAACTTTCCGCTTCGACATTCGCCTACTCGTAACTCTGTTTCGAGGATACTTAATCGTATGTAGCCGTTTACAACGGCCGATCAAATTATTTCAACCTCTTATATAAATTTACCGGTTTACTGCGGAACAATCAATTTTCAAACGGAAGTACAGCTGCACTTATTACATATTTGTCGAAGAAATTTATTTTTATATATTGGCAATACTTATACTTAAACAATATTTTGTTTATTGTTACATAACTGTCCTTTATTTATGTTAATGTGTTCTACAAAATCTCACATTATTATTTCAATCCAGGAATGATGATTTGATATTTTGTAAATATATTTATATTATATTTTAGTAACACTGTAGGCAACTTTGATGATGTTTTTATATTGGAAATATTATATATTTACCAATACTCTATCTGGGTACCAAGTTCTAGTAAACACGATCACTTCGGAGGGTATGTTTGTATTATGGAAGTCACACTAATGGTAAAAATAAATTAAAAGCAATGATAATATTTTTGATTAAAAATCTGGGTAAAATGCATAAAAATCGGTAATTTAAATTCCTACGGAAAAAGATAGAAACTCGTAAAAGAATCTTTTGAGCAACTATCATTAAAAATCGTACGAGAGTTCAATAGAGAAATCATAGAAAATTGATTTAAATGGTTTACATTGTTCGAACGATTTTTTATACTAACACATTTTTAACACTACTCGAAGACTCTATATAGAGATTTTTACAATATGACGAAAGAGATACGCACCCTTAAAGATTCAAACAAGCCGTGATGAAATTGTGATTCCCGAACCGATCATACTGTTGTATTTCTATTTCCCAGAACAATGTCCTCTATTTAAAAAAGAAACGGACAAAGAGAGAGAGAGGCATGTAACGAGTGCGAATAATAGTTTTTGACAGAATGAAAGCGCGGCAAAAAGGCTTGATTTTCTATGAATGAAATCGACTTGCGTTCTACAGAGTTTCCGATGACAAGCCTCGTCGATAAATCACTCGTCACGTCTACGACGATGTACTAGATTTTTCGAGGATGCTGGTCGTATACAGGGGATTTCCAGAACACGTCACATAGTCGCAAAATAGATTAACAAACCGATCTGCAAAGAATAATTTTCTACTTGAGAAATGCTAAATTAGTTTCTTATGAGAAATTACAAAATATCAACCAGTGCACTCAAATTAGAAACATTTCTCCTCAATAGTTGTACATAAAAAAGCACATTGATCTTCTAATTTTCTTGATGATTACTAAAGCATCAATATTCCTCAAATAAACCAATTTTAAACCCTTGCTGTATGAGTTTCTTTGCAGCTATTTTTATTGAAATTCGACCGCAGCAATTGCATAGAATAAAGAAGAATATTTGCATTCAATATATGCCCACATTTACGTCAATTCTTATAAATATTGATGATAGAAAGAAATTCTTTTCTGCATGGTTTTGGACTTGCGTTCTACAGAGTTTCCGATGACAAGCCTCGTCGATAAATCACTCGTCACGTCTTCGACGATGTACTAGATTTTTCGAGGATGCTGGTCGTAAACAGGGGGGATTTCCAGTTTCCTATTCCATCTTCTATTAATCTCAATGCAGAACACGTAGCATCGGACAGTTCAGAACGATACCCGCGGAACAGGAGTATCGATTACTCCGCCGGATGTTGCTGACGTTATTTATTTTTCCGTCTATCGAGGAATTAATTACTACGTAGACGTTGATTTACCGCCTACCATTATATAGAACATTATGCAGAGTGTAATACATTAATGTTTAGTAAATTTTTCATCCACCGTCCAGGCTTGTTTTCACTTCGTTTGCTAGCTTTATGTAATGTTTATCCGATAACAGCGTGGACAATTAAAAGTACATTACAGTCTTCCGTGCCGGACAAGAGTGTTTTTGCGGCGTAACAACAATGGCGCAACAACAATGGTACAACATAAATCAGTAAACTGCGTTAAATTTTATATCGCAGAAGTAAATGTTTCAATTTTCATTTTCATACCAATGTTTAATAAATCGATACAAAGCGGTGCACTTTGCAATCCTGTAATTTATTTGTATGTGATTGAAAGCGTTTGTTATATGTTAGGAACTTTTGACACAACTAGAATAATTTTTCTGTTATGTTATAATTTCTTTTTTACAGCTTGCTTTATTATATTTATTAGCACTCCAGTGACTCAGTACTATTATTCAAAATATTGTTTATATTATTAAATATATTGACATCTAATCGATTACTGAACATTTACGTATTGTATGAGGTATTATACCAATTTCATATCCATAAAATTTCAAAAATTATAGGGAATGGAAATATTCTAGGTCGGAAGAAATGTTTAATTTTCGAGTTAAAACAGTTCCCACACAGTGCAAAGGGTTTATTTCTCTATTTCTCTATTTCTCTTATTCATCTATTTCTCTATTTCTCTATTTCTCTATATTTCTCTATTTCTCTATTCCTGTATTTCTCTATTTTTGTATTTCTGTATTCCTATATTTTCATATTTCTATATGTGTTTTATTTATTTATTTGTTATTGCTTTAAACCAAGTGGTTTATATAGGAAGTACAATATTATCATATTTGGCTTACATTAAATAAGTAATGTAAAAAATTTTATTATATGCTACTCATAAAATCAGAAACGTCACTAATTTTCTCCACAATTATACCATTTTGGGACACCACATGAAGATGGAATAATATTGTTTGACAACTTTAAAGTTGTTTCTTAAGAGATAACGATTGAGACTTGAGACTTGTGTTCCTAGCGACGAGCATTAAGGATGCAATAAAAAAACAATTTTGTCCTTGGAAAAAAGGGTCGTCAATTTTGGGGTCCATTTTTTTAACAGATCTCCACAGATCCAGGATCACAATGATCTTATGAAGATCGGTGGGGAGCGCGACCTTTCGTCGTCAAGAATGTCAATGCGAAATACCAGTTTCCACGCGTCGGACGGCGTCGCGACGCCTCTTCCACCTCGATGAAGATATAACGGGGGGAAAAGGTGCCGCGAGTTTTTATTAGTTCCTGGCCCGGCACGTCTAAATGGCTACGATTATTCTTCCGGGTGGCGCCTTGAATTTCATTCGGTGCCCGTGCTTTGCAGTTGTTTAAGAGTTTAGATAGGGGCGTTTGCTCGCCATATTTCACGAACTTTCAACGATACTTTACCGGCGATATTAAATAGCGCCGCTTTTATAGAAGACGAAAGGAACACTCATAAAAAAAGTTCCGCACCGACAAGAATTTAAGAACCGAAATTAGACATTCTTACAGCAATCGCGTCGCACGCGAACGAAAATTTGCTTCCGAAAGGCGGGAAAAAGTTCAATTATTCCGAGTACTGATTGCTCGTTAGAAACAGTTATTACACTGTAGTTGTTCGACATAGGAGTTTTCAATTCCGCGACCCACTTCCGAAATGCTGAATTCAACTGCGAACATTTTGAAACTTGATGTGTGCTCCAATATGTAGAATTGTGTGCAGAGAATCTTTATTTATTCCTTGAATGTGAAGTTAGAGATTTACCGAAAATCTCTAAAAATTTATTTAAAAAAATATTATTGGGTGAAATAGGTTAACAAAACAATCTGTTAAGAATAATTTTCTACTTGTGTGAGAAATGCTAAATTAATTTCGTATGAGAAATTACAAAATATTAAATAGTGAATTCAAATTAGAAACACATTGTTTTATAATATCTACTTTTTCTAATTTTCTTGAAGATTACTAAAGCATCAGAATTCCTCAAATAAATAAATAGAAAAACCCTTGCTGCACGATTTTTTTTGCAGCTACATTGATTAAAATTCGACCTAGGCAATTTCATAAAATAAAAACGAGAATTTATATTTAATATATACCTACACACATTTAATAATTTTTAAACTGATGTCAGAGAAAAAAATTCTTCTTGAAAAAACCTAAATGGACCACGTATTACGAATATTAAAATAAATTTTGACTTCGTTTCCGACCGAGTTCAATATCGTGATTTGAAAATCTCTTACGAGAGTATGATTCTAAATTTGCACAGTGATTTTCTGCTACGATTCAGCGAAAGGACTCATAGAATGGATCCCGTCGAATCGTCAAAAAATAAGCCCCGTAGGATAAGATGCGGCGCAAAAGGATTTTTCGGTTGCGTCACTTCCTATTCGAGCAAATTCGCCAAGGACGTCTACCAGATTCAGCGAAATCAGTCGCGTGGACCACATGCACGAACGACTATGCTGGTAATGTAGGTAATGAAAGATGGTTCCCTTTATCGAAGGTCCAAGAAACCGGGAGCACAGACGAGATGTAGGGATAGGTCTAACATTCAATTTACTTTCGTGGTCTGATTCGGAAAGGTTCAAAAGCTCTATTACCATTTTCATATTACCCACAGCATTACCAAGAAAATCGTCTTGCTGCTTTTGCAGAGAAAATTGAAGTCTGGACAAATTAAAAATGTACGTGACCAGTCGTGCTTGTATTTTTCACTAAAAATTTGAGAATCAATTCTAAAACGTCTGGAAGTGTTGCTTCGTTGAATTTTCATACAATTTTATTTTTGATTGGAGAAAATACGATTTTCAATGATTTGCATGATATTGCATAAGTTCTAGTTAAATAAAAATTCGTTATGAATTGGCTAATCGAACGAAAAGCAACGGAAGATGCAAAATTCTTTAGATTTGTTACAATTATAATCTGTGATTTTACGTATATTTTAGATTAATGCAATAAATGTCTGTAACATTTTCTACAGAAGTTATGTAAGTTCGAATGTCAACAGTACTTCAGTATTAAGAAATAAGCGAGGTAGAATTATAAATGGACGTGTGAATGACAAGTGAAAATGAGGCGTGAATGATTCAGCTAGTAACGTGCAATTACAGTACTCAGCAGCTTGTAAACCGAGTTGATTTGCTCGAATAAATTGAAACGGAACATCAAATGAAAGATCGACGTTTTTACGCGTCTGAATAAACGAACGTTTCGAAAATATTGTGAAACAAGCCCGACATTAAAATGCAAAAATTGACGAAGCTGCAGTAGTGCTGCGAGTGAAAAAATTCAAGCCTCTCTGCAGCTCTGTCGAGCACCCAGTTACGGACGTGCAACGTGCACTCCTCGAAATTTTTATTCAATGGCCCTTGAAAAACTGCAGTTTTTTTTGTTGTATCAATTAAATGCGTTTATACTCGTCGAGACTACATTTTCCCGCGGGAAATATGTTGCTTTGGCAACATGCACATTACGGGAAACGATTTCCAGAAGAAAATTGAATAAATTAAGACCATTCTTCATGTGTCAGGCACCTTAAAAATCATTTTTCGATATTTTCCTGAACAACTTTGATGCACGATATTTTTTAATTTGGAGTTCAAATCATTCTTTAGATTGTATTTATTTAATTTATAGACTTTGTCATATCAGAATTTCCTGAATCGATCGTGAGTGTGATGAAAGTTGAATAAAAGTTTCCTTTCGTGTAATAATTTTAAAAACTTGAAAACAGTGTAATGATATTTTTATATTCCTTTTTTATCCTTCCATATTTTTAAATGTCGTCCATTTATCCTTAAATGCATAAAATCCACAGATCAATAAACAATCATATATTTTATCAACTGCTTCCATGCTGCCGACTACCCAAGAATACTTTTCAGTAATCCACTGGTACATGACAATTGGTGGGAACAGTTCTTTGACAGAAGAGGGGAAAATCCTCCTTAATCAGCTGTGAAAATTATGGAATAAAATCTGCGGAAGGGCTCACAGAGGGTTGACGGTTTAATCCTCGAAACTCCCGATTCATCAGGCAGCCAACAAAAATTTGAATAGGAGTTACGTCGACGCCGGATCCGCGCAAACTGCTCTGCATCTGACGTTCAGGAAACCTGAATCTGCATACGCGAAAATATAGGAATTTGTCCGGCGAAAGCCCTCAGAGACAAACCGTCGCGGCCGCATTAAAACTTCTATTCTAATGGTCGTCCTATTCGTCCCCCCGCCGTTTTCTATCCTCACCCCGTCCATTATTAATCTTCCGTGCGAAAGTTGGCAACGCTGGGATATTAATCACGGGACAGAGGCATCGTGGTAATTCCGTTGGACCTACTAATCACGAGGCAAGACCAATTAATTCGTGGCGACGTACGAGAAGGGCCGGTTCAGCGGTACAGGGCACGCTGAAATGCTTGCGTTACACTCGTATGCATTTTTGTAACGCACCTTATGCTAGGTTCGCACGTGGCGCTAGAAATTTACTGCACCTTCCACCTGCCACGGAACTGCTAATGATAGCGTCTCGTAACCGTAATTAATTTCATGCTGTATCATTCTTGTGGCGACAGAAATTTAGGAAGAATGGATAATTTTGGTCTTTACATGGATTAAATTGATGTATTTATGTAGAAACAATTTTTAGGCAAATCTGAAGTTTTTATTGTCTAGGAAATCGTCACGGATTTTATGCATTTATGACAAAAATGGTTGGCCCTGATTTCACAGAACAAGACCATTAGAAGAATTTAAAGATACTGTTACGTTATTTTCAATCTATCAAACGTATTAAGACAGAAATTAAATTTTTTAATTCACTCCGCGGTCTTGTTATCAGAGTACAGATATCAACCATTTTAAACAGCATACCATAAAACAAAAGCGTTCATGTTCGACGTTCTTGAAACTGGATTCAATATACATAGATCTCAGCTCAAAAAACTTTGAAAAATATAAATATTATCCATTCAAAATATTGATTCTAAAAGACATACATATATGGATGAGTTGGGTAGTATAAATATTAATCTTCCAAAATATTGATTTTAAAACTGATGGAAAAATATACCGTGTGACTTTTTAAATAAATATCTTGAATTATAAAATGGATGGTTGAAGAGAAAATGGTTGAATTTCCAATAACATAACTAGGATAAATATTAATCTTCCAAAATATTGATTTTAAAACTGATGGAAAAATATACCGTGTGACTTTTTAAATAAATATCTTGAATTATAAAATGGATGGTTGAAGAGAAAATGGTTGAATTTCCAATAACATAACTAGGATAAATATTAATCTTCCAAAATATTGATTCTAAAAATGTTGCAAAAATATACACACCGTATTACATTTTAAATAAACATGTCAAACTACAAGATAGAGGATTTCACATTACCTAAAGCAGAAAAGAATGTCGAATAACAACTGAAACGTTCTCTTAAATCGACAACGTTTCCGACACAGTCGAAATCGATTTCGCGGAATGTGCAGATATGAATGGCTGTAACGTTGTAAATAAACCCGTTCAAGTTCGTCGAGGTCGTGCTCAAGGTTTCCCGGCACGTCTGTGTCGTCGGCGTGTCTCTTCTTCAAGGTCCATTAGTCGAAAATCTGCTGCGGTTCCAGAAAACCGTCCAATCTCGATGGCTGTTCGATGTCGTCGTCGCGTCGTCTCGGAAAGGGGATACGGGACGGGACGGTAGCAAAGAGACGACAGAAAATGGTGGGGATGACCAAGGAAAGATGGAAAGGGAGACACAGATGAGGGCTGGACGTCCAATAAGCACTCGGAAACTTGGACCTCTTCCAAAGAGGAAGTAATACCTCGGTCTACTCTAGCTGGTGCTGCCAGCATCTTCGACAAACTGTAGCCCGTCTCCGCTACTAGTTTCGTACCGGCTAACAAGAACCATTGTCTAGAGATATGCCGATAATTATGTTAGTTCGCTGCGTACCCGGACAGCTTTCGACACCCCCTAACGAGGGTCTTTCTTCGAACGCGGCCCTCTTTCAGCTGCAACTGACCCACGGATTCAGAAATTCGCACCAACCTCGAGGAACAGAGTGCAGCATTGTTCGCGAGACACTTCAACGAAGCTAAATAAACAATTAATTATGTTGTACACATCGTGCATCTTTTGTGTACTATTATTAGACTGCGGATTTTTATGTGCATTTATAGTAAAATTGAGTAGCTGATATTCGAAATCGTTGGAAAATTTTGAAAATTGAAAATGTCAATATATAATTTCTCCTCTAGTAACCCTTTGCACACGAAGCAATTTGAATTCCAGAATCAAGATATTTGTTTCAACCCGGATCATTTATTTGTTCTATGTAATCTTTTTTACATTGTGCACATCAAATTGAACCAGTTTTCTTATACAGCAGTTGAGCTTTTTACAATTTATAGAATACAGACAAATTTAATAATGTTAAAACTGTTTTGAACAATGGTATGGCAATTTTTAGTGGCGCCTCAGACTCGTCATTTGAGTGTAAAGGTATTAAAATTATTAAGGGAAGAAATAAAATTCAATTTGGTTTCTATTCCTCGCAATCAATGCAGACAATTTTTATTCTGCACAAAGATAAGATCTAATTATTATTCATTTCTGTTCTACCATGCCATTCATGACACAATTTTGCAATTTTTTCTAGTTGTGGAATGACATGGTGTATTCATCTAGCTTTATCTTAAATTAAATATAAGGAAAAATGAGTAAAATATACCGACTATCACAGTTAAAGTATCACTAAACTTTTCATGGTGTTCTTAGGGTAACGCTGGAAGGACACTTTTCATTTAAGGTGCAATAAAAGAGCAACAAAAAATCGCATATAAATTTTATGGCGTCGTTGTGAAGGGAAGACTTCAACCTTTAAATCCATGGTAATTTGAATGGCGAGAAAGAATTTTTTGAACTCGCTGGAAACGTTCGAAACTCCCAGTTAGGAAGAGAATTTTTACTTTCCACACCAATTCTCAAAATAAAAGCATCCCTGAAAAAACTTACGGAGAGTTATAAAGTTTCTACTTTTAATACTAAGATTTTAAACAATGTCCGAGTTCTTTTGTAAGAATTGCTAATTCTTTAAAAATCAAAATCCCAATAAGTACATTATTGAGATTTGTCGGAAAGAATCACTTCTATTCTTATAAATCGAAGATAAACTAAGATAGCAAACCTAACCTGGATTAACCTATCTAAATTATTCGATTTTCCTTCACGAGGTTACTGCAAGTTTGACAAATTTAAATTCCACTTAGATTCCAGCGATTCTTGAATTTTTATGATTAATGTATTATTCATAGATCTTTTGTATAATTCACCGTACACTCACGTGCAAATATTTGACAAACTGTACTAGATATTTAAAAATTTCTACTCGTTCAATATCGTCCGGTTGCTTAAAACAATGTACCAGAAAATATCCGAGGAAGCGTTCATTCTCGCAGGCATAATCTCGTTCAGGATCGAAATTTCGTGTCGAAGATCCTAGTTCTTCTCCAGGTGATCCTTGAAAACTTCATAAAGTATTCTGTGAGACTTGACGGCAGTATATCACCGCGGGCTTGTGCCATAGTTAATTAACCCGGATAGGAAGTGTCTAACACTGAAATATTAGTTCGGCCGACGCGGCGGTAGTTTCTTGTTACTTCGACAATGTGTTTTTACATCGAACAAATGAACGTCAATTAATCCCCGAAGCGATTAATTTGGTCTAACACGATTTAATTATGTACCGATAATCTACCTGTTCGGCCCCGTTACTCTCACGTTCCAGTGAAATAAATACAATTTCAATGCGGGCAAATTAATTGAACCGCGTTTAATCCCGTTTAGAGTGGTGACGCAGAATATTGTATTCAGATTATAATTCTCATGAATTTCACCATATGTCCGGTCGGCATCACCAAGAACGGAATTTCACACGCGTTGAGAGTCCATTTAGCTGAAAATGCTTGCGCAAATGTGTTGACTGCACAAACTCCATTAACATACATTAATGGTCAATTTATTGATTGCCACGGATGCTAAGAATTTTCGAGAATAAACGATTCCTTCGCTCGAAACGAATTTGTGTCTTACAAGTGAAGCATGAAGTTCACTGAATTGCAAAAATGTGTGTGTGGTAATTGAAAATATTAAATTACATAATTATGGCAGGAACAAAATTTTATAATTTAATTTTGTGTGTTAATAGTGAGAGATATTTTTATTCAATTTTTCCCACAAAAACCTTCCCAGGAGACACATATTTTTTTCCCATTATTTTAACCCTTGTAAAATAATTATGAATTCAAGCCACAAAAATAATTGAAGAATGTTTTCTATATAATAAATTGTTTAGTCGACCCTTTTCTCTTCTGTCTGACCATGTCTAGGCATTTCTACTTATAATAGTGCTATGAATATCCTTGATAATGATTTTGGTATTCTGTATCATAATTTTATGCAAATCTAGATGCAAATTGTATCGATCACTGCACTATGTATCCACGAAATTGTAGCACACCATGCTTGGTACTTACTGCAAGTAGAAATAGTAAACGTTTGTCTCAGACGTAATCCTACTTCTCCAATTTTATATTCTTTTAATTTCAGGGATTATAATGCTAATATCCACGTGAAGATAATTTGCTAATGTACTCATACACATTTCTAATCTCTGAAAAACAAAATATGTCTACGTTAATGAACATTAATATGATTTATATTTTAATTCGACCACGAGTCAATTTTTGATTAGTTATTTGAAAGTACACGCGACTCCGAAATAGGTTGTTAAAATGCGAGCACGTGGTGCAAAGTTTTACACCCGGTACATTAGAATATTAGTGAAATAGTAAACTGAATTTCATTTCATTGGTTTCATGTCCAAACAAATGTCAGCAATGCTTCCGGTAGTTAATGCAGCTAGATATTGCTGTTTGCTGATTGCTAATTTCATGTGGTTGTTGGTGCCACGTTTGTAACACGTAATTTGGTCAAAATTGCCACTGGCAATAAACTTCATTGCGGTCAGCGTGATACTTTGCTCTGAATATGTTGTAATTAGAGCGTGAAATTCGTGTACACATTTACCCGCAGTTTTCCCCATGCATTATAATAATCTCGTCAAATGAAATTAATGATACATTATTATTAATATTGCGTTTCTCGAGCAATCAGTGTACTGGCGCATCGTTCATTAATTTTACCCTCCCATTGTCGTTTGCGAGAAATAACGCGATAGGTTTAAAGAAAATTTCAGAATAAATTCAATTTTCCATAATTAATGTCGAATTTGATATTCTTAGAAATTGTTTATATTGAACTTCAGCAGGGTTATCTTTGACCCACAGAAAATAGTAACAAATTTATTTTATACCACATTACAGTTTTAATAACTTCCAAAAGTAATAATTAATCGATAACCACACGCAGGGTCTCCAGACAGTTAATAAAATTATGAACAATATTTTCACTAAAAAATATATTAATTAGCGTTAAATAACGGATATTTATTCTTTTGAACCCATTGAACAGCATGAATCGCCCGGAGGAATTGTATTGAAATTAGTTAATTTTTAAATTGTTGTAACTTTGGAACTATTAATGGTATTTTAATGAAACTTGGACTGTTAGCGGGCGTTAAGCCTGCGCTTTAAAACGGTTGTTGTCGCGTTAGGCTACGATGCTTGGTTCCCGAGATATCGTCGTGTAAAGAAAAAGGCAATTTTTAACATTTGACTATATCTTTCTCTCTTGCACAGTATGACTTTCTCTCTCGCGCTCACGCCACTGACCTATCCCTACGCACCGCCAGTTGAGGCAGGTCAGTTTTTACTATTACTATTAGTGCGTACTATTATTACGAATGAATCCCCCACTCCATTCTATACGCGAAAACTATGATCGCTTGTATCTCGGGAACGGATTGAGATATCGAGATGGAACAAAGTGCACTGGAAAGGGTATTGATTCTGCTATATTCTACACGTATTAACGATGACAACTTTTCTGTCCTTACAGTTGTGATATAGTGTGGGTCAGACAGTGTTAACACAGTACAAAATTTATTTTGCAGAACATAAACTATATCACTTATCATTCACATTAGTCTCATAACTTTTTTTCAAACCTATGATTTCTTATACATGTATCTATTCTGTACATTCTTAATAATGAATACAAAGAACAAAAATTAATTTATAAAATTATAAATTCTCTGGTTTTACCAATAATTGTGAATGAAATGGTTATTTTAAGTGAAATTTGTTTTTACTGTACTATTGTTAAAGTAAACCCTCGAAAAATATCTCGATAGATCGCAAAAGAGGTGCAAAATTGTAAATGAAGTAAAATATGTAACTTTAAAATTCAAGAACAAAAACAGGGATTATGTTTCCGCCAACCAACAGCTTTAACCAATTATTCTCGTTGCTGTGAAGCTAACTTCAGCTCACGCGAAACTGATACTCGCAAGTAAACGCGTTGAAAATTGCGCTCCAAGTTAAAGACGGCTGTCGATCAGACTTTCCTCGCAATATGAGATCAACTTAGAGCTGAAAGGTAGATGATAGATTGTGTTTACCGGTAATGAGTCAACATTCTAGCGGCGTTATCGCTCCTGGCATATGCCGGGCCGATGCTCAAAGCGCTAACAAGCATTCCTGTTTGCATCCAATTTCTGCGTGGTTCGCGGAATCTCTTCAATTGTGTTGGATTCCGAGGTCGAGTTTCAGAGGGTAAAGAATTGTTATAGTTTTTAAGATTCCATTTCTCGTATATAATACTTATTTCGTGTTTCGTGAAGAACAAGTTTCATAAACAAAGTTTACTAGACCAGTGTATTAAACACAAATTAGTTCAATATCTATTTATTTATTGTGATATAAGCAAATTGCTTATTAGTAGACTGCGGATTTTATGCATTTATGACAAAAATGGGTAAGCACAATTTAAAGCAGTGGACATATTAAAAAGATTTAAAGACATCAGAGTATTGGTTTCGGCTTAATCAGACAATTAAAAGTAGAAAGAAATTTTTATTTCACTCCTGTGTCTTGCGATCAATGCAAACATTTTTTATTTTGCATAAAGATCCGCAAAGGAATTCGTTCGGTACAGTGACATTTATTTTATACAGCTCAAATTTCTGAGATTAGTAAAAATTAACTGGAATTGAATAGAAGCTATACGTCTTCACGTTACTGTAAGTACAACGGTTACTGTACTTCACGGTACAATAATTAAATTGTCAAGAGCAATTTAGCAATAAGAATTTATATGTATAGTAATAATAACGACCCAACTATAATGAAATTCAACGAATAAGGAAGGCAGTTGAACAGAAAAAAGTAGCACCGTTAAACATGCAATTTAATTAAGAATTGCATAAAGCGTGGAATATTATTTTAATTAAAATTTAGATTGCTCCCATTAAATCTACACTCCATTTAGCATAAAAAATACCGCGACGTGAAAACATAATTAACTGCCGCGTTAAAAGAACGAGGCACCGCGGCCAATGAAAATAAACATCTAAACCCATCATGGAGAAGCAACTTTCGTCGTCGTTGTATTTTCCGTGTAACGACCAGGGCGACGGATCTCGCGCGTCGCGCGTCTCAATGATACGAATTGAAGTATTATAATTAACACAGTTTCGCACTGGTAGGGTTTATTTTTCCGTCGCGCTCGGCTACAAGCGAATTCATAACGAAACAATCAAGCCACGCGTGATGGAGCACAACAGCCGCAGCGATTCATTTAGCAAATTTTCACGAAAGTTTGCTCTGTCCGCGGCTACGTTGCCGTTGGAGTCGCTTCAATTGGATTCACTGTATGCAAAAATGATCGCGCCTCGGCCATCCTCAGGTTAATTGTCTTTTTTTTTATATATATATAACGCGTCGCCGAGTTTTTCTGCTCGCGAGCTGAACCTCCAACGAATTTTCCGCGATGCGAATATGTACATCAAAGTGCTATCTGTATAGTTTGTTTACGAAGCTTATTTATCGGTTTTCTAATGATTGTACTGTGTCTAAAAGATGCACTATCATTTTCTTTTTAATAACAATCTCGATATAGAATTTATCAGTTTCCATTACTCGATGTAATTAGTTGGTATTCGAATTGCTGTTGTATTTGAGAGAGCTATTGAAAAACCCTCGATTGTTAATCTCCGATTTTTAAAAAATTATTAAGTCATAATTTGTGCAAATAAAATTAATGAATGTACGGTTTCTATATTTATTTCAGTCACTGTGTGTAACATACCTGTGAATTAATTAAATGTGATTGCTGTTTTATAAACGTTGGCTTTAATAAATTCTTGCATATATTGAACATGATTTCATTAAACGCATTAATTTACCTCCTGTACTACAACTAATACGAAACGTTATAAAATAATAAAAAATTCAATGAATCTAATATGGAGTAAAATAAAAATGGTGGTAGATTCGACACACCGACTCGAACGGGATCGATGTACAGTGCGAGATTACGAGACAGTTCTCGAAATATTCGAAACGTTTTCAATTTCAAAACAGCCTATCTCGATACATTAAAACGAATACAATAAAAAAAAAAAACTTGCGTCCGCGTTCCAATTATTTTGATCCGGTTCAGTGGATCGAGTAGATTAAAACCAACGAATTTAAAGCCAATCTCTCGACAATGGAACTGGCGAAACTACCGGATAAAATATTTGTCTGCTTTGTTTCGTGAGCGTAGTAATGAAAGCAATTTCCTGGGTATGTGCATACCGTATTATAACAGTGATTTTTGCAACATTCTCTCATACAATGTGGATTCTAATCAAATTTCGTTTGCTTAACCGATTGTAGTGACAATTGATTTTCAATTTTAATTAAGAATTAAACCAATATTTGGACCATTACAATTTTGTTTAACCTTCTTTCTGTGTATGGGGTGCATTTGAACCTATGGCTGACTAACGGAAATGAAAAGTTGACGAATGGAAAATTTCCAAAAACTTTCTAGGAATTTTATCTGTGATATGTTTCAATTTTTTTTTAGTATGGTGTACTTATCTTTTAACACGTTCCACTCGGAGCTGTTTCAACTTGAAAATTAAATATTTCTTTCGACCTAGAAAAATTCCATTCTATATAATTTTTTTTTCATTTTACGCATACGAAATTGATATAATACGAATTAGATACCAACATATTTAATAATGTAAACAATATTTTTAATAATGGTACTAAATAAATCAATTTGAATAATGGGCTAAAAAACTCAATAAAAATTCGCAAATATGCAGACAAATATTTTGCTTCAACATTATAATAACAGTACACAGAGAGAAAGCTAAAAAAATGGTGCCACAATAAATTTGGACTTAAACATCGACAATGTCGCAAGAATGGGAAACTCGGTGTCCAAATACTTTTTGTATCCGCTAATAATAGCACACAGTGTTAAGTAGAAAAAGGACGGGGCGACTGAGGGTGAAGAAATCTGTGGGGTACACGAAATTGACTATTATGTAGCTGTTCATCACGAAAAGCTGTCAGCAGCCGCGGTGCTAACAAAATACGGAAACGATTCACTCTATATTCTCGTGTAGACGATTCTATTCTCCTCGCGTGCAAAAACTCCCATCAGTTAGCCGGTGTTCCGGCATACACACGCATCCTGGCGTCTTTCCACGTGGCCAGAGGAACACTTCATCATGGACATCCCTATCACATTCACGGCCGAAAGTCCGCACCCCTTGGCCATTACGGATCTTTACGACACCCCATGGGTCGACCAGCCCAAGGGCTGCGAAATTCCGCTAGTAGACTAATTGAAACACCTATCCGGGATCTTTTGACACGCACCCGGGGCCTGAGTTATGGCGCCGAAGGATGTTACCGACGATAATGATACCGCTTAGCAATAGATTTTAGTTAGGCCCTCGATCACGCGCCATTCTGTGGCCGATTCCCTTGCTATTTTCTACTTAAATATTTCCTCTCCATTCTCAAAATTTACTGCTCATATTGTATCACTTTCTAAAATTTACATTGTTAATTTCCACGACTGTGTCAGAAATTCATTTTTATTACGATGTATTCGAATAAACCAAATTTTATTAGGATTTTTATTAGGTGTATGCGGAGAATGAAGTACGTATAAGATATAGGAAACAGTAAAAGCGTTAAAAGACGAAATAAATTTTCATCTAACTCGTTTCTCATAATGTCGACTGATTAATTTTTAAGGAAACGATTACTCTCGATAAATGTCAGATAAATTTTTACTGAACATAACACTGTCTCCTTAATTCTGACACTCAGCTATTCAGTATACAAATTAACACATTCGACCGCAAACAAATTCGAAAAATAAATTAGAAAACGTTCTCGACCGCAAAAGGTTGAAGCAGAAAATTTTGCACAAAACACCGCAGTCTATAATTCGCATTAAACTAGCACAAAGTACGTTTGAGTGCTCGGTGGTTGCAGTATTAAATTTCCCAAATCTCTTTATATCGGAAAGTGGCGAACATTTGACCGTCTGCGGTGTGGGGAAGTTGACGGTTCGCCAGAACGCCACTAAACTTTTTTATCCCGTCGGTCGCGCGGAAGCACGTGCAGGTCCACAAAAATTGACTATTTCGAAAGGACTGGCGCGCATTTTCCCGTCGCTTTGCAAATGTTAGCTTTAGCCAGAAATGGTCGCGCTTTGGGGATACGAGCACGAGAGGATTGCGGGGCGGGGAGGGGGGCGTGGGGGATCGGTAGGTTTTACGGGAACGAGGGGAGATTAAATACCGGAAGACCATCGAAAAAGGCGGAGGAGAGGACGAAAGGAGTTCCCGGGTTCCCTTTTCTCATTCGATAATCCCGGCTGATTTCCAGGCAACCAACAATGGAGGCCCTTTTATCGGCGGTAAAGAGGATATCGTCGCTGTTGAACGGCAATCGAGCAGAAACGATCCGCACTGTTTTCGCCGGCTTAAAGGTTTTTCCGGTCCGCATGGCCGCGGCAACACGCTCGTGAAATTAACGGGCCGCAGTGACAGTTGTACGGAACGATGTCGGACGATTTTCTACAGTTGTCTGCCGTAGGACGACTAAGTTTAATATTGCGAAAGAATCGGGGGAAAACGTCTTTTTTGACTACCCACTTCGAGCGGACCGCGTAATTGTCGAAATTGAACGAAATCGAACGAAATCGATCGAGATCACCGACGTTTTATTACAATTTATTTAGCTACTTCGATCTTTGAACAGAACAATGGAATTCATCGATTCCTAGATTCCCTGATATAATCGTTTCAACACAGGCAAATTTTCTTTTTATATTTTCCCGACATTTTTCTTTTAAAATTGTTACTTTCAGTGCGACGTAGATATCCATAAATTAGACAGCGGATGTTTATGCAAAATAAAAGTTTTCTACGCGAATCGCAAATAACTGTAGCGGTATAGAAATTTGTATTCTTTCTTAACACATTACCGGTGATTATTGCGTGATATTGAAAAATATATGGTACATGACTAAAAACTGTTTAATGGAACCTTCAATAGCAACAGCAATTTTCATTGTGAACTAACAAGTCACCCTGAATAACGTCATCTAATAGTTTCATTTGAGATTGCAATGTAATAGAAAATTTCTATGCTTTCTTTTGGTACAGCACAATTATTAAAAAAATCGTATTAATAGGCTCCCAGTATTTTCACTTTTACTTTTTTAAATTATATTTACCTACTCGTTTTTGTCATAAATGAGCCTACAAGTTTAAAATGCAGTAACAAAATTATTTAAAAATCCAGAAACTGTCTTTCCGAACACTCAAAATAAAAATTAGGAGTACTATTTTTAATTCATTGTTTAATGTAATCTAGTTTTTTAATAATAAATGTTGCGTTCTATATTTATTTTCTTTTCCTACTATTATTATGGGACAAATTAAATTCATCAACTGCTACTATTATTATGGGACAGAGGGAGTATATTTTATGTATGGCTACATTTATTTTATTGCTTAAATATTGATCACAAACGAATCTAATTTTATTTCATCTAAAATGAAACGCGCGTAACACATTCACATTTGTTAGACTTTGTTAGAAACCTTCATCACGAGTCTGGCTTGTTACAGTACGGCAAGGGGTTAATAAGTATTTGTTTACAACATATGGTACCTTTCAAACTTTTTCTCTTAACGATGATTAGAAGGTGTTGATGTGAATAGAAACTTTAACAACAATTTTGCGGCAAGTTTCTTTTACAAATGTCCACCGATCCGGAGGTATAGATTCACCCCTGGGACGGATGACCATTACTTTTTGTACACCATGTACAAATTCCAAGCCAGCAGAATGGCGACACCTCACCCAAATGTCACTTGTGATACATCATGATTCATTTTGAAGAAAATCCTAGACGTCGATGTCAAATAGTGATCGATTCGTGTAATGACGTACAAGGAAAAATTGCTTCTCCTTTTCGGAAATATTCTGACGTCAATTTCTCGAAGATTTAATATTCCCAATTAACGAGATGACTTACGAAGCTCTGAGGATGTCGAATGGTTTAAAAATCCTGGTAAATCGTTATAATTTGCTGCGACAAAAATCTTCTGTATAAGAATTATTTTGATTTATTATATTTTCTATATAAAGAATTTTGTAAAGAAAGAAAAACGTATAGATACAAGTACAACTTTAAACGAACGTGAAGATAAATATATTTATTATAGTTATATTTTATATATTTATTTTATATTCATGTGCCTCTCGCACACACAAAATATTTAGAACATCAGTTTACGAGATCGATCGAATACAGTCGATTTCGTCACAGCTTTTGCGAGAAAATTCTCACGGTTTTCCGCTTGTATATTGGAATATCAGAGTGGCGGCTGCAGCATTTCCCTTTAGAAAGTTCCTTTCGAAACTATTTTTAGAGAATTATGGACGTTGATTAAAACCTCACTTTTTCGTATCAATGCTTTTAAATTTGGATTTCGCCGCAGTCAATCGCAAAACTGATCATTTAAATTTTGAAAGCTCTTCGAAATTAAATTTTAAAAGCTCTTCGAAATTAAATTTTGAAAGCTCTTCGAAATTAAATTTTGCTAAAGAAGTAGAAGTAGTTTATAAATTCATTTTAATTTAATCTATAATATTATATGTCCCCCCCCCCCAGTGTAACCTTCATTCTTCTTAGCAATGAATTTTATATTCGTTATACAATGATAGGGTATAAATGATAGAACATACGTTACATAATTCAACACGTAATCTATTAATCAGGATGCATTTAATTGATAATTACTGTTCGTGTTACTGTTAATATTTCAAGAAATACAATGTTGCTTTTTCATTGTGCATGGCACAGCAGTCGTCTATATCAATATGTTTAATGTTAAAATCGTACTGTTATGGGATACCGATGTTCTATATTGCGGCGAGGCTGACTATATACTGATTTATCTACTGCAAACAATTTCGAAGCAATCATGTATATCAAGTACACACATTTTTATGATGGGGACGAAAATGCTCACATCAGCATTTATCGAATATGTTTTATCTCACGTTGTTTCTCCATTCCTTCCATAAACAATAGTATTGATTTTAAACAAATGAATCTATAAAGTGACATTTCATAATTGATATGGTTGTATATTGCTTTAATTTTATGGTCATCTTCCGGTCGCCCCATTATGCAGAATAGTATATTAATCGATCTCAATAACGCAATCAATTATTATTACTACATAAATATTATATTATGAAACAGCCGAGTCTTTTACCATCCGTTATATTCTTTACTACTAAATTAAATGATATAAAATTTTGTTGATTGCAAATAACAAAATAGTATATATTGAAATAAATCTAAGTTGGTTCAACATGAACAAAAAGTAAATAAAATAAAATGAAATATAATTTTGTTAACTTAAAGCAGCTACATATACATAATATAATGTCAATTGCACAATTCGTAAAATTATAAAAACATTGATTAAAATAAAATTTTCTAAATGCAGTAGAAAATTTCCTAAATGTAATCAATATTAATAAATGTGTGAAGATGTAATATGATAAATAATTAATCCATATATAACAGGGATGAATAATGTCAAAACATAAAAGATGTGTCAATTTAAGTACTAATTATTAATGAAAAATCTGGCTAATCACGATTTGATGTTTTCTGTGTTATAATCATTTCTGTGTGGTTAGAACGTTGATAGGTAACGACTGTGGCTCGAACACTGTCGCTACCTTCTTGTCTGACCATGGTTCGTCGTATCTACTGCACGCACGTTCTTTCCTACACAGTCACAATCACCCTAAGCCCACGTAAGCTGCTTCTATATTTCCTGTTGCTTGTTCGCTGCACCCTCGCTATTCACAAAACCGAGCTGGCTTACAGTTGATTCCACGCAAACAGGCAAATATAAACCGCAAAATGATTTCCCGCAAATGGAACCACGTACGAAAAAAAATAACTCGGGTTTAATGCACGCAATAGATGAAACGGTGACGCCTTTGCGAAGACCGTCGCTTTAAAAAACGTCACTATTGACCGTAGTCTCTTTAAATGATGCGCTCTAACGTTTCTCCAAACGATTATCACTAGACTGCGGGTTTTATGCATTTATAACAAAAATAGGCAAGTCCAATTTAAACAAGATTAGAGACGAAGAGATTTTAGAAACACCAGTGTATTATTTTCAACCCACTAAAATTATTAAAGAAGGAAAGAACTTTTTCCTTGGACTGTGTTTTGTAAAATTGATGGAGAAAATTTTTATTTTACATAATTATCCGCAGTCTAATCATCATCTTTTGAAAACGCATATTCGTTCTCTGGGATCTACATTGACTCACAATAATCCCAAAAAATTGAATAACTTTTCCTACATCATGAAAATATTTTATCTAATGGCTACAATTGTTTTAAATATTCAAGAAATATTATTTAAATTCTTAATTAATATCTCTTATAAATATGTTTCATGTAACATGTCTAAAACTGTAATGAATTTTTATACAGAGCTTCAGGAATTATATATTCTGTAAATGATTGTGCAATTTGGAAATAATATATTATTTTACACGCTGTGTGTTTTTGTTTTAAATGGATTGTGAACTCAAAGTACAGGTTAATGCGAAACAGTATTACAAAATGTGTACAATGTAATATTCATAATAAAATGTAATTTCATTTCTGAATAATAAAATTTATCCACAAAAATAGTGTTCTTCAATTTTGAGTTGGTATATATAAGTTGTTCACAGTCAAAAGTGATTCATCGTCGCTTAACATTTTTCATTTAGAATAAATGTCCTCAATAATTAGTTTTAAAATCACTGAACGAGATACATTTTTGAAAACTTTTAAAAATACAAGTATATCATTTGACCAAAGTTTTATACATTTTATTTTATGGACTTGCTAAACGAGGGGTTTTATTGTGTTTAAAATTACAGTAAATTCATCGAGATACGCGGTCTACTTAAAACTAAGGACTTCGTTTATGATCGTTTCGGTAGCTACACATGCAGGTTCAAAGGTAGAATGCACACACAGATGCCCGTAATGACTAAGGAACAGAGAAACTTCACTGTTTACGGAGCGTATTATCTACATTAGCTTTATTAGGCGATACGCTGATGCCGCGGCGCGGCGTATCAAACGACCCCACGGAATCTTGGCCTACAGGGAGCTCAGAAATGTGTGTACACCTCCCGGCCGTTTATTCTGCCAACACAGTGGTTTCTAATCGCATTACCGTATTTTGGCCCCTATCGTTCCGCCGGTATCTCTTCTCCGTAATCCGTATCTTCCGTTCGATGATGGGATTAAGATATTAATACCGTACCGTCGAATTTATAGCTGACTCGAATACTTATTGGAGAAACTTGCCGGCATGCGGCAGCGCGGTCAATTATTGTACTTTCCAATTACATTTGACTTTGGTTCGCCGAATCAGGCAACAGAGTTGAGTACACTCTTTAAATAAATAATTTCAAACTTATAATTGATGAACATCCTATAGTTGGCTAATAAATTACATATATTGATTTATTGAAGTTCGTACTAACAAACACTATCACGAACGTGCCTGTGTAAACTTATAAAAGTCGTATGTGAATGCAGATGATGATAATGCATATGTTTTAACGTAAATTTTAATTTAAAACATATAAAAAATTTGTCATCATCTCGGTTCACATGCAACGTTCACAAGTTTATAAATTTTGATATATTTTGTATATGTTCTAATATAAATTTTAATTTAAAACATACACAAAATTTGTCGTCATCTCCGTTCACATACGACTTTTATAAGTTTATAAATTTTGATATATTTTGTATATGTTCTAATATAAATTTTAATTTAAAACATACACAAAATTTGTCATCATCTCCGTTCACATACGACTTTTATAAGTTTATAAATTTTGACATATTTTGTATATGTTTTAATATAAATTTTAATTTAAAACATACACAAAATTTATGATCATCTCCAATCACATATGACTTTTATACATTCGATGTTCAGAAATTACATTAAAAAGAAATTTAATATATGTACATTTTGTGTAGCCAAGTTGTTGCTACAGTACTCACATACAAGAATATAAAAAAAGAAAAATATTTCGTTTATCAGGATAATGGTCCTTATCTTACTACAGTAAATATTTTAGAAAATTATATAAACAATGAATTCTCTGTATTCTGTAAATTCTTGTATTTTCTGAAGTTTAATTTAATTGGAATTTTTTTTGAAGTTTGGCAAATTTTATTAACATATTTCTATATTTTTAATGTTACAGGTGCAAAGAAACAGGAAGGTACATGAAGGATCTTCCGCCGACAGCGGTGATAATATGCTTCCATAACGAGGCGTGGTCAGTATTGTTAAGGACAGTTCATTCGGTTCTGGACAGATCTCCGGAACATTTGATTCAAGAGATCATCTTGGTGGATGACTTCTCCGACATGCGTAAGTAGATCAGTAAATTTCTAATCATTCATGAATTCAATATTGCCTCAAAAAATATAACTGTACCAATTACTGCGGTATCACATGCTTGGAACGTACATTATTTAAATATTATTCAGATCATAATATATAATAATTAGAGACACTGCGGATCTTTATGCATTTATAGCAAAATTGAGTGGATGAAATCCAAAACTGTTGGAAAATTTTTAAAATTGAAGATGTCGATATATAATTTCTCCTCTCTTCAAATCATTAAGGGAAGAAACAACATTCAATTTAACTTCTATCCCTTCCAATTGATGCACACACTTTTTATTTTGTATAAAGATTCGCAGTGTAACAGTAATATATAAAACGAGAGAAGATTCTTTTTTATATTTTTCTTGTATCGAGGTAGGTATCTAAATAATAATAGAATACATTTTGAAGAATGCTTTTTTCAAATCCTGATATTATAAAAGTATGAGAGCGATTAACAATTTGGTTTGCCTCGCCAACGAGAACACATTTTCATTGAATTGTACACATTTATTTAGGGCAAAATATTTATTTTCACGTATTTTAATCTGATTGGGAAGGAATACCGCAGTAATAGTACACATATTTACCCTAAACCTGCTGTGTATCGCAGAACATTTTAAAACCAAATTTACCGAAACCGTTCCATGAAATTTTCCAGCCGCGAGCGCGACGCGTTGAAATCCTCTGATTTTTTTTCAATTATTCCGACGGAAAACCGGGGCGATGCGTCAAGTATCGACGAGGACAGAGTTCGAATAGAAGAGTTTCGTTATGCAGTAATAATAGTTGCTCGACCGAGCAAGCCTGTCCCTATTCAGCCCGGTGATTCGTTATCGCGCCGGTGTTCTGTAGCTCCACGATAGATCGATTAATCGCGATCCATCTCCAGCGTGTGGAGCGGGGTCCGCGAGAGCACCGTAACGATCGGGTCAACGTGAATAGAAGGGAAAGCTTTCGCCGACATGTTTCGCGTGTACTCGGGAAATTCCGACAGGTTGATACATGCCAACGACGCCGACACGTTGATACCTTTCCACGGACTTCCGTTCGTTCGTTCGATCTCGCTACCCTCGCATGATAGTCAGATTTGTCTGCGTTTGACGCGCGAACTTCAACGCCATAGGGAACAAGTTTATTGGGCAATCATTATTTTCCTTCCATTTCGAGATGCATGGACAAGTTCACGATCAAATGAAACATTTTTGTCGTACTCCGAAAATACAACCAAAACTTCTCCTAAACTTCGCTACTAAATATACCGAAGCTCTCTCCGTTAGATAACATCACTCAGACAAGATTAAAACTTCGGGGATTAAGATGCTCGCTGTAGAAATTGTTTACACATTGTAACCAGAACTTCACACTATCCAACAAATTTAACTAGAAGTTTTATTGAATGTATTCTTGGGCGGAATTCGTGAAGATTTTCGAAACTAACTGATCATGCATGAAGTAAGATTATTTTGAACAGAAACAATTCAGTGTGATCCTAATAACTAGACTGCGGATTTTATGTATTTATAAAAAGATATGTAGGTCAGACAATTCTTATTTTGGTTGCTCTTTACTTTACCGTACTCAAAATTTGTGCCTTTCTCCTGTAAATTATGATGTATTTGGTATGTAATCCAGTAGATTTGTAGCCGAGGCGGTTGCAGGTCGAAGTTTCGATCCTGCAGGATCAATGGTTCAGGAGTTATGCTTGCTTAAAATTGTAAATTTTTCAGTGTTTTTGACAGGTAAGGGCGCCGCTATATTGGTTTGTAGTGTGACGATATTACTGTGTGGCCGTGCTGTCATCTAGCGGTTCTGCTCGGTAAGCGGGTCGCGATCGTCACTACAAACCAATATGGCGGCGCCCTTACCTGTCAAAAACACTGAAAAATGCACAACTTTAAGCAAGCATAACTCCTAAACCATTGACGCTACAGGATCGAAACTTCGATCTGCATTCGCCCGGGTACAAATCTACTGGATTACATACCAAATACATCATAATTTATAGGAGAAAGGCACTAATTTTGAGTCCGGTAAAATAAAGTTTAAAGTGCAAGACATAATACTTTATCATGAAGAAGAGTTTGCGATAAATCAAATCACTATAATACATCATATTTTCACCCCTTACTACACAATTTTATTTGTAGCTACAAAAATTAAAACTTCTTTGTCTTTAACAATTTCCTATAATAAAAGGAAGGTCTATATTAGACTCAAGAAGAGTTTATTAGACTCAACAATGGCTTAATTAAGAAATGTTCCACTTAGTTGTGACAGAGTATTCTTGTTTGCGAAATAATATAAGCAAATTGGTTCGATACATCGTCGAGAAGTGACTCGATCGGTCGAAGCTTTCGTATCCTCGAGGGCGTTCAGACCTTATTAATACACCTGAGGATCGAGAGGGCAGATAACCAACCGGCAGGAGTCGCGTGTAACGAAGGGTGAAGAAAAATAAAAATCGTAACGGAAAGGCCGGCGAGATTAACCCTTGACAGGGAATAGGGGATGGTGTGGTGTGGTGGAAGCAGCATGGCGTGGAGCCCGTGAAAATCCCCTTAAAAGCTCGAGATAAGCTTCCGCGTCGGGCGGAAGTGCGGCTCATAAACATGGGTACCAACACCATAGACAGCACCTGGCGTGTCCTATTACAAGCCGACTGATTGTTTTATCATAGGAACGACACAATAAGCTCCTTTAACCTTCTCTGTACTGCTTTTATCAGTCGCGAAGGCTGGGGTTGCGTGGCTGTAAGAATAATGCTTCACTGACGCAAACGAACTAAATTCTTGCTGGTCCTCCATTTTTTATAGTGCAGGATCTTACACACAATTTTGAGAAATTAAGAATGAACATTTATTTTTAATTTTTTGATATTTTTATGACAGAAATAAAATAATTGTAACGCAATATAAATATCTATGAAACGTTTTTGTAAAAATTCTTGTTATAGTTGAATGAATTTTTACAGGAACAATATTAATGTGACAAAGAACCGTTCACGAACAAAATTACTGATACAAGCAACATTATTTATTAAAAACGTGAAACGCACAGAGAAAAATTAAATTCACGAGTAGATAAATAATTTATTATTTTATTTTTCATTTTTGATCAGTTTATTCGGAAGCAATATTTCTGTGAAACGCAAAATATTTCGATAATGAAAACCATAGTGTATACGGTACATATTATTTTAGAACAAAGTATTTTCCCTCGCAATTTGTCCCGAACATTAATATTGTTATATACTGTGCAGCATACCATACACTTGCGAATATTCGGAAGCAAAATAGCTGCATGTAATAATCACTCGCGCAATAAGTGTCAAATTTCGTTCATAGGCTTTGATCGAACAGTTTGAAAGCAATGTTCGATGCTACATAATAAATGAAGAGGATGCTCCGCTACGGGAATTAATTTTGCAATACTGGATTCACTTCAATTACGCGAACGCCGGGGTTGGAGGAATTTATTAGGAATTAATTGCTGCAGCAATTCCTGGAAGTTCTCTGGCAAATGAACCTTATTCTTCGTACTTTCATTATACTGTTCCATGGAAATTCCAGCATTTTATGCATAAGATTATCACGAGGGCCTGGGCAGCATTTTCATAAACAAGACAGTAAGCTTTTTCTCTCCACAATGAAAATAATCTTCATTATTGCGCAACTAGTATTATTTTCATTCTTATTCCAGCTTATTTTGTTAAATTAATTTCATGAATTTAGTGACTATTGTTTGACTGAGTTCTGACCTATTGCTTTTACTATATTTCGCCATTTAAAAGAGCGCACAAAAGTTATTTATAATTGAAATATTGATTTTTATACAAAACAAAAATTGGCTGAATCTCAATTGCAAGAACCAGGGATTGAATAAAAATTGGTTTCTTCTCTTAACAATATTTTACCGTTCCACATTTGATCTGCTCGTTTTCGTTAGAAGTACAAACACCCCACAGTTTATTCCTAATCGATTTCCGATAGAAAGTAATTCGGATAGGAGGTAGCAAAGAAAATATCGCACGTCGTCATTTTATCTCATGGAGATCGCGCCGCAATCACAAATTAAGCGAATACATGGAAAAGTGGCGATCAGCAGAACTTCGCTAACAAAGGAACAAACATTTCGAAAAATAATTTTTGTTTCCCGCGGATCTCTTCTCGCGCCGATAGATTACTATGATTAAAAGCCGGTGAATTCTAGCGGAAACCGTCCTTTGTCCCGTATTGAAACATTTATTTCTCGTATAATTACGTGCCGCGAGTTCGAAAGTATTGGTAATTGGCAAATAGTGTTTAACGATCCTGAACATGACGCGAGGTGTCACATGACACGTCGATGTACCAGTTCAGACATTGAATTTTAATTAAAACGTTTCGTGCGACCGTTCTCTTTGGCGCATTCGATACCGCGCTTTTAATGAATTTTTGTATCAAGCGCGTTATTAAAAGGCTGGCGAAACAAAAGAGGATTGTTTGGAGAATTTGTCAAAAACAAAAAATCGATTGTTACGTTGTCACTTCTGTTCGGATAATTTGCATGTCCTGCGAGACTAATCGATGCATTCGTTATCGGCGCTAGTCCTCGAAATCCCTTTATATTATCCGCAGTTAAACTAAGCTCCTCGGATGGGGCCACGTGAAATAAGGTTTTAGTGGAGGTAGCCTAATGAAGAATAAATCTTCGATGACTGCTAATTATTACTAGCCCCCCCTGGTAATCGTTAGATATGATTTGTTGGATACCGGAATTTATGAGAAACTGACAATCTTAATTCCACGTGATATTCTGCGTATTAATACTTGCTTTTGTATTTAAGTAGAAATTCAACATTTTAATCTGATTAAAAAATTTAGGCAGAATTTTGATATCTGAATGTTATTAAAAAATTTCACAAATTCCTTGCTGTTGTGTTAAGTTAGACGAGAATTGAAGAGTTTGTTGTTATTAAAAAATAGAAACTGAACAGTTACCTTGAACGATTATTATAATAATTTGGACAGAATCTAAACAGTTTATGTCCAATTCTTAGACTCGTTCAAACAGAAATTGGAAATTTTAATTTAATTCTAAAATGATTCACTTTGCACAGAATTGTTATATTAATGTAGATAGCTGAATATTTTAATCAGCTGGAAAAATTACATAATTTACTCGCAATTATTATATTAATACAAGTGGAAACTGAACAGTTTAGTCGTATTTCAGATACAATTTATTAGCAATTATTATAATAATTTAGATGGAATCTGAACAGTTCAATTTCGTCGAAAACTAGTACATAGCTTTTATAATAATTCAGACTAACCCTGGATATTTTATTTTTGCTTTGAAATGTGCAACAATCTCTCTGTTATAATTCAGTGATGAACACACGAGTTCTTTATTCACATCTTTGAAGTTGAAATAACTTCTCTTATCAATATTGAAGCAATGAAGTAAACGCAGAAATTTTTAAGGACAAAGAAACTTTAATCATTGTAAAAAATCATAGAACGTGTGATTAATTTGAAAAAATATAAGAAAGTCGATTGGTAAGGTAAGATTATGTCAATATTTGCAGCTCGAGTTCTAACTCTTGTTCTAAAATGATTTGCAGCGCATCTCCAACGCCAGTTGGAGGACTACATGATGAACTATCCGAAGGTGCAGATCATTAGAGCGCAAAAACGTGAGGGCCTTATTAGAGCCCGTTTGCTCGGTGCAGCAGCCGCGAAAGCACCTGTGCTCACATATTTGGACAGCCATTGCGAATGCACCGAAGGTTGGCTAGAGCCACTTCTCGATCGCATCGCCAGGGATTCGACGACGGTCGTCTGTCCCGTGATCGACGTGATCGACGACACCACGCTCGAATATCACTGGCGGGATTCGGGTGGCGTCAACGTGGGTGGTTTCGATTGGAATCTGCAAGTAAGTGAAATTCCCCCCGCTGTTATGTCGCTATCAGAAAATAATTTCGTACCCGGGGGTCGCGCACTGCGAAACTATGTCGAGAATTGTCGAGTTGGATGCAAGAAATGTCCTAGTTTCCAAAGGAAATTTCTCCGGAAATTTCGCCAAGAACTACGATCTTAGATATTCTGCGTAGTCGAGTTGCTTTCAAACTATTTATTATATTGAAAATATCTTGGAACCTCTTTTTTGGGGTTGCAGAAAGAATTTCAAGAAAAATTCTTCACCTCTTTATATTTTTAAGTAGCCCAAATAGATTGTGATCTTAAATATTCCGTTTAGTCAAGCTGCTCTGAAACTATTTATTATTTATTACATTGAAAATCTTGGAATCTCTTTTTTGGGATACTAAAAATAATTTCAAGAAAAATTTTTTGTATATTTATATTTTTAACTAGTCTAAGTAGATTGTGATCTTAAATATTCTTCGTAGCCAAGTTGCTTTCGAACTATTTATTATATTGAAAATCTTGGAATCTCATTCTTGGGGTTCTAAAAATAATTTCAAGAAAAATTCTTCACCTCTTTATATTTCTAAGCAGCACTAAATAGATTGTGGTCTTAAATATTCTTCGTAGTCAAGGTGCTTTGAAACTATTTATTATATTGAAAATCTTGTAATTTCTTTTTTGGGAGATTCTGCAAATAATTTTAAGAAAAATTTTTAACTTCTTTATTCATTGTATTTTTAAGTAGCCTAAATCGATTGTGATCTTAATTACTCTCGTATTGATATATATTTTCTTCAATTTGATTTTTTTAAAGAAAAATAATTTTACATATAAAAAATGGTTGAGATCCTCTTATTTTTCAACGGTTTAATGGTATGTGACCTCTTAAGGTATAATATTTCTAAGTATCTGGACACTGTAATTAGTAGATTGCGGATGTTTATGCAATTTTCAAGTTTCGTAGACATATTTTAAGAAAGTGGGACTAAATAAAATTCTATTTTCATTTTGGTAATAGCATTTGTAGATCCAAAATAAATAAAAATCATACTAAATCCTGTTGAATTTAATACTCCAACAATTCTTGAAAATTTTCGTAAGTCATAAATGCATAAAGATCCGCAGTAATTAGAAAAGAAATTGTCGAAAGTAATTATGAAGAGAGAGCAGCAGTAGAAATTTGTTGATGTTCTCATGGTTTCTTGATTTGTTATCAGTTCAACTGGCACGCGGTACCAGAAAGAGAGAAAAAGAGGCACAAGAATCCCGCGGAGCCTGTATGGTCACCAACCATGGCTGGCGGCCTCTTTTCGATAGATCGAGCTTTCTTTGACCGCCTTGGCACGTACGACAGCGGTTTCGACATTTGGGGCGGCGAAAATCTCGAGCTTTCGTTCAAGACTTGGATGTGTGGAGGTACGTACACGATACCGTAAAAACTACTCCCAAGAAATTGACAGAAATGAACGAAATCGAATTTTCTGACGGAAAATCCCCTCATCCAGAACCATAAGAAAAATTGATTACTGCTGCACGAGAAGTCGTTAAAAAATAATTTAATTCAATTTTAATTTAATCTGATCTAATTTAATTAAAGTTTTCAAGGGGTCAAGAAAAGTGCTACTTAATTAATTCATTTAACATCGATTCATACTGGCTTGGTAGATGAACATCAATTTTATTCTGCACAGTTAAAAATAGAATAATTTATTATTATTTATTGTTATATTATTTTATCAAAGTTGTAAAATCAAATAGTTGCTTTCAATATTTGTTCTCATAAAAATATGCAAATTCATTTATTAGATTTTCCATTTTAGTTGGACATACATTTTTATTCGACCCAATCCTCAAAATATTCATATCAAAATTGCCGGAACTTAAAGGTGAAATATAATTTGCTCACCTCTGATAGTCTGTAGACAATATTGTTCCAGAGCGTTAGTAATTTAAGAGTTTCATTTCCTTCCTTAGAACCGAGGAAGAAAGCCTTTGTTCAGAGCTTCGATAGTCCATAGACAATATTTATTCAGGTCCTTCAGTAATGTAAGACTTTCATTTCCTTCCTTAAAATTAAGGGAGGAAGCCTTTGTTCAACTTTTGTAGTCTATGGGAGATATATATATATTCAAGGTCTCCAATCATTTAAGACTTTCATTTCCTTCCTTAAAATTAATTCAGCACTTGTGAGAGAATGTATGCTTCTGCTATACGCGTACCTCTACTTCGAAAACAGTCTTAATTAATTATGAATCATCTGCTGAAAGAAGCTAATATTTCAAAATTATATTTTAATTTTATGGGAACTATCTATGATAGAAAAATAACTTTTCCGTAAACTTTGAATCAATTTTCCTGCAAAGCCAGATTTGTTTACCAGATGACGTTATGAAAATTTTGGAAAAATTTTGATGACGACAAACAGACAGGTCAATGTTCAAAAACAAAAAATATCTGAAAGACATTTTATCGAATATCTTGGAAACTATCAGAGCTAGAGAAATAGTTTAAAGGGCAAAGTCCTGTAATTTTTTGCAAGAAATGGATCTGCGAAAATAGATTTCGAATATCATTTGTTACAAATATTTTTATGAGATTACAAATTGTCATGCAAAGCTTGAAACCCCAAATAAGCTCAGAGCCGTGAAAAATAATTTAGTTAACCAGCACAAAGATGGGTCGAACAACCGAGCCGACTTAATAAAATAGTAGAAAATTCCTAAGAAAGAGCGTCGCTCATTCTTCCGAAAATCCTGACAAAGTGGTAGCTAGGGTTGTTCTCGCGTTGGTCTAAGGGCGCCGTTAAACTGTATCAAGCCTTGGAACGTAGTTTGAACAATCCAATCTCGGCGGACGTAAATCCACATCAGGGTATAATCCCCTTCGACAACCAATAACGCTTGGGTGGCGGAGATTTTTGTTCCGCGAACCTACCACGGATACCCCGAAAAGCTTAAACCCGGAAACAGCGACGGGATCACCGAATGGGTCCCGGCTGTATCCAATCCGGGAACCCGGGGTCTCCCAGTCTGGTTTCCGCGGAATAAACTTGTTTCCCCGGCAATCAGCCGTTTGCCTCCGCGGGAAACGTACGAATGAGATTCGACTTGCGGTTCTAGGTACCCTGGAAATCGTGCCGTGCTCGCACGTGGGCCACATCTTCCGGAAACGTTCGCCGTACAAGTGGCGCAGCGGCGTGAACGTGCTCAAGAGGAACAGCATAAGGCTGAGCGAAGTGTGGCTAGACGAGTACGCCAAGTACTACTACCAGAGGATAGGTCACGACAAGGTGAGCACTTCTCCTCTGAGCAACCTTTTTCAGAAAGCCCATCCACCCACATCCCGTCCCCCTCCCTCCCTACACACCTCCACACCTCGCCTTCTAACTCGTCATCTCGATTTTCCTTCCTCCAGCTTCCTCGAGACGGATTACGCTCGAACGTATGCTCTTTCACTGAAAAAGACTGCTAGTCAAGGGGAAATTGCTACTTCGCTTTTCCTTAGAATTGACTTTGCCTGGAATTATATTTAGGGGAACAATGGGAATTGTAGGGTAAAGTACCCAAATATGAACCACTTTTTGTTGATGACATTTCTTGATTATTTTAGAATACTTTTTTCGACCAAAAAATTACCAGTCGCAGATGCATTTCCTTCGTATAAGATTCTGGGGTCAAGTTTGTTCATAAGTTAATACAACTTGGGGGAAATATTTTTTTTTGTGGTATGTCATTTGCAGGTTCCAGCGAAAGGGGTTCTTAATATGGTACACCTTCACGCTAATATTTGATAACTCTGGGGGAGGAGGTTAACAAGAACCACCAACTGCAGGTTAATCTAAGCTGATCACTAGACTGCGGATCTTTACGAAAAATAAAAAATGTTTGCATTGATTGCAGGAGACAGGAGCTGAATAATAATTGTATTCTTCCTTTAATGATACTATTAAGCTGAAGCTAACGCATTGATGTCCTTAAATATTTATTACATGTCCACTGTTTTAAATTGTACGTACCCTTTTTTGTTATAAATGCATAAAGATCCGCAGTCTACTGATCACGCTTCGGGGTTCACCCTGTATACATTCAAGAAACTTTGATCGGTAATCACTAGACTGCGGATATTTAGTAGATGAAATCGAAAATTGTAGGAAAATTTTTAAAATGGAAGATGTCAATATATGATTTCTCATCTATTAAAATTATTAAGGGAAGAAAGAACATCCCACTTGGTTTCTATTTCTTGCAATCGACGCAGACGATTTTTATTCTACATATAGATTCGCAGTCTGACAATCACATTAACTGTTTCGTTAAACTAAAATTACCTGTATCTACACCTGTACCTATACAAAATGATCGCCAAGGAAGCACCTAAGTCAAAGGCTTAAAAAGTATATCCTCTTTCCCGGAGACGTTAAAATTCCTGAAGTGGTAGAAAATTAGTGGATACCACGTAGCGTGCACCTAAGTCAACCAATCGGCAGGCATCTTCGGCCGAGCAGCAGAAAATTGGAGCCCACGTTAGAAAAGAGCCCTTATTGCGGCGGAAGTGGATCATAACCCTTCCATTAGGGCAACGTTAAATCCCTGGGATCGTTGGTTAACAACATCGGCTAACGGTGGTATAGCTTTTTTGTTGTTCGTTAAGGGTATCTTTACGCGCATTAAAGCGAATCCAGCGCGGGGGTGGCCGGCACTTGTGTTTCCATTTGCGTGTGATTTTATTGAGCAGCACATCAGAGTGTACTTGGGCACACGTTCGTCGGAACAGTTACGATAAGGGATGACGATAACCGGGGCCGATGATGGAGAGTAGTGTAGACCGAGACTCGTCGTAAAAAGGGGGGCCATAAACGTGCCAAGCACTCTTCGGGATCGCTCGCGTGTCCCGGCTTTCTTGAAAGAAGCTTCCTTTATCCACGGTCATAACGATCTATCCTTTATCCTGGCAGCTTGTCCTTCTGCGACGGGAACCGATCGGGCAAGTGGAATGATAGGATAAAAATAAATCGTTTCCCCCACGCGCGCGCACGTCAAATTATATCGCCGGAACAAGTGGCACTCCCGGACCACCTCCGACGACATTTTGTAAAGGGGACATGGTCGTTGACACATTGTGTCTCAAATGAGAGCTGCAGAACGCACCGAACGTACGGAGACGTCAACTTCGGTTTTTTTATTTTCTGCGGGAGATACGTCAATTTTTATTTCGCGTCGTCCCCGTAAGCAATTTTTCTCTCATATTTCTGTTGTAGAAATTAAAACTAAAATGTACCTATTATATCTATTATTAGACAGCGGATCTTTATGCAAAATAAAAAGTTTCAACCTCCGAATCAACCTCTCTTAATAATTCTATAGGTTACAACTGACATAACAGTATTTTGAAATTCGTTTAATGTGTTCGATGTTTCAAATTACATCTACTCATTTTTGTCATAAATGCACATAAAGCCCGCTGTCTACTAATCATATACCTAAAATATACAGGGTGTTCCGCGTAACACTTTTCACGATTTTTCAAGTACTTGCGATAATCTGACAAAAAATATTTTAAACATAAGTGGATCAGTTTTCGATTGGTTATACATTGCAATAATAAAAAGTTAGAATTTTTCTTTAGTATTGTCAAGGCCATCTTCATTTTTTTAAATGGCACTTGGTATTTTTGACTTAACAGGATGACCTTCGCATGACCTTGAAGTATCATTTAAAAAAATGAAGGTTGCTTTGGCAATAATTAAGAAGAAAATTTTCGAACTTGTTTCATTGCAATGTATAGCAATAAACAATGTATAGTATTGTTTAAAATATTTCTTTGTCAGATTATTGGAAGCACTTGATTGAAAAATCGTGAAAAGTGTTACGTGGGACACCCTGTATATCTAATAGACTCAAAATGATTCATAATTGATTTAATAAAAAACAGAATTAAATATTAATATAAATAAATATTAATTATAGTACAAATTATTGTACTATAATGAAAAACACGAATTGAATGAATTTGTACATTTAATACGTCTGGAATTAATGTGTACTACAGCTCATTTATTGTACATACGTACACGCGTCATGAACAGATGTTATGGCAACATCTTTGCGAGTACTAGTGTTCGTCATATTTTTAAGCCAGACTTTTTTAAAGATATATGGACCCAGGTTTTTGATTTATTTTTTCATGGATGATAGGAAAGCAATCTCGATTTCTACCAACAGATTCATGGCTGATACGTCAGTCATATTTTGTCGTACAAGCAATTACGTTTAGGTACAACTATTTCAAAATCGAGCAATACGATATGTTCGAGGCAGTCCGTTTTTAACGATCGTTTTAGTCAATCCTGTTATCGAAATCCACTACTGTAAATGAATTATTCATACAAAACTTACGATAGAATGTTTTGCAGTTTACGTTACACGAATAGTTTAATAGTTTCATTATATCAGACGAATTAGAGAATCGCATCAAAGCCAATTTCTAACTTACATTAATGAAATTATTAATTCAATAATAGAGTAATTGTCATTTTATAAATTTGATCAATTTTTCTGAAAAATGTTGAGGTTAATATAAACATTCTGGATGAGAAATAAAATAATTTACAGAACAAATATAAATGAAATGACAGAAATATTATTCAGAAGTGACAGTGGAAAGGGTTCTCCTGTTGTCAGACATTGTAACTCTTTCCATCGTTAATTTCTAAATGCTGATAGAGTTATAAATTTATAGATTCCATTCTTGATACAAAATCTTTATAATTAACCACCGATTATAGAACATGATTTTTCTATTTAAGTTTTTCGATAAATATTAATTCATGTTCCTATACACTGTATTGCGTAAATAGTTCACATATACATCTACGTGTGCATAAGAGAGGGTTATTTTTATTACAAGATATTTATGTAAGAATTGATTGTCACTTCACTATGTACCCTCGTCAGATATTAATAACATTACAACATCCAATAATAATTTTATTTTTCAACATTTCTACGAAGTATAACTTCTTTCTGCACGAGATCTACACCGTTTTGTATTAAAATTAAATTTGGTTCAACAACAATCGAAATCAAGTCATAGAAGAATGACGAAAACACGCGTGTCAGAATATCCTAATTTCTTATGTTCGTTTAAATCCAAGCAGTTTACTTTTATTCCTTTCTCTGTAGTTAGATGAACAAATGTTCTTCTAAGCCTTTATAAGTACCAGTATATTTCCACACAACCAAGTTTCAAAACACTCAATTATCTCAGTTGTCACGCCCACGGCTCCGAAATGACCGCACCGACGCGTACCGCCACTTTCGAAATAACTCTATTTTCAATTAAACTTCCCCGTCTCCATCAAAAGAGTACGCGCGATAAGGAGACAATAAACTCCCTCGGAACGCGTCCACGAAAGCCTCTCTCTCTCTCTCTCTCAACCCTCACGCAACAAAAGAAATTTCACGACACCGTGTATGATCGCCGAAAGATTGTCCAAGATTCCTCGCGCATCAGCCACATAAATCGTCCTTTCACCCCGAACAAGTATCCCCATTATTCCACTTCGGGGCTCTAAACTCCAGTCCATAAAAGGCTTCCCCGTGTTTCTCTTCGTCCTTTATTTCTTCCTCGGGTTTCCAGCTCCCTTTTTTACGATTATATCTCCTATCCGCTTGCTGGGCCTTTAAATCCGTGCCCCCGGAAACGACGTTCTCGTATTTCCGTCCTCACCCCCTCCCCACCCCCCATCCTGTTCGAATCATAGTTATTCCAGTCCTGTCCTTAACCGAGGATCGAGTCAACGCAAAATTCCTCATAATCCGCAATTTACAGGGTAACTACGGGGACGTATCGGACCGTAAAACGCTGAGGATGAAGCTCGGCTGTAAGTCGTTCAAATGGTACCTGGACAACGTTTACCCGGAGCTCTTCATACCAGGAGAAGCTGTGGCTTCCGGCGAGGTAAGAATTTCTCACGTGTATACCCGCCGTCCGCGTATCTTTTCTTCGCAGGTGAACGCCGCCATTGGGAATCGACCGGCGGCTGCCGAGGCGGCCCATTCGTTTCTCTAACAACGTTATCCGCTACTTTGATCCATCAAGGTGTTGAGTTACCATCTAACTGGCTCGGAGGTTCCCACCACCACGCAGGATAAATGATCGAGAGGAGGTTTCCTTTTCGAACGTTTCTCCTCTCTCGGTTCCCCAGCTGCGAGCAAGGTGAACAAACGCTTGTAATGTTTCCTCGAGGAGCTCTCCCAGCGACGTCCCGCGGAGCTGCGCGATTATCGAGTGTTCCTACGGTTCCTCTGTTTTAGATCCCCGAACGTTCTCCGAGATGGAATACTGCTATTCTTTCCTGAATTTGTTGAGTCACGGGGAACGTTACGTAGTCGTGGAAATTTATTTAGGGTTTCTTACTTTGAGATTGACTGGGTGGTCTCAGACTCGTCCTCGGGTATTTGATTGTGCAGGCTGTGTAGAAATTATATGTCGCGACCATCGTGGTCGTAGTTTTTAATTCATGTAAGCTGCCGCGGCATTAATCTTGAACTTGGATCTCAAGGTCACAGGCCAACAATTTTTTTATCGTGTCTTATTCTATGCATCACAAGGATAAAAAGTGCAGAAGACACCTCGGGTCAAAACTCAACCGTTCTCTTAAAATATTATGATAACATTTCTTTTTGTTATCAAACTGATCTTATTTGTATTATACCGAATTTGACCGAAGGTCATGAAATACTAGGTCGTTGAATTCGTCTTGATACGGGCTATAATACTGTTAAGTCCAAAATACCAAGTGCCATTTGAAAACATGAAGGTGACCTTGATATTTCTAAAAAAAATCACATAAAAACAAAAATTTCTTTGGTATCATGTGAGCCTCACTGAACCATTCAACTTTGTCCTTCGGACTTTTGACATATCTTTAAAAACAACAAAGATATTCAAGGTGGTCAAGTTAGCTGGGACACCCTGTATTTCCAACGACTTCATCAATAATAGTCTAAACTCCATCTGACTGAGAAATTAAAATATGATATGAATAAAATCAGTTTTTAATAATGAAAAACTTTACCATAAGTTTTTAAGAGAACAATTGAGTTTTGACAGATGGTTACCTTTGCACTTTCTATCCTTGAAGTTCAAAGTCAAAGTTAATTTTGTGGCATATTTCTTCATCATAAATGCAGTTTCAATCTGTAGGCATCAACACTAGATTGTAGATGATTTTTATGCAAAATGAAAATCGAATACATTAAATGAAAGACACACGAACAAAGGAGGAATTTATTTCTCCCTTTAGTGGTTTTATTAAGCTGCAAGAAACGTGTGATACTCTTACATTTTTGTAATCTTTTAACTGTTTGAAATTATACATAAAATCCGGAGTCTAATCATCACCTTCTCGGGTATAATGTCGCGCCTTGGTTGTTAATTTCATGAGGATTGATCGATGATGATAAGGAAACAATGATACTCGCGATCGCAACGATCCCGATAGCGCCGGATTGAAGGTTTGCGTGACATCCGATCGGAAATCGATTCTCCTCAATCGGCTTGTTGAAACGGTGGCTGCTCTCAACGAAGTTGGTAATCATTGGATAATGGAAGCGAATCAAATGTGGCCCCCGGCAAAGACGTTTCCCTCTGCCGAGACTTTCGATTTCGATTTCGCGATTAAAGCCTTCTACTTTGATCCCGTACCTCGCGGCTATTGTCCTTTAATCGTCTGTACGACTTTACGTACGTTTTCTCAGACAATCGTTATTGAAACGCAAATAGTATGGATTTCAGTTGCTAGATTCGTCTGTGTCTGACTATATACTTCCTTGCACTACTTGCACTTTAGACATTTTTATTCTCTGTCGAACTTCTGCCTTTTATGTGATCATCAGATTTTATGTTATTATGAAAATTTATTGCAGAATTAAAAATTTATATTGTATTAAGAAATTATTGTATAGTAATATTTTTATGATTGTAGAATGGTCAAACATGCTTTGTACTTGGTATCACCATGATTATAGTTCCATAAAAGTTCAATTTGACGTTTCAAATCCACTCATTTTAATTAAAATCACGTTTTTGTGCAAGAACAGCAGTTTTTAAATTCAACATTTCTTAAAAACAAAATCATGATATAATAAAAAATGTACTGTGTGTGTAGTCTAATAAATCAAAATATACTGTTCATTGTGAGCTAACCATAATCTTATTATAACATGATATTGTAAGAGGCAAGGAAGAGTAACAAAATTCTGCAGTGAAAGTGGTATGTATGTGGTCAGACATGGCTTGAATGCTCCCCACCAAATTGAAACCGTAATTTCTAATGAAAATGAAGCTCAAAATGTGTAGTATTGTATTTCTTAAATATCACAGTATATCTGCTTGAAAATAGCAAATGATTTACACCTCAACAATCCAACACAAGCAACTATTAAATAAAATCGCGATCGATACTGAATTAAAAATATTTTTACAGATGTCATACGATCATTTACTATCATGAATTTTGTAAAATTACGTATAAAAATAACAATTTATTCTGGTACTCAAAAATTTCGAAATGAGTCAAATCTGCAGTGAAAGTGGAATGCATATGGTCAGACACGGCTTGAATGATCCGTTTACGGTCCCACCAAATTTAAACCACAATTTCTAATGAAAATAAAGATTCAACATATGTAGTATCATATTTCTTAAATGTTGCAGTACGTCTGCTTGAAAATAGCAAATGATTTCCGCCTCAACAATCACCACAAACAACTACGAAATAAAGTCGCGATCGATACTGAATTAAAAATATTTTTATCGATGCCATATAAAAATAAGAATTTATTCTGATACTCGAAATCAATTGAACACCTGTTTCAAAACACGGACACCGTGCTCTGGCACGACTCTCGTTGGATTTCCTCCGATCTACATTACTATTTACATACCATACTTTTTCTCCATTCACAGCACCGTATTTCACCTCGCAATTCCCCGCAAAATAGAATGTTCTACTGAAAAATACAGCATAGCTCCCTCGAGCCACCGTGTCTCAACGATATAGTGATAGGGTAGCGAGGTAACAGGCGGCGGTAAAAAAAGGAGCAATGCGGTAGAATTTGACAAAGACCGTACAAATATCGATGTTAGAGTCCGTCGACGATGGGGAACGCGGAAACCACGGTTCGCCGAGTTGGGGGCCCAGCTTTGCACGTTCCGCGATTGACAGTGCATTAATTCCGTTTCCATAGAGGATTCATGGGCAACGGCGATCAATCAAGTTTCGATTTATTTCCGTCGTGTCGCAACGCCGGCCGACGTCTGGCAGCCCTCTGTTTCGCTGCATTCGTAATTGCGAAATGATTGTCGAGCTTGTCGCCGATAATCTCGTGGCCCCGTGGCCCCCGGTGCTCCTACGGGTCATTACATTCTCGACCCCGTGTACGTGCACTTGATCGATGGCCAAAGCGTTCGCCCCGTTATCGAATTGTTGCGAGACCGACGCTCGTTTCTTAATCCGAACGCGTCCATGTTGAACCGAACCATTGTCAACGAAAAACCTACACCACTCTTCCTTGCCACTCAATACCTTGCTTACAGTCGGTTTTTCAATCATTGCTGGGTTCTAAACGAATTAAATAAGAGCAACATTATTCTTAAACGTGGTCAGACCTATTCTGAACTGTGCAATTATTAGACTGCGGATTTTATGCACTTACACTGGGCGTAAAAAGTATTCGTACGCCCCTTAAAATGGAATAACTTTTTTATAATTGTACCAAACGACCTGACTTATTATAATCAATTAGAAGCATTGGATTACGAAATGATATGCAAAAAAGATTTTCAAAAAATTATAATTTACAAGGTTACATGCAAAAATAGAAAACTTTTTTATTTGGGTCCTTAATGAAAATTTAAAATATATGTTTTGTAGATCTATGTTATACACATTTGCTGAAAATTTCATTGAATTCGATTAACATAAACATGAGCTAAAAGCGGTTAAAAATTGTGAAAATCGTAGTTTTACACGACTTTTGACGTTGAAGACAATATAATATTACACTTGATCTACTAAAGTTATTAAATCAAGAAATTAAATTATGAGTGGCTTCTGTTTCGTGTGACAAACGCAGAAAATTTTGATTTTGCATAAAGATCCGCAGTCTAGTATTTTTATTTACACTTTTGCGAAACTTCTGCGACTTTTATTAATACGTTTCAATATTACACTAATTTATACTACTCGAGAAATACAGTTTGCTTTTATGACATTTCTCTAAATAAAAAATCTGAACTAAATTAAAATTGAATTGATGCTGTCAGAAGTTATCTTTTTGTGTAATTTTTATTTAAGTTTTACGTAGTAGCTCGTTTTACTGAAATTTTTATTTTAATGTTATGTGTCAATATTCCAAACTTTTTAGAGATTCAATAATATTGTCTTAAGTATCCACACGTACCTTTTAACTAGCGTGCAGCAGTGCATTGGTATGGTAAAGTCGTCCATTTATTTTAATGTGATAGCACAAATTTGATTTGATTATGCACTTTTCTAAATCGTATGATTTTTATTCATTTTGATATACAGTTCCTGCCACAAAGTCAACAGATAGTTCTCGAGTAATTTAAGTTTAATAACTCCTTGTATCAAAAGAAGTTAGTAAGAGATTGGAACGAAGTTTCACAGTTGAAGAAACAGTTTCGCGATTAATAAATGTCGCAGAAGTTCCAGAAAAGTGTAAAGAGTTACTCAGTTCGGAATACGTCTGACCATACATAATTCAATTTCACTTAGATTCAAGAGAAGAATAATGTTGCTTCTCGTTTATTCGTTTAGAACTTCGAAGCAACAAAGCTCTGTGTGAGTAATTGAAAAATTCATTTCTACTTTATCTTGCTCAAACAACGAGTCACAAGAAAACTGATGCACCTTCGTCTTGTCGGTGCTCCTAAGGAAACACGTGTAAATCATAACAGATTAAAGCAAAGTTCTTTGGAAACGTCACAATCGATCATGAACAAAAAGAATATTGTAACGACGTAGTTAGTGTGCAGCTCGTAATGGATTAGTCTTTTAATAAAAGTCTCTCGTTTCTAAAAATTTGATATTGTTAATAACAGCGCCGTTTTGATGCAAAGAAAATAATGGAATTTTGTGTTCAACAATTATTAGTAAAATATTGGGATTTTATCAAATTGAGAAACTTACATTTTATTACGATCTTATTACTCTATCTATTTCATTCATTATTTAATAAATTTCTATGCTATCACAAAGCAATATGTTTAAACATTTATGTTTGTTAAAATGCAAAAAACTATAGTAATAGTATATCTAGTAATACTATATCACTGTCAAGGTTCAGAGCAAGTAGAAGTGGTCGGTATTGGTAAGACACGTTGAAATAATTTTTTCATTTTACACGTTTTTGTTTTCTTTCTACCTACAATTTACAATATATTATAATTAACTAATGAATATACGCAATCTAAAAGATATTATTGAATAGTAAGATTTGCTATAAAAATCGAGGACTTCTAAAATCGTGCATGGAAGGTACACAGCTTTAAAGCAAAGCACGAAATATTCAAGTTGCGTGATACTGCAATTCACGTGCGAGCAGGAAGTCCTTAATCCGTGTATTTATCAAGGATCTAGTAGCAGACGTAAAAGAAGGGTAGGACTACAAAAGAGTCCGTGATTACAACACCCACAGATCAATTGTTAACTATGACTAGTAGTTATGACGTTTCTTTTGACATTACTGCTGTTTCAAATTGAAAAATTCTAGATTCCTTATTCTTTGATTGCAGTTTATAACAAAATATTCAAGAACACTTCGCTAAATGTATTATTCTATAACAAACAAATTGAACATACATATTTTTCGTTCGTATATAAATATTCCTTTAGAAGAATTTTAATTTTGATAAAATAAAATATAAATTGAGAATATTTTGCACTGGTTATTAAATATTGAAATGTATTGGAGTATTTACACGATAAAATTGATTAGAAAAAGTAAAATTTAAACATAATATAAAATATTCTAATATATGATCGAAGCACTGCAATAAAATTTCTGAGATTTTCAAACAACGTACACAATTCCATAGATCTTTCAGTGATGTTATTATTGAAACAATTATATTTACTATACATGTTTAAAATGTATTATTACTTATGATTGGCTACAGGAACTCATCTTTTATTATTCAGTGTGTTTTAAACACCACTAGCAACACTAAAACTTTTCTTTTTCCGCATGCTGTACCTCTCTTAAGCCACTTTAGCTTTCTGCACTCGTACTTACTTTACGAGAATGGCGTATAAAAAAATGGGAGAAGTTAATTGAGCGTTAAAAGTGTTATGAATTGCTCGCGAAGAGAAACAGCAAAAAAGAAGGGAGCGGGGGGCGACAAAGGTGTACGTTTTGCTCACGCGATATCGTAGCTTACACAGCATTTAATTGCCGATTGGAATCGTGGTTTCGTTGAAATTTTAGACACGTTCCACGAGGACCGCGATGATTTTTCTTTAAAAGCAAACAGTTTGCTCGAATAAATCAGATATAAATTAATTGCTGCTATTAATATTTTCGTGCTCCCTGCCGTGTGAAAGTAATTCTACCAATATCGGTGTTTCCGTCAACTCTACTCATTTACTCGCTTTAATTACATAGCAAGATTGAATTGCTGATTTACCAGCAGTGCCTGATAAATACAGATACTGTCATATCCGTAGCTGAGTAATAATATTTTGAGAAATTTTTAGGAGTTGTTGAAAGTTAGTAAAGATTTCAGTTCATTTTACACGAAATAACCGACTTAAAATTTATACAACGATAATACTTTGGAGTTTACTTATAAATAAATAGGAGAACATTGGCAAAATTAAATAAAACATTCATTCATAAAAACTTATTGGATCAAGTTTAAAATATAATTTGTATTATCTGTACTATCCAAATCATTATTTCAACTATCAAATATTACAATTATGATTAAACAGCGGATCTTTATGCATTTATAGCGAAATTGAGTAAATGAAATTGCAAATAGTTGAACAATTTTAAAAATTGAAGATGTTAATATATGATTTCTCCACAATTAAAATCATTAAAGGAAGAAATAACATTCCATTTGGTTTCTATGTCTTGCTAATTATGATTAACACGAGTTTATTAAAACACTGCATTAGAGGTTCCAAAGAAATGGATTTCTGACAATATGACTGTAGCTAAATCATTTTTTAGGAACGATAAGAGTTTAGATCCTGCGTTTGCTTACACGGAAAGGAAGCAGTGCTTTGCCGAAAAAAGGAAACCGCGAGTCGTGATTTAACCGACCCAAAAAGGACAAGCCATAAAGGGGCAGAAAAAGGAGAGACGCGCAGGGGTTGTCGGCGAAAGCATAAGTTTGGCACGGGCGGACGGCTCGTCCAGAGGAAATTGTTATTTCGCATGCGGCGCGAACCGCATTCCGAAACGCGCGCCGCGTGAAATGCTTCTTCGTGGAAATGTCCGGCCATCTTTTATGCTTTCTTCCTTTTTCCGACGTATCCCCACCCTTCTCCACTATTTACCCGTTGTGCAAGAGTTTTCTGCAGCCGTCGCGCCGTCGAGAATGCTCGTGTCGGTGCGCGAGCGCGCGAAGAAAAAATATGGCAAAACGCATTCCATTCCACGTTCGAATCGAGGGTGAGAGACCGTGGAGAATGCTCACGGAGCTGGAAGAGGGTTGTGATCGATACGATTTCTATGTTATAACCTCGGACGACGCGCAATTCTCTCGGAAGTTTTGTGTGGAAGTCGATCAGAAATGCTTGTACGAGCTCTCCGTGTGCTTTGTGTTGGATTGTTCGGGGGCGAACTATTTGGAGAGTTTGGTGCCCCTCGACGCCGGATGCTTTATCTAGCCGTAGCTACGCATCCATTTTTCTTTCTCATGTTTCTGAACCCACCTCCATCAGATCAATGTAAATTCTCTGGATTAATCCTTTTAAAGAGTAGAAATATCGAAAAGCTCAAGTGGAAGTGGAATGTGTATGATCAGACGCACCTACACACTAAATTTTTTCACCCACTTCCTTCGATGTTAATTCTCTTGTTCAAGTGGAAAAGCTTCAGTGAAAGTGGAGTGTATATGGTCAGACATACCATACATGGAATTCTTTGATCTCTTTTTATCAAACTGGCTTAATATCAATTAACAGCAGGAATAAAGAGGAGCTTCAGTGAAAGTGGAGTGTATATGGTCAGACATACATTGAATTCTTTGATCTCTTTTTATACAACTTAATAAAAATTGCTTATTACCAATTAACAGTAGGAATAAAGAGGAGCTTAAGTGAAAGTGGAGTGTATATGGCCAGACATATAGTACATTGAATTCTTTGATCTCTTTTTATCGAATTTAATAAAAATGGCTTATTATCAATTAACAGTAGGAATAACGAGAAGCTTAAGCGAAAGTGGAGTGTATGTGATCAGACATACATTGAATTCTTTTATCTCTTTTTATCAAACTGGCGTATTATCAATTAACAGTAGGAATAACGTGGAGCTTAAGTGAAAGTGGAGTATATATGATCAGACATACATTGATTCTTTAATCTCTTTTTATCAAACTTAATATAAATTGCTTATTACCAATTAACAGTGGAATAACGAGGAGCTTAAGTGAAAGTGGAATGTATATAGTCAGACATATTATGAATTTCCTATTCTTCGACTGATCAGACATATGATCAGAGCGTATTATAATATTTTTATAAAAACTTAGAAGTTCTTATAAGTTTAGCACTTTTATTATTTGGAAAATCCACAAATTCCACGATGGAGTAACGTACCCATGACAAGGGAGACAGAGGAACCAAAACCGTTGTAATCGACCAAGCGATAGTCCACCACACCTTCCGAAAACAAAACTGAAATTTAGTGTCCCCGTTGACGAGGAAAAAATTGCTCGTAAAAATGGTTAAGTCCACATAGGAGCCTCCGAGCCACTCTAATAAAGCTGACGTCGAGGATCGAGTCGATGTTCCAGCCAGAATTATATCGGAACCGTCGACGATAAATCACTAGTTTTTATTCTAGCTAGATGCCGCCGACGACCACGACGACGATGACGCCGCCGAGGAGAAGAGGATGAAAGGGATGAAGATGCTCGCGTTGAAACTGCAGCGACCACAGAATTCTTGCATGCACAGGAATCGAAACTGCTGACCGAGCTTCGTGACTGAATGCGCGCCGACTCTCTTACTCTCTCCGAATGCACGCACACGTGTGCACACCGCCGAAACCACGAACTCGTGCGTGTATTCTCGCGAGCAAAACATTCAGTCCCGGCTCGTTTCCGATTTGTTGCTATCTGAGAAACGGAACGTGGCCACGATGGAAACCGTGGCTTCTCGGTCGAGACTTCCGCAATGATTCTGTGGTCGGAAATTCGATGAGCCGACGCGAACTTCTGAAGTTGTCGAACGTTCGAACTGAATGGTCATTTTGTGCTACGGGTTTCTTACTTTTTCTGGCTGCTACAGTGATGCACTGCGGAGGTTTATGCAGACTTTGCTTTCTGCAAGTTTTTGTAAATTTGTAGAAGACAAGCTTCGATAATGTCTGAATTGATGATATATTTTATTTTTAATTTACTGAAAATGTCCGTGGAAAACGAGATGTGAAATGAAATTCTGTTTCCTTTGTGCACAGTTTCAATAAAATAGAATGCAGATTTTCATCGTATTTCACTTTATTTCTGGGTAATTTCTGCGAAATGGAAAATAGAATTTCAATTTCCTTCGGAATAACTTCGATAAAATAGAAACTAAAATTTAATTTGGCTTGATTTTCTTCGTGGAAAATTCCAGTAAAATAGAATACAATGTTTCGTTTTATTACAGTTAATTTTCTTCCGGAATAGTTCCAGTAAATTAACAATGAATTCGTGTTTTGTTGGATATTATCGAAGCTTGTATTTTATAGGTTTGTAAGATGTATTCGAGCAAAATTAATAATTCGAAGTATATTTCATACTTATACACAAATGAGTGTCACCATTATTTGTTAGTAATAATAACAGTAATAATGTTTGATTGCTTTTGTGGTGGAGTGTCGATTACTAAGATGGAATTATTGGAGACGAGAATTGAATGAATTAATAGAGATATTTATTGACGATGTTAATACATGTTTAAACCAAACATGTATTCAAAATATCATTGAAATTCAAGTTTATCGATTTAATTTCCCTACAAGCTTCGTTTTGATTGGCCTATTTAACCCATATGATCACAAAGTATGAAGCAGTTTACCTATTCTAGAATGCAAGTAGTAGTAGAGGTCTGCCAATGATCAGACACACCGAAATTTGAATACAGCAAGGTTTACATTGCCTTGACCATTGTCTAGGACAAGATGATATCAAACGAGATTACGCTAGCATTATAAACAATGAATTACACTACAATTAGTTTAATAAATATGTTGTAATAAATTGTTAAAATTCAGAATACTATATCTAATCAAACAAGAATGATAATTTCGAGTATAAACAGTTTGAATTTTATGAAATTGAGTATTTTTATTTTATATGCAGTAATAATTCCTAAATAATTATGGCAGACATTATAAACGAATCGATTACACTAAAAATATTTTCACGAAAGATTACTGAGCAGAATGTATTCTTAAAATTCATTAAAAATCGAACGAGAATAAAAATGATAATTCTAAACAGTTTTCGAACTTCATGAAAATAACTCGCACATAATTATAGTCCCAGGCTAGAACAATTCAACTTCAATTACATTCAACTCTAACATAGCTCGAACAGACGCGTATGAAAGCTCGGAAGCCGATGCGTTCCCATAAACAAACGCAGAAATAAGCAGAAAACGTCGCCGTCGATAAATATCTCGAATATCCGCCTCCAAACATTTTCACATGTAAGAAACCCTTATCGGCACTTTCACGCTCCATAAACTGTTTAATGGGCAGAACACGCTCGTAAAATCAACGCTGCCAATCTTCGGCGCGCCAGCGCAGCGGATCGACAGAGAGAGAGGCCAGAAACAATTCGGAATCAATGAAACCGGGGGGTTTCGTGTAACACGTAAATATTTCGCGCGCCTCAAAAGAACCATTCACGGTCGACGCGAGACGAAAAGGAAAATCTGCTGGAGCGATGCCCGAACACGATCCCGAGCTCGTCGCGTTCGATTTTTTTTTTCCCCCCCGTTGTTCCGAACCGGTTCGACAACTTTACGAGCTCGCTCATGGCTCATTCGATTGTTACACTCGTATTGATTTGTGTATCTTGTTGTTCCAGCCGCGGCGCAACGAAATTTTCGTCGCTGCGAATATTTCTGCCGATCCACCGAGAGGAGAAGGGGGGAGCGGGGAGGGGTGGGTGGTTACAAAATATATTTTCGATAGGAAAACGCTCGGCGTGAAACGCCGACGCGAAAAATATTTCGTGGGATAATTCTATTATTTTTATGGGGTGCATGACGCCCGGTAACTTTGCCGGGGATCGATCCCGTTCTTCTCTCGGTGTTTGCGTCGTTTACACACACGTAAATATTCCACCCTCCACCCCCATTGTCCAAACAGTCCTGACTAACATATCGGCCTAACATCTCTAATCCCGCAAATGATTGTACTAACTAATGAACAGGTACGCAATCTCGGAGAGGGAGGTAGCACCTGTCTGGATTCGCCGGCACGCAAGGCTGACTTGCATAAACCGGCCGGACTCTACCCCTGCCATCGACAGGGCGGAAATCAGGTACAAATAGACAGGAAGCTGGCTCTGTCTCTCGTTCGGTGTGCGGAGTGTCCGGCGTTATTGTACGGGGTGTCCCAGTTGAAAAAGATTATCCAAATATTTTCCTTATTTTTAGTACTTTAGCGTTCAATTTGTGGTATTTAGGAAAATTTTAATATACTATGATTTTTCATTTGTAATACGAACAAACTGGGTGATCGAAATTGTTCTAGCCATCGTGTTGTCTATAGTATTGCTATACCTGTATTTATAATTTACAAACAGCGACACGTCTTCGTAGGAAAATAATTTAGTTGGCCATTGGCTATTCTTTTATGTACAGTCGTGGACAATATTAAGTGGACACTCTTAAAAATCGCATAACTTTTTTCAAATTAGTCCAAAGGAGCTGAATTTTTTAAAGATGTTAGACCGATTAGTTTGCTGGAGAACGAGTAAACAAAAATTTGTTTATATTGCAATTGGTAGGAATCGTACAAAATTTTAAACATGTTTTTTCAACTTTTTTGTCTGTGGCAATAATATAAAAAATGCGGTTTGTAGATTCCAGTAATCTATATGCATATTGAAAATTTTAATGTTGCAACGAGCTACAAACGTTTAAAAATGATCACGTAAGGGTGAAATGCCCTGACTAGATTAAAAAAATCTGCGACTTTCACCCTTAAGCTCTCATCTTTAAACGTATACATATGTAGCTCATTGTATTTTTGACCGATTTTGATAAAACTTTCAGTATGCATATAAGGATAAGTAAACAAAATCTAGAATACGCATTTTTGATATTATAATTACAGGCGCAGACAAAAAATTTGAAACATCAGTTTTGAAATTTTGTACATTAATTTTGTAATTTAAAAAAAAATTCAGGTCCATTGGACTAATTTCAAAAATGTTATGCGATTTTTAAGAGTGTCCATTTCATAATGTCCACGACTGTAATAATTGAAACTCGTCGATTTATGCAAATGGTTCTGCTAATTGAATCGCCCGTTTTAAACGTAAAATAATAATACATTGGTGGAATACATAATCGTCTTGGAAAGCTAATGATAAAATGACTTGACAAAATATCAAATTTCGTAATTATATTATTCGAAATAAGGAAAATATTTAGATGGACCCTCTTTCAGCTGAGACACCTTGTATTTAATTTGTCTTGGGAAGTATTAAAGATACAAATAGTTATTTTTATAGAAATACACCTTACATCCTGAATATTATTTGCACAAATTCAACTTTTGTAGAATACATTTTGCATGTTTAATGGTCTTCCAGAGTGAAGTGTACACCTAACACCCTGAATTCCATTTTTAAAACATCTTGAATTCTCTTTAAAAAACTGCTCTCTTTCTTTATTTAATATCTATGAAAATAACTTTCTCATATCTTCAACAGTTTCCAAGACCGTTTAAACCGGACACCCTGTGCAGTGTCCCACAAATTTTCATACAAACTTTGCCAGTTGTGTTACACAGCGAGAAATAAATGTAAAATGTTGCGTTGACATTTTGTCACCCAAGCGCACTCTGCAAATTGCACTCGTACAAGCTACATTTCAGCAATGTGGCTGGATAAAATTATGGCGTCAATTAATTCTATTTGGTTTTACAATGTAACTTCTGCTAATAAAGAACATACTTGACTGTGCAGTAACCATGCGATGTGCACTGCTTTAAAGATGCCAATGTTTCTAGATTAGACTACACAATTTCGTGGAAATGCATGTTTCCATAGAGATGTTTAAAGGAACTGTAACGAAGTGCAACTCCATTTTCTTTATAAATGGTGCCAGTAAATTGAGAATAAAGTGAACCTGCAGTTTATGCTTTATAAAAATACATGAAAAATTTACAGTCGAATAATTAAGTCCATAATAAATGTAAGAGCACAAGAACAAATGTGTAAACTTCATGACATGGATTATTGTTATAAATTTTAATGTTTCCAATTTTTAGCTGTAAAACACACAAGCAAAATTTATATGGAAGCTTATGTGACATTCTGAATACGCTGTGCAATGATAGTAATACTGTAGATTCGTGGTACTTAATGTCTCGTGCAAAATAAATCTTAATTACAGAATTAACATTTCGTTCTACGAAATATGAGCTTCGAAAATATCGAATTTCGTAATATTGGATGAGCCTTGACAATTATTTATTACATTAACAATTAATGTTTTTATTTTTTTTACAAAAACTACAATTTTCTTTAACTCTTTTAGAGCAAGCAGAGAATAAACACAAGAATTAATTTTTAAAGTTAAGGGAATAACTAAATTGAACGATATAACATATAATTATTTATTTTTAGGGTCTATTAGAACTTCTGTAATAAATTTTTTCGAATTTTTGTGGAAAGTAAATCGTGGGTATTATTCCAGTAGAAATATCCAGTATTGGTCAGACGCATTTTAAATGGTATTGAATTGCACATGACCTAAAAAACATTCAAATTCAATTTGTCGGGAAGCTACACTTCGACCAGAAAAATGTTATTTCTGTTTTCGATTTACTATTCAAGGGATATTATATTACATGTATTTCTATCATTGTTATCACCGCACGTTATACTTCGGCCAGAATGTGTGTTTTTGTTGAACAATTTCGTACACGTGTGCATTCACTGAAACGAAAACTCGGCTTTGGTTTTTGGTTACTCTTTTTATCAGTCCTTTACAATGGGGATTGTAAAATTTGCTGGAGTTATACGATGTAAATTGAAAATGCAACGCAATCAGTAACGAAACGAAGTTTCTTTGTATACACCATAACTCATTCATTTGGACGATTTTTATTGTCAACGTCGAAATGCTACGCTCATTTTTATACATTGAAAAGATTTTTATTTCTAATTTGTTATTACTCTGTTGAACGTTTCTTTTATTTTACTCCAATAATTGCTGTAACATTATTTGAATTAATAGAACTTTTTAGTGTTAATAATGACCTTTGATGTTGAAGCACGCAACATTAAATAAAAAAATTAAAAAAAAAACTTTATTATAGAGTCGAATTTTTCATACATATTGTATGTTTTAGTTAGATTTCACATCTTTATTTTATTTATATGGATTCAGATCGATGCTGACAGAGCAGAAATATTTTTTTACTTATATTTTTCATACTTTTAATTCACATATCAGTTTGTAAATTCAGTTTGCTTCGCTTTGAGTCTACATGGCAAATTTTCTTTGTAGCATTGGTTTCAGTCAATAGTGCACGGTAAAATCAATTTCTCGTAACCGATAGAAAATGAAATCGCAGGTTGAATATAAACGGAACAAGTTTCCGGATCAAAAATAAAAAATTTAGCTCTCGCAGGTTATTTACAGAAAAATATATCCGAAAAATTCGGAACTTCTGAAAACGATTCTGCAAAGCCAAGAAAGAGAGATACGTAGAAAAAGCAACACAATATTTTTTTTAAATATCCACTGTTTGTGAAATACGAAAAATTATGTAGTTTAACTGTATGACCAATTTGACAATAACATTGCATATGAAATAATATCTCCAGTTATTTATAAAACGGAAATTTTTGAATAATTCTAAAAATGAGATAAAAAGATGTGAAAAGCATCTTAAAAATTAACATTTTATGGAAATATCTACTCACATTGCAATAATGAAAATTACAATTGAATAAATTTCACATAGCTTTTATAATAAAATTGCAATTCAAATATAAATAAGTGTCGACTCAATTCAAGATTTTATACTATAAAACATTTAGGTTACAGAATTATTTACCCCAAAATCAAAGATTTCGCAATTAATTCAAAATAAACTAGAATATCATTATTAAATGCATCCCCTAAAAATATCTACACAATAAAAGATTACGAGCATAATTTTAAAAAATGTTAACATTGCAATTCGATCACAAACAATCGATATACACGTAAAGTCGACTTTTCGTTTTGGTATAGAAGCGTCTGTAATCTAACATATCCCGAATCACGCATGCATGTTCATATGTACGCACTTCCAGGCTTATTCTTTGCTTGTGTTTCTCCGTCGCTTTAGGATCAGGAAAGTCAAAAAGAAAAGCAAGGACAACGACCCTCTCGAAAGCAGATACCGAGAGGAACCAATGAATTTTCAAACTATGGTTTTTTCAATGAACTGTAACAAAATCGACGAAACGTTTTTCCGGTTCGTGGGACCGATAGTAATTGAAATTTTCTTGAATTTCGATTCAGATCAGACACCTCGTTAGCAGCATATGTATAGACTCGCCAGGGAAACCGGAAGACTTACACCAGCCAGTGGGTTTATATCCCTGTCACCGCCAGGGCGGCAATCAGGTACACCAATTCGAAAATCGATAGGACGAACTGCTTGGACAAACTTTTACGAATTACCGAGGGGCACGTGGTTGCGTCTGATTACCTAATGTCGGCGTTACTTTTGGAATTCGATCGTTCGATCACGGTCCTTGATGGTGATGGGATATTCAAAACTCTACTTGCTTGTGGCTCACGATTTCTAATTTACGACAAATATTCACAATAAGTCTCCTCTGATTTTAACGTAGCGGAAACTCTATTCTTATTCAATTGGGATTTGATTTATACTAAATAATAATAATTATTATCTAATAAGAATCTACAATTTCTCTCTGAAATTAACATCAAAAAAATATTTAACTGCAGGACTACTGCAGTAGTCTTTAAGTCTTAGGGAGAATATTTTCAAAATGGAAGTGACTTTCCATTTGAACGAAAAATCAGTTTTGAATAAATTAATTTTAGATTTACGTTAGGGTGGAATTTTTTTAATTAGGGATGCAGGAGATTTCTTTTAATTGTTGTCAATGGTGGGGTTCAAAACATTTAGATATCGATTCACGTAAATTAGATTCATTACAGATTGCTCAAATATTTCAGACAGAGGTTCAAATAAAATTTATGCAACTCACAAGAGAAAATCTTGGAGCTGGTAATATTTTTGGTTTTCAGCTGTGTAGTAACCCATCTTCTATGCCAGTTTGACAAATTCTCTTTAAATCCATTAAAAAATTCTTTGTGATACAATTCGTGTCTGTATGTGCACTAATTCTATTTTTTAATCTCGAAAAAGGAAATTTACACAGAAGAAAGACTTTCTTTTCAATACCACAATTATTAACGAAAGAAAATTTCTATTCAGCCTTTATCTCTTACAACTGATACAGTAAATGTTTATTTAAACACGTCGTTTGTGAATTTCTAGATAAGCAAACAAATAGACGGACCACCCTGTCACTATTTCACTGTTACACTTATACTGCGGATCTTTATGCATTTATGAAGAAAATTGGTTGGGCGAAATACAAAACAGTAAAAGATTTAAAAAATTTAAATCGATAAGGGATGAAATCAATTTATATGTTGTTCCTGCTTCCCACAATCAATGTCTAGTAATAAATATTTTTCTTCTGTTCCCTGAAAGGTTCCCAGAAAATTGTTCCGTTTCACGAAGATTCGCATAAATTCGAGTGTGGTATGGAGGTACGCGGATTCGCAGCCGATTAATTGGATTAAGCGAAACGAACGTGTGATGACCATAATAAAGTCTTTTAGTAGGTCAATTAAATCTTCCGCTGTTCGAGCTGTAGCAAAGGGGTTAATGTTTATTCGCACGTGAGGAGAAGATTAATTCGACGCCTAGGTGTCACGGGACTGGAAATGACGACGAGATAGTGACGAGGAGAAACCTGACTTGGGTCATCGCGCCGCGAGAGAGAGTAAGGGTTGGACGATTGATGATCAGCTGCGCTAGATTAGCGACGTTACTAATTGCAGCGAAATGGGTCGAGTTAGCGTGCAAGTTAAATGGGTAAACGTGTCGTCAGCTAATGGTCGGTTTTTCTCCTACGTCGGCGATACTTGTTCCTGGCGGAACGATTATCGTAAACGATCGCTTAGCGGAGAGCCGGTTCATCGTTTGCACAGACTATGCCGGTTAGGTAACTGCGGCGAAATAATTTAGTGCCTCGCGTTACACTGCGAACCAGCTTGTTTGGAAACGGATGCGAAATTTTCGACGTCCGATTAAACGCTGCGCAGCTCCGAAATGTAAACCGTGTCGAGTATACAAAGCGCAGATTAGCAATTAGTAATTGTACGACTAAAAGAAATTCGTAATTCTCCATTCGGAATTGAAGGGGTTCGACGACATATACAGTTACGTTTTATGCAGAGTGTCGGGTTTGTTTTGGTCGCCTCGGTGATGTTATTTTGGTAA
>CM052319.1:18508961-18748814 GCA_028455605.1 Lasioglossum malachurum
TAATTACTAATCCCACAAGAAACATGAACATTCTTACTCAATATAAATTAATAAATAATGTACGTAAACTCGTATTGCAAATTTAACATGTAAGGAAATGCACGAAAAATTAACATTGATTAACATACAATGCTCTATTTGAGGACAATAGAGATCATTTTCTCATGTCAGGTATTAAAGATCCTAATCTACCACAGTCCTAAAATGGCTGAAATTTATCAAGCATTGTCAGCTCCATGTGGCAAAATAATAGCTTATTAATTATAAAGAAATTGTTTTAATGAATAATAAATGATAAAGAATGTTGTTTTTAATGTAACGAAGTCATTAAGGGTTGAAGTTAATTTTTATTTTATTCCTTTCCACAATAAATGCAGAACATTTTTATTTTACATAAAGATTCGCAGTCTAGTAATTATTAAACATTATATCTCATTGAACTAGATTTACAAAAATAATGCATAATCAATAACACCATATTCGTAACCACAGAAGACGTTTCATCAGCCTTTTAATAAATATTTAATGATACCGAGTGTCTCCCCCTATAAGTAGAGAAACTAGCTTGACACCTCATAGGAAGTTTCCTAGTCGTTGAATTTTTTATGCGACGACAGCATAATTCATGAACCACCTGCGTGAGAAGTTTTATGGTGTTCTCGGTCGCTTTCGACATTACACGTTTTTTTTTTTTATGGAAGTTCATAGTCAGCTGTAATTTATTAAATAACACCGTGCGGATGAGGAATGAGTAATCACTCGGTGACAATGTTTTGAAGACCAGTCGATGCTAGCCGAGCTAATGCACGAACTGACAGCGAGAACATGATTCTGACAGCTAGTGGACAGATTGCAATTAGATCGAGCGATTACACACATTTCCGCACGATGAGATTAATAGTAGGCAATTATTGATAATTAGAAACCAGTTAATGCGACAGTTAGCTGACAAATCGACAGTCTTTCCTCGAAGGAATTTCATTTTGTCGCTACTCCCTGCGATTATGTCACGAATAAACGGTGCTGATCGATTAAACACGTGTAGTGTTCCTATAATTTTTGTTCTCAATAACAACGATTTTTAAATATACGATTTAAACTTTGAACAATTTTTCCTTTCGTCTTCGCGAAACTAGAAGATAAAATGTATCATATTTTTCTATTTTGCTTTTTATTTTTACAGTTTCGTGTGTTCTGTGTGGTTCTACGGTATAGGGAAATTGTATGGTTATGAATAAACTGGCAGAAAATTACTACGAAGTTATAAAGAACGGCCTTGCTACATTAAAGATGCTGTAAATTGCTTTTTGATGACCTGACCTGATGTTCTTTTTAAGCTATTCTTCTTTCCCTGCAAATCAGTAAACCGTGTAACGTGCTTCCATTATTAATCCTTGCTTTTCTTCACTTTAATCCTGCTACTTTCAACTGTATCATTGCATGGTATATGGTATGTGGTATGTATGTATGTATAAAGATGGTTCCGACAGTGTGAAATACATTAAATAATTTTTTTAATTGTGTACACAATACCCTTTCAGATATGGATTTCTTTATTTTGAGCAGATTTGTGCTGAATTTTTGGAAATATTGTGCTGAGTAAAATGTGAGTACACATGTGTTAACACTTCGTAAATTGAGCTTTTATAACATACGCATTAAGAAATGTGTAAAATTCTGGTTATAATCGTTAAACATTTAGTCTATACCTCATAAATTATTCCAAAGTAGAAATTAAATAATAAATCTAAAGTATTTAAAATTCTTCTGTACAGGTAGAAAAATTTAAGAAAACGATCAGCCATCTCTTTTTGTATTAGTCGAGTAAACTAAATGTAAACTAAAACTTATTTTTATAAATATTACTTATTAATATTCTCTGCAAAATTGAATCTATACCTTTAGAGATATCACCCCTCTCGACTAAAAACAAAGTTCTTCAGCGAGAAGAAATTAAGAATTCCCCGACTTGTGAGAATTTTTCCGGAATTATCGAAGTGTCTTTCTACGTCTCCAATTCCCTTCACCTTGACTCTCGACTCCGCGAGTTTCATGTGCATCCGTTAGACACAAAATGTCAATTCATAAGAAGAGAAATTCCGCTGACAATTACCGTTTTTTACTTCACCCTCGCGAAGTTTCATAATTTCGCTCGCGCCGGGAAGTTACCAAAGTAAAAGGAAGGCTCGAATAGTTTAAAAGAGCGGCGACAAATTTTTCTCGACCCACGCGCGCTGCAACTTCTTTTACGAGGCCCATAAATGTCTCAAGTATTAACTACCCATTACCAGCAAACTTGAATGTAGTAGATTGTCTTAGTAATTACGACGATGAAGCCTCACTTAATTCGCACGACAAAGTCGAACAACGTTTAATGGAGGATGAAACTGAAAAAGAAAGTCGTCGTCTCCGCAACACGTTGCAAATGTAAGCTTAAATGCTCTTCTAAATTTACATGGCTCATAAACCTGGACTGGAACTTTTAAAATAATTTATAAAATATTCCAAACTTCTTCACAATTTTTATGTAAAGGGGTTACTCGAGACATTCTTTAAACAAGATGAAATAACTATTAGTCATTCAATGTATGTTGCACAATGTAATAATTAGACTGCGGATTTTATGCATTTATGATAAAAATGGCGGCGCACAATTTAATACAGTGGCCATATAAAAAAGATTTAAGGACGTCAGTGAATTAGTTTCAATTTAATTAGATTATTGAATGATAAGAAAATTTTTATTCGTCATCTGTGTCTTACAAACAACGCAATCATTTCTTATTTTGCATAAAGATCCGCAGGCTAGTAATAAAACGAACACCTTGTACATACATCTTGACAAATACAAATATTTCATACGAATTCCGCGTGGAAAACTTCAGTTTCCCCGACTCCCTTATATATTTTCTGAAATTACTTCGAAACGACGTTATCACGTTTGGAGATGAAGGAGAGGTATAGTGTTCTCGGGAGTCTCAAATGGTGTATCCGTCAACGTCCGAGATTCCAGAAAAACTTGATAGCGCAATATTTCCAACAAATTTCGCAGCAAAACGATTCCATGCATCCGGCGTGTGTCTACGTTCTCGAAATTCTTTGGTTGCCGCGCATCTGTACACGACTGTCGGAACCATCGGTCATAGGCAAACGCTAGAGGTCAAAATCCGCAGCCATTAATCTTGATCGTTTGTCACAGTACTGGATGTTGAGCAAGACCGGCGAGATCCGTCGAGACGAGTCGTGCCTGGATTACAGCGGCACTGATGTCATCCTCTATCCTTGTCACGGCAGCAAGGGGAATCAACAATGGATATATAATCCACTGGTACGCTATCATCAAGTTTACGCGAAGCGTCGCTGTCAACGATTATATACAGCACTGACCTAATTACTCTTTAATTTTACTGCTAGCTTATCGCCAGGCTCGCGGATATTCATGCAAATTTTCGTTTCATACGCTGCGTCGTGCGAGCGGATGTCACTTTTGATGAACGTTCGTTTATCTCTGTTTTTAATGTCCTGGACGGTCCATTTTTCGTGAATTCTCTTTGTGAATTCTCTTTGTGAATTCTCTTTGTGAATTCTCTTTGTGAATTCTCTTCGTGAATTCTCTTCGTGAATTCTCTTTGTGAATTCTCTTGGTGAATTCTCTTGGTGAATTCTCTTGGTGAATTCTCTTGGTGAATTCTTTTTATGAACAATTACAACATCATCTAGAATAACTTAACCATTTTTTATCAGATAGATTGTCTGAAATGGACAGTTGTAAATATCTCCTTAAACCACTAGACTGCGGATTTTTGTGCAAAATGTCTTTCTCGATTGCAAGGCATATACTGCGACTCCTATTAATATTCGGACGCTCTCAAAAAAGATTACGTTTTTAATATTGGACTATACGATTTGAACTTTTTTGGAAATTTAGAGCAATTCATTTACTGCATGATGTGAAAAGAAATTTTCTCAAAAATTGCTATTGGTCTAACTGGTCTAATTGGTATAACTTGTAAAGGTTCGAAACTGTCTGGCATAGGTTCGAGTATACTTAGGAGTGCTATTTCCGTTTCTCGCAGTACTTATACAGAGTTCGAATTCAATCAATCAAAGTTCGAACCTGTTTGCGAGGTACTTGATCCCATCCCTAGTGACAAGTAAAGGGTGGCGCAAAATGACCTTTATGGTTTGAATTCTTTATAACTTTTTTATTTCAACATTATTCTGAAAACGTTGGTTTTCGTAAAAAAATTCGATGATTTTTGTTCGTTGTTCCGTTGTATATCTTTCCATATTAAATTCTGGAAGCCTTGTTTACAACATCTCGAAACAAACAATTGAAAGAATGATGAAATAAAAAAGTTGGAAGGAATTCAAACCATAAAGATCATTCGGCGCCACCCTGTACAAAGTTGGCAAGTCCGCAATCATCATGAAACCTGATATTAACGATCTCGTTTATTCGCAGACGAAGCAGATCAGACACGGGAGCAGCGACAAGTGTCTAGCGATCACGGAGAGCAAGCAGCGTCTGATAATGGAGGAGTGTTCGCCGTCGGCCGCGAGGCAGAGGTGGAACTTCGAGAACTATGACGCTACGAAGCTGTGATATCGCGCCTTTTCACGTCGCCAGTCGAGGAACACTGGCCGGAAGTTCGATCGTTCCGGCAGCTGGATGTCCGATCAACGGTACTCCGTCGCTAAGACTCGTTTTGGTAGATAGATCCCGTGGTCTCGGGGCCGTGGTGCCTCGATCGTTCGTCGAATGGACGCTCAAGCTCGACTGCGAGGACGGAAAGGTCGCGAGTCTCATCGAGAAGCTCGTCTCCTTCGAGAGAAATCAGGATCCCTCCAAGGACGAGGCTTCGACCGCGAAAACAGAAGAGGAAGACACGATCCAATCGCCGATCGTCGGACCGTAACTTCTATAGGATATTCGAACAGACGAAGTGCAATAGATTTATCGACTTAAGAAAGACCGAACAGGGACATTGCCTTCGGTCGAAATTGTAACTGATGTACAATAAGAGGCGGGATAACCGTTTCGAGAGCGATCGAGCGGGTCTGTGTTTGAGCTACGCTTTCGCTGGCATTGAAGAATTGAATAGTTCTCGCAGAATAGTTGGTTCCCGAGATTTAGTATTAGCTTGTTGCAGATTGATCATTTCTTCTAATCTGTTACCCCCCCCCCCACACCCGAAGTGATTCTAGCGAATTTTTTATTAAATCGAAAGGTGAACTACCGGGTATCATAAATTAGAATTTTCATTTGCAATGTCTAAATAGATTTAGTAATATTCTCACTTCGACAGTCCTCGATCTTGATCGATCTCGAGATCTTGTTAAAACTCTGCCCTGTTCACAATGGCAAGTCTAACATTCATTAGAACGAATTTTCTTTAACTGTTATAGATTTGTAAATAATTCAGCGTCGATTGTTGCGAATTATTGTTTAAATTTCTTAACTAAAATTCCGAGAAAGCAATTGCTTGCAACTCTGATACATTTAAAATTGAATAATAATGATTGATCGTTCTCGTCCATGAAAGTATTACAAGATACACTTCAAATGCAACAACCTAATATTACGTTTAAATAATTATGTATGTTGTTCGTTTAATTTTGTTCGTTGTTAACGAGATCTGGGTTCGTTCGTTGGATATGTTAACGTGTTTCACGTGTCTCGAAGAAGTTGGATATGTTTTTCTGTAGTATACTAACTCGAATAGTTGTAAAGTTTGTTACGTTTACGAAATTTTGATCGGTAATGGCTATGGGAAGGAGTCTTCGCGAGCCACATACGAATGGAAACGAGGTTTTAACGGCTGGTTCTGTAGGTTAAGACAATAATTAGGTTGACAATGCATCAGTGACAGCGAAACGCGTGTCGAGAGTATGCGTTGCTTAGATTTCTTTCCAAAATGGCCGAACGAACGCGACCGCATTGATCTCCTGACGAGAGCCTCGATCGTCGCTTTCGTTCGATCATAGATTTTCTACCGGGGATCGAACAGTTCGCGCAACCCGCTTATGGCGAATGCCATCACAGAGATCACGACGTGTTTCGATTGCATCGTAGTACGACGAATCGTTGACTGGCCAACGGTGGGAAAGTTGAAACTCGATTTTACAAATTTTTGCTACGAAACAAATTCCAGTGGAAACGCACCCACGGATATCACGAGACTTTTAAAAATTAGTTAAATGTTACAGAACATTTGATTCCTTTGAAATCTTTCGTTTAATAATTTTAAGATCCAAGGAACAATTGTTTTAGAAGTAAATGAAACAGAGAAATTGTTAAGAATGATTTTATGTTGGTTTTAATTGATAATCTTTAGTGTTGGAGTTATGAAATTTATTATATCTACCTACATATCAAATGAATGTTAAGAATTCAGCTGTTCAGAAAACGTCCAATTGGACAGTTTGATAAATTCATTTTTATCCGAACTACCGCTTCAAGATACATATTAACATTAAGAATTAAAACTTAATGAACTTTCGTGAACATATCACATCGAATTTAAGAATTTTATCACGTAGAATCTGAGAATTCTATGCTTTACATTCCTGCATATCAGTATTCAACGTTAGTCTTGAAGTTGATTACGTTCGCCTATAGTTTAATCGAACCTCGAAGATTACAGAATTTAAAAGACAAGTACTATTTACGACATTTTACAAGCTTGTATTTTAACCGATGTGGAGACATCGCCTTTATCCATTTAAAGCCTAAATTTTAAATCGAACCCAACAACAGTGAAAGGGAAGCTTTCAAACTCTAGCCACAAAAATAAAAATAATCTACTTATCTTACGTAGAATATCTTAAAAAATTATTTGTACTTCAAGATTGATATTGGCCCCTTCAGATCTGAATTTTATATAATTCCATGAAGTTAAAAAAACAAATATAAATAACATTTGTACGTCCCAAATTCTTTCTACTGTATATACAAATTAATGTACATTAATGTGATACATTATTTCTATTTTACATTATAAAAATAAGTTGAAGGACTTTAAATTAATGCATCACAATGTATAATAAATCTGGAGGGGTGGAAATCGTCTTAGATTTGCGACTTGATTTCCGTAAAAATTCATAAATATGAATTCTTAGTTTTTTCGAAGTAAAGCTAGTAAATTGATTGTAGAAAGCTTCAGAAGTGTGCGAATCAAAACCCGAACGACTAGTATGGATCAGCCAATCGATGATTCGTCGATCATCCCTTGTCTCTCTGTCGTGCTCACAGCGCTCACGGTAATATCGTACATTCCAGTGTGGTTGATGACGAAGTTGACTATGATTCCGAGTTCGTGTGCGACGATAAGAACCCTTTTTCCGAAGTAATTTAGATCACCTGTAGCGTGTAGGGACAAGGAGAGCGGACGGGCGACGGTATACATTCCGATATACTGTCTAGGAAGACTTTTGTACATTCGTGTAAAGTATCTCGATGCCAGTTTAGATACCGCCTAACGTAAATTTTCCGAGTGTATAATTACGAGTGTATGTGCGAGAATAAATAATTAGCGGAGTGCGTGATCTTGAGCCACGAGTTCCTCGAGGACGATCCGTGCGGCCCTTCGGTGTCCACCATTGTTTTCAAGCGAACTATTGTTCTTGGAACGAGTAGCTTCAAATTATCGATTTTTGTAAAACTTGGAGATGTGTTAGACGTACTTTTCATGGTCAGCACAATTTATGTTCATAAGAAAGAAATCATATTTGCGTGCTTTAGACGAAAAACTTTTTCAAAATTTTTGTGCGTAGGCCTACGCAGTATTAAAAATCCCACAAGTATTTTTAGCAGTACGACTCAACTTTTATATTCGTAACTAAACGATTATATTTTTTAATGTGTTTGAAATAAAGGACTCTTTTAAAAATTTGAGTGCATAGGCCAATGCAGTATTAAAAATTGCACAAGTACATTTGACAACACCAGTTTTTAATATGAACGATGCTCACTAAAGAATTGCGTACAGTTCACGGTATCGAAATTTATATTGCATACAAGTTTTATGAAAATCTGAGACGTAACTTTCTTTAAAGAAAAGAGTTCCTCTTTCAAAAGCAGGATTTCAAAAGCAAACTCACACAAAAGATCATGTTTGAAAAATGAAATAAAGAAGTCGAGTGTGTATATAAAATGACAACAATAATGAACGAATTATATCGAGCAAGTTGAAGCCTTCATTGAATTTTGATTAACAGAATGGGGTGTGATAAGATTTGTATTTGTGAAATAAGAATCATTAATTGCCTTGTATATTTATAGAATAATATAGACCACGAATGTTCATGCAAATTTACTCATTTATAGAAATGGAAATTAACATATACACTAATGCCTCTTTGAAAGGTTCTGTTAAATAATAAAGAAAAGGATGTTTGATCAGACTATTTTACAGACACGATGCAATTAATAGTCTTTCAGGAATACATAATATATCAGTCCTAAACAAGTTTTACTCGCATGTTCGACATAGTAATTTTATAAATACTTTAAGCATGGAACTCTATGAATAGAAAAAATCAATTGACCATTTAGGGTCGTTGTACTGAGGAGAGACAGTTGCACTATCGACATTTTACTCGTCGTTTGAACGTGGATTCATTGAGAAAATCCTCGTATAATTCAACCAAAGCAACCTATTATAATACCTGAAGCAATTAGGGAAGTTTTGTAAAGCTACAAATACTCGTCTAAAAAAATAACACGCCAACATCTATCAATTATTTTTAACACAAAAAGATCTTGGAAGGAACGTTCATCCAGTTAAAAGTGTGATTTTTCATACAGAACTGCAGTCCATTAATTACAGTACCCATTTTGTAAAATGCAATGAAGGTTCGGAAAACTGTCTCAAAAATGTACAATGAAAATTTCTCAATTTGCGAAACATTTACACTCTGAAGAAAGTACAAACTTCTGAAACAAAAGATGTGCACACCAACATAAACGAACCAGTTGAACTTGTGTCACAACAGTTCCAAAAAATGGCTTCCTTCTATCAAAGGACACCGAAGGGTCGACTACCGAGATTCCATTGACGTGATCTGCAGACGTCTGTGCGTGCCAACGAAATCATGAATGTCGCTGCCAGTGTATGACACATACTGTCCCAAAGTTTTATAATTCTTCCGCGAATCATTTGTCTTGCATCGTGCATGCTGACTTTCGCGACCCTTCTACATATATATCGAAAAGAAAAACTATCAAGTATTCTTGTTATACATTGAAATCTTCGATCTAATTTTATTAAGAAGTTCTTCGTGAAAATATTGTACATTCGACTGATTGTCCCCGACGATTGCCAATCAACGGACAGGTTCACAATTGTGCGAGTTTAGCTCCATTCATGCGAAACCTAAGCGTGCGATGCATTGACGAGTGCACGGAAGAAATGCTCCATGAAAAATAAGATTCGATGAAATGTCGCGATAAAGTTTTATCAGTTGAAGCAAATTGATTTTGCTGTTCCAGGTCGTTCCACCCACACCCCTAATATTAGAATCGATCATTGTACATATTTTCTGCCAATAGGACGCGAGGAATTGTTAACGGATAGAATATACGGAGAGCACGTTGATTTTAATTTGTCATTTGTGGTAGTCGAAGTAGAAAGATTGTATTTGAATTTGTTGTGTACTTGTAGAAAAATCACTAAATCAGCAATGGACATTTTTAGATGATTTTGAAGATGTTGGAAAACTGTGATGCAATTAATTTTTCTTAAGAAAATCTTCTACAAAACAAACACTAAGTTGTTTAGAAAAAGACAGCACAGGATACTTGTAATAAGATTTTATGAATCTTCTATTTCCAGCCCAGAAAAAAATAAAAAGTTTTTAAATAGAAAGGTCCAAGTACGCCCTGAGTTTATAATGATCAAAGTGCTCTTTAGTTTGAGTGGGACGATATAACTGCCCTTAACGCCTACACTTTTAGAATACTCTTCAACTTCAATGATCAGATGTCCATTACACCTACGCCCGAGAGATTATGCGATTTATGACAGAGAAATGATTATCCTCTACACCTACATCAACTCTCCAAAGCACATTTTTCAATTGTCAGAAATGTAGAACAGTTTTAATACTATTCATATTTTCATTAAAACTTTTTCAAAAAACCACGCGTGGATAGTAAACAATTGATTTAGAAAACTTGATGATTCTCTGCTGGAAAATGCAACTAGAAAAATTAGAGGGTGTAATAATTAATTTAGAGAGCATAAATCGTCCATTAGCAGAAATAATGCGGTGGGATCTTGAAAAGCAAATTGCTTTGATCGCGACGTTATTGGTTCTGATTTGTTCTTAATCAAAATTTTAGCGATTCCTGGCACGCGTTCAGCGAGAACAAGACCGTGAACATTTTTCCTGACACTTGAAGGGAGATTATGACACGGGCGACCAATTATGGTCGCGATTATCATCACGAGTAATTAAGCGGAATGGGAGAGCATACATTGTAGATTTTAAGGTGGTGTAAGATTCTTTTCTTCGAAATATCGATGAACGGACGAATGGAATTCAACGAGAACGTTTATACAGATAGATATATAAATATATTATAAATATTATATATATATATATAATATAAGACATTTTCTACATTTGGTAAGGATGTTGCATATCGTGAGAGAGGTGGAGATACAATGATGATGATAAGAGATATAACAGACAGCCGAGCGACGCTGGTCGCACGTTAATTAATGTAATATCGAACGTGCCTTATTTCCTGTATATATGAATATTATTATCACTATTATCATTACTACGAACCTCTATCGTAACGTGCAAGTATTTGTGTTGAAATAAATCGATGTTGTTTTATGTTACTGGTGGAGATGTTCTTCTCACCATTCAATTCTTTCTCCATTTCCTGGGTTTCGCTAGGACGAAGGTGGATTTGTTTCAAAATAAATGAATAATTTCGAAAATAACTATTTTCTATTTCGATACAATTTACTTTCGTGCAATGGTCAAGTAATGTTAAAATTACAAGTTTATCATTTTGAGATTGTTTCAATGTGTTCAAAGTAATTATATTTATTTGGATGAGTTTAATAAATCTGAACTTGAAAACATTGCACAAGAGTTAAATTGGAAAGAAAGTCTCAGTCAACTCTTCGAGTAGATTAATTAATTTACTTCAAGTTGTTCAAGTTGACAATATCCCTTTTAATTTTCATCGAGACTGTACCATTAACTATGCATAGGTGAATGTAAATAAATATTACAAGTTATTTGTTGAATATATTAAAAACTTCCCGAGTGTACAACTTCTTATGAGAATTTATCTCACTGTTTCAGCTCTTACTGTCCATTTATTTATAGCTCATCAATTCAATTTTTAATAACACGTTGTTAAAAGGAAGCTCGTTTTCCATTCAATATTCTTGTTCTTATAATTTCTTGTGCATGAAACAAAATATATTAGAATTTTGTTCTTGTTCCAAATTTCAGTAGAACTAAAAAATTTTATCAATTCTCTTTTTGTTCCATTGCAAGATTCTAACACTTTTAAAACCATTGAATTAATAAACCATCCTTCTAGTTTACACAATTTCTATTTATAATTCCTATGAATGAGAACTTAAAGTATCTCTATTTTAGAATTGTTTCTACTCTAAAATTCTAGCAAAGGATTCTATGAATTCCAAATCAATGTTCTATAACACTCAAATTTTAATAAAAAGAGCGCCCTGTAAATTCTCTTGCTGTTCCATTGTTAGATTCCATCATATTTGAACCATTGAAACAACAAAACATTAATCAATTCATTAAATCATTTACGTTAAAAATCGTTAAATTTTTATATTTATTAATCGATGTATCCCGATCGCGTCGTTCTTTACGAAAATAATTTCTCACTGTTGTTTTCGTTCGCGCCCAATTGCAATTAGCTCAAACGCCCCATGGTTCCCTTTAATGCGCCCGATATGCATAATTACACACAGTATTGAATCGAGAGTTCCCCATGAAAGTCGGTCATGACATAGTTCGGATCAACCTTGAACTATTTCGGTCTGACCATAAATTTCCGTTCCCACTTCGGCGTCGCTCTACTCCCGCAAATTCTTGATGAATTGCTAAACCAGTTCAATCAATATGCAATCACCGACTCGATTTTGATTTTCAATTAATCGTTAATTATTCCACAGCGCGAGGGGAGAGGGAACTATGCAAAATTAGTGAGTTAAGATTTTACGAGGATAGTATTGGGACATGGAAACAATTTGCCGAGACGTTTTAAGGAATTTTTCGAAGTGCTGCGTGTGTCTATCGAGCCGTTTGCCAATTATCGAGGGGCTGCTACGGAAACCAAAACGAAATCGTTCGTTATTCTCGCGCACGCGTTCTTCGACGTTGAAACGTTCCTCGCCTAGGGAATACCGTCGACGAGGACACGTCTTTTCTACGGAATTTCTCGGAAAAATCCTGCACGTGTGTCCCGTTGATGCAAATTGCCTGGCACTTTGAGAGAATCATCATACCACATTCCCAGAATTTTATTTTACAAGTATACGGTTTCGAAGAGCTAATTGTAACAAAACAAAGAACTCATAGTGTTATGAATAACAAACAGTAGGGTCAATAGTGTACTTTGATAAATATACGATAATAAACACTATGAACTGTTAAATATATTACATGTCATGTGTTGCTTATATCATTTTTCACATTGAAGAAAAATAACGTTATGAATTTACTGTATGAATTTATGCCAGAATTCATTGTTAAACAAATGATAAGGGCAATAGTAAACGACATCTTTGATCTTATCAAATTTTATTTAATTCATATGTCGAGGATTTAATAGATTACAATAACAATTCCAACATTTCTTTCTTCTTAAAATTGTTACTCGTGGTGACGACAGCGTAGGTCAGTCTCTTTTATTATACTTTAGCTAATTTTTTAAATAAATTCATCGATTTTACTCCTTCAATTAAATCAAGACTAACAGAAAGCATTTAATACTGAATCACTTTTTAAAATTCATGTTGAAGGTAAATGTTAATATACATCTGTGTGTGTGCTAGTACAATAAAAAATATAAATTCTTCTAAAGAATCTATGTATAAATGAATTATATTCAGCAGTACATTAAAACTAAAGAATTTAATTTAAAAAAAAATTAAAGAATAGTCTTCTAAAAGTCTTCTAAAACTGAAAAAATTGAGTTCACCTTTCAATAGATTGTAAATATATCAGATAGGCTTTCGTCGATTAATTTAAACAAAATCAGAATCAAAGAATCGTCACCATGTGAATATGTCAGATAGGCTCTCGTCGATTAATTTAAACAAAATCAGAATCAAAGAATCATCATCGTGAATTGTATTGTTCTAAGTTGTGAAGTTGTACTGTTCTAAGAATAACGTTTGTACGAAAAAGCCTTGGCGTTCTAATTTTTCCCTTCATTAATAAAGGTGCTTATAAACATCGATATATTTGGGGTATTAATAATTGGGTCACTGGTGGCTCTGGGAAGAGGGAAATTTTTATTCGATCAAAATGCTTGCGCCATTTCCCTCAACTTCCAGCCGGGATAGCAACTTGTTGCAGGGCCGAATGTTATTGATTAGTAGAGGAAGACGGTCTGCAATGGAGGGAGACGAGACTCCCCCTACAGTCATGAATGGTTGTGGTCCACAGAGCCAGATTTTGAGCTTGACCCGGATTCGTCACGGTGGAGTTCACGTTACCTTCACTTTCGTTGCCCAAGTTGTAACTCGATGTGAAAAACCGTGTGGAGCTTAGGAAACTTGCATAATTATAAGATTAATTTTATAGAAATAGTCGTTGTTCGACTAAGTGTCAACAGATTTATGAATTCCGACGGTATTTTGGTTAAAATCTTCTACATCGTAGCTACCTTATACTATTGGATATTGGATTATTCCATTTTGTGTTTTTTAATTCGAGTTATTTTAAAATTTCATCGAATTTAAAGCCAGAAATTTCGTTTTCTCATAATATTTTGTAAATACAAGTACTTAATTTTATATACGGAATTTTGTTAAAATTTATTGACTGCTTATAAAGTCTATTAACACGGAGTTGCGAAAATCGATTTTTGTATGTTAATATACAGGGAAAGTTTCAAGCGTTATGAATATATAACGAGAGTGTTTGATCGATAATGGACCAATAACGAAGTTACAGAAAGTTAGGATTAAGTCGATAATTGAAACTTCCACAGAATATTTTTAGAATATTACGTCACAGTTTCCTTCCTCAATCACTGTATTAAACATAAATACTAAAGAATATAATTCTATTAAACTTCTTAAATAAAAATGTTGAAGATACATTTTAAATTGTATTTAACAGCTACAAATGTTCTACAGCTCATATACTACGAAGGAAAACGATACTTTACGAGTCTAAATACTGTTTTTACAAAAATATATTTATAAGGAGGACATGTTTGTTCTCTGTTGAATCATCAAAGTAATTGAAAGATTCTAGATTTGTGCTTCGGTGTCCAAAGTTTGGAATTGACCACTCCAACCACTTCCCATCACCTTCGATCCTTTTCTACCCTTTCCTACGTCCATCAAACCACGTGCTACCCCTTACAACCCCTCCAAATCGCCAATCATAGGTGGCGTCAAGAGTACTTGACCTTCAAAAATAAACCAATATGAAAAGAAGAGATCCTTCAGATTCTACAAGACCTACTTCCTTCTTATACTCCAACTTTCCTCCCTCTATCTCCTCAACCCTTAAAAATGCGTCCCAGTTTCTATCAAGTACACGTTAACCAAGTATCATAAAGGTCTACAGAAAGGTCCTCCAAAATAGACTACAGATCAAACAGGTACTCCATCCTCTTCAACCCGTCCCCACCCTCTCCATCCCTCTCCAACTCTCGTACATTCTAGGAAACCAGCGATCTCAAGTTACACCACAAATCACCGTAACTAGGTAACCTTCAAAACTCCATTGATAGCTCCTCCTACTTCTTGAAATCCTATTCCACCCTTATATATTTACACAAATCCTGTATCCAACCCTGCAAACCATAAAAGTCACCTTTTTTTTAATTTTCATCGAGGACAAGGAGACTATGTAACGTTTAAAAATGAATCAATTCGTTCTCCAAAACAGGGATGAAACAGGTCATCCAACCCCTCACCACCCCTGATGTTCTCAACCCCCTTCAGAAATCACAGATCTCAGGTTACGTCAAGGACATCTGGTAAATAGTTATATTTCTTTAAATAATAAAAAATAATAAATTTCTTTACTCGAACACGTACTATTATAAAAATTGTGAAGAACCTAAATAAATTCAGACTTGTCATTTTTATAAAACAATATACAGGGTGAGGCACATTTTATACCCTTAAAAATCCACTATTTGGACCAATCCCATTCTGTACCACCCCTTTTCCCTTTCAACCCCTTGAAATTATCTACTCTAGTTTCTATGAAGGACACGCTGACCAGGTAACATCTAAAAATTGACTGAAAGGTCCTTCAAAATAACCCGCGGATCAAACGTGTCATCCAACCCCTCACCACCCCTCAATATTTTTAACCACCATCAGAAACCACAGATCTCAGATTACGTCGAGGATATCTGATAAATATTTAACTTTTAAAAATCCACTGTTTAGACCTACAAATCACATTCTGTACCACCCCTTTTCACTTCCAACCCCTTGAAATTACCTACTCTAGTTTCTATGAAGGACACGCCGACCAGGTAACATCTAAAAATTGACCTAAAGGTCCTTCAAAATAACCCACGGATCAAACAGGTCCTCCAGCCCCTCTGCATCCCCTCCACCACGCCAAATCCCCCTCATCCCCTAGAAACGACCGGTCTCAGTTTACGCCAAGGATACCCGGTAACTAGGTGACATTTAAAAATTCCCCGATAGGAAAGGGAGAGGTCCTTCGGAGGAGGCTGCGGGTCGTACAGGCGCAGCCGGCGGGTTTCAACCCCCAACACGGTTCTCTGCGAGTGCGCAGTAAGGGTGGCCTGGCCTCAGGGAGTGGACACTCGGCGCAGTCGACTCGTTCTGCCCGAAACCGAGCACCGTTTTCGTATTCGACACGCGAGAGAAGCTCCATTCACGAAACACCAACCTGTTCGGGAAACCACCCCCGCGCGTGCATTCTGATCCAAGAAGAAAGGGAGCTCCGGAGCGTGCCCGGGCTGAGATTATTAGAGGATCCAGGTGGAGAGGAAGGCCTTTGGCTCGGAAACTCGGTCGCGGGCAGGCGTGTCTCTCGTGGCATAATCGCTCGGTCGGGGTTGGCCCTGAAAGCAACAGGGGTTAGGTGGCTGTCGACAGGGGTGGCTCGTGGGAGTTTTGTTCCGACGCTTCGTCTTCGTTTCGTGACCAGTTACACTCGTTTTCGTCGAAGCTGTCGGCCACGTTCAGAACAGGATAATGTTTTAAGGGTGGTCGCGACAGGGGATGCTGCTCAGGGCCAGAGTGGTGGATTATGCGTGATCGTGGAAGCGCGGAAGTGAGGTAAAAGTGTTTTTTCGGGGCAAAAGCGACCCGGCGAGCGAGGGGGCTCCGGGATTCGAGCAACAGGTAATTTACCCCTTCTACGGGGGCACCCCTTTTGTCGATCTTTCTTTTGAGAGTGACCCCGTTCCTCTGACCGGGGCACATGATGCAATTTGGTGGCCAGATGAATGCGATTACCATGCTTTATCGGCTTTTTCCGAGGTGTTTGTGTAATTATTCTATTTTCGGTGTTACATACAAGTTTTTGAGAGTTTCTGTCGGGTGTACTCATTAATTCTGGAATTTCTCTGTTATTTTCAAAGAATGAAAATACAGGATACTGTCGGAAATAATCTCCAGCACTTTCTGTGCATTTAACCCTTAAGTAGACTTTGAAAATGTACTTTAAAAATGTAGTGTTTCAATTAAGTTATATTTATATTTTATATTCATTTCTATCGAAATATGGAAACACAGTTTGATACAGTGTTTTAGAAAAAAAATATGCAAGCAAGCTACAATATTAGGTTAGCAATTAACATTTCTGTACTTAAGGGTAGTTGTGTATTTATTTTTTATTGTACGGTTAAGTAGTTATATATTTATTGAATATCTGTCTGGACTCCCTATGTGTTTCTATATATTTATTTTATTATTTCTTACAAGTCTCGTTTTGAGAATTATTTAGTGAACGTTTCCTGTTTTGAGGTTATTCTAATTGTATTTACGTTTTAATAACAATTTTGATAGTAACCGATTACTTATTAGTAATCTGGCTATTGCCAAGGTAAGAATTTCGAAAATTTTATTTATGTCTATCTATTTTATTTTCATTAAGGTCATTAGTGCGTGAAGTAATTACACGATTACATCAAAGTAAAAAGAAAACTGCAACATAGCTTGAATAATAAGATATATTGATAATTAGCGACTACAATCTCAAGTGTAGTTTTAACATCAATAACATTAATTCGTTAGGCAATGCAAAGTTACTAAACTCAAATGTAGAAGAATGAGGATTCGAGAAAAAGTAAAAAAGAAATAATAACATAAAGGAAGACACGAAATAAATAATTAAAAATATGAAGTAAACAAACTTATCCCTCCAGTAGCTTTGTATTAAATCTGACCTTGATATATCATTTTAAGCAAACGTGAACAAGTTTTAAAGGCGTCTCTCACAGTAATGCTCAAAGCAAGGATGCACCGAGAGTTTCAAGATCAAAATACCGTGAAATTTTACACAAAACTGAAGTGTACCCAGGTTTAAAATCAGAATATTCCATAACGTTGATCAAAGTAAAAGTTTAGCCAGTTCCATTGAAAATAAAAGCATCTAGAAATTTCTGAAAAAAATAGTCTAATGTTGCAGAATCATATTATTCAAAATATACGTATGTGTACTATGCATGTATAGTGCCGCATGACCTTTCTCAAATTCCTGCGGATTAAAGCGCATCGTGTTTCAGGATTAAACTGTTGCATGACATTTCACTATGCTAGATTCCACGAAACCCAAAACGTAGTTCCACAATATTCACAGTTAGAGGAACCTAACATTAACGATTGTAAGGATTCGATTCATTTGGACCCAGGGTTAAAAACTTAAATTAATTTTGTAATAATTGAACCTTCAATCTCTAAATTCTAATTTTGTATTATACAGGCACAAGTGCATGAATTTATTTAACAACTTTCTGCAAAACTCTACACACAACTTCAGTATTAATGAAATGAAAAATCTAAAATATTTCATATAGCTTAATGTATTAAGCTATGTCCACACTGAAGCAGCATCCAGCGGCTTTTCTTATTTAGATTATATTAAACATCTAAGTATTGCATGAGGTATTATATCAATTTTATATTCATAAAAGAAAAAAATTAATATAGAATGGAATTATTAAAAAAAAAACTGCTGTAAAAAAAGAATTGCTCGTTGGTTCAGTGTGAACATAGCTTTAGTTTTCGAAGTGGAAATAATGCCAAGGAGCCGAGAGTACACCGTTCGAAGTCTGCGTTCATCGACAGCCAATTGAGAACACAATTGAGAACTGAACGTTAGATCCGATTGTATCGGATATTAAAGTTGAAATGTCGCGAAATGCCGTCGAAATAATTCGTCCGATTTAAAGGTCAAATGTAAATGAGAGTTTACTGTCGGCCAGGGGCAAGGATTAAAGGAGTCTCCAGCCCCAAGTAGGTTAACTACATTGTAGATAACGTACCTCGTTACCAGGAGGGGTAGTTAAAGCTTTCGTGGGAGGGGAGGGAACGGCTGATTTATCGATGGACTCGCAGATTTCCCTATGCGATAAAGGAAAGTGCATTTCGTCCATTAAAGCGTGCTCCCGCCCTTTCTTTAGAACTTCTTAACGCGTTCGGCTGGCTGGGTGCATTAAAAACCTTTCACGTGAGAACAGCTTTTCGTAAATAACTTTCTATAGAGGGTGTCGCAGCATTGATGGTACAACCGTGGATGGAGTGATTCTACGTGAGAAAATAAGTCGAAAATACGAAATCAATTTTTTTCACTTGACCCCCTTTGGTTTCGAGAAAATCGACTCTGAAAATCATTCTGACGCGTCTTCGCCGAATTTCCAAACTCGATTTTCTAAAAAATGTAGCGTCGAATGAAGATTTTATGTCTATAACTTTTAATAAAAAATTTTCCGAATTTCCAAACTCGATTCTCTCGAAAATGTAGCGTCGAATGAAAATTTTATATGTATAATTTTTAATAAAAAATTTATTCCATATTCTTATGTAGAATCATCTCCACGGTTGTACCACCAATACTGGGACACCCTGTATATTTCACTTTGGTATTCGTATGCACACGTGTTCAACGACGAGGAGATCTTATTGTGATATTTATGTTTAGGTATTTTCAATCATTTCCTGTTTTTATTAGACAGTGTGTAGGCTGCTAAAGTAACAACCTTTTCTGCTTGAAATATCGGAAACTTGTAATCTGTTCATACCATCACCCTTTAAAGGAAAATTCCCACGAAATCGTGACCTTCTCGAAATTGTCAGTTTTATTAATAACACTTTTTTATTGTGACTGAAAATAGCGATCGATGAAATTCGATGTAGGGGAAGTTATTAGGGCATTTTTTTAGGATGCTAGTATCAAATTGGAAGTTTGTCTACGAATATATTTTTCTGTGTCAAAATACTTTGATGTATGTTCGTGTTGAAAAATTTATGTAGTTATTAACGTTCTAGGGTGTAGTGTTACCGTATTAACACAATTAATATCATGTATCTAATTCCTATTGTTTTATACGAATGATTGGAATTACTTAACTAAGATGAAATCAGAACATTTTTCACTTGGCCAGCCTTGAAAAGACTTTAATATATGAATATTTTTAATATTTTAAAATAATCCCAGCCAAAAAGTATTATCGAAAGATTTTGATATGTGAATATTTTTAATATTTTAAAATAATCCAAGCCAAAAAGAAATATCATCCTCAATTTTGGAATCGAATTTTTTAAATTAATTTTTCTTCGAGTTCGTTTTTAATTTCCTACATCCCATGCAACTCTCAAAATGAAAAACTTCAATATAGGACCAGGAATAAAAATATCATCGTCAGATCAATTGAATTCTGTGTGCTAAATGTATTATTAATTTTAAAAGACGTTATGGCCATATATTTCAAAAAATACAATTCTCCTTCGCCCCCTTAGTCCTATATTTGTTACAGCACATTTTTATTTTTTTTATCTTGTAGAAAAAAAGGTGAGAATAAATTTTACACGTTCTAGTGAATTTTATAAATGTCATGCATAAATGCTACCAGTTGTTTCTCTCTTCTGACACGCATATTATGGGGATATATATTTCAACCTACTCCTGATTTATTTATCTGCATTATTACTCTATGTATATTAAAAGTGCATTTTTTCTTGTTTCTCTATTTTTGTCTTCATTTTCTTTGTTTAGAATCCAATACACTTAGGCTGCCCTTAACCATCATAACGGGGAATTAACTTATTTATTTATGTAAAATCTCTTATATTGAATGTTAAAGAAACTAAAAGATTATTTACATATTTATTTTCAATATTCCGTTGTTGATAACACAAACATTGTATTGAAAATAAAAGAAGAAAGCAGGCAATTCAGAATTGTTTCTGTCAAACATTATATTGAAAATCAAAGAAGAAAGCAGCAAATTCAGTATTGTTTCCAACTTGATGCATGCATTACCAAAATTAATGGACTGAACACAAAATGATAAAAATGTGTAAAGAATTTAAAATTACTGTTTAAAAATGTTACAAATGAAATAAGCCTGTCATGCCAGCCTCAAAACCATCCCTCTTCTGACAATGAAAAATACAATGAAAAATTAAATTTTATTCCGAATTCTTTATCCTTTTTTATCACACTGGCTGCCAAATTACATGAACACCAAGGGATCACAAATTTAATCCGTGATTTATTTTATCCCGATTCTATACTTTAACTAGTTTAATTTATTACTGTATACAGTATGTCCCAAAAATGTCGTCCAACCTTGAGAGAGATGGTTCCCGAGGTCATTCGAAGTGACATTATCATTTGCAAAAATGTCCGGCTCGGCTTACATAGTTAAAGAGTTATTAACGAAGAAGTGAACAAAAGAAGAACAGAAATTGATTTAATCAGTACTCACTTATTCAGCCATAAATGCACTAACTGCTTCGAAATGTGTTACTGGGCCATTCGAAGATGAGCTGCAAGCTGACTTCAGGTACACGGCAGTGTAGAAATCGGAGGAACGTACAGTCAGGTCAACGAACTGCACAGCTGGTGGTAGATATTTCAAAACAGTAGAGAGATTAAAATAATTTAGAGACGCCAATGTATTATTTTCAATTTCTTAATTTAATTATATTAATTCAATACCTGTCTGGTACCTATTCCTTGTAATAGCAGCAGCCAACCCTCATTTTCCACAAAAATCCACAGTCTAGCGCAGTATTTCCCAAAGTTTCGATATCTGTGTACCCCTTCTATAACTGTCGTAACACTGAGTATCCCCCGTTAAGAACAATCGGTACAGTAAAAGCTCCTTGTAAAGTAAAAGTAAAGTCCCAGTAAAAGTGCCCGGACACTATTTTTGATTTATGACTGCGTCTTTAGTGAAACGGCTAGTTAAACGACAAAGAAAAGCATTCGCAGTCGAAACCAGTCAACTGTCTGGCTTTAGAAAACTCCTTTCTTCCTTGCCATATTCCTTTCCTATTGTTCTCCGTTCTGCGCGGGGGTCTGGACAGGCCTGGGACACATCTGGCGACCAGATCCACGCAGGCCTAATCCTTTCGTTGAGCGGCAGTGGAGTAGATAGGCACTGGACAACGATCGTGCCCACGATTCAGGACAACGAAGGAGCGATTACTGTATTAAGTGGCAGGCGTAGCAGACAGTAGACTCCCGCTGCGCCAGGATTGTTGCACTAGAATCAGTGCGTACCCCCTCCAAACTCTTCCTGTACCCCCCGGGCTACTCGTACCGCACTTTGGGAAACACTGGTCTAGCGAATAGTTTAAATATCACTATTAAATACATATATTAACAACCGTGAATTGACACATCTGTAGAGACGTTCTCTCTACCGCGGTTCGAACGACACTGATCGTACGCAAGATTTCTCTGAAGGATTTAAGAAGGGCATTATTTATGTCGAACGATGGGGTCGTCAAATAAACAACAGGACGCGAGGGTGACCGCGGTAAGACTAAAATTTATGACGACCACATGTTTCGGTTTGTTTTCCTGGAAATTGATACGCAGAGTCGAAAACAAGTCTGTCCTTCTTCTAGAAAGTTTCTCAAGGGAAGAGTAGGACAATAGAGTGTCATAAATGCTACGCGTACCGGACATTTCTACCTCTTGCCAGGTAAACGGACTTTGTTTTTCTTCAAACAATTACCATCAACTCTGGATACTAATTTGTAGAAAAAAAAAACTGAAGCATGTGATTCTTATAAATTCGATGAATTTACCCCGTCCTCCCTAAGCTCTCTAGAAAAATCTTGCGTAAAATCAGGATCAATCGAACGCGTCAGATTTTCGTTAAACTATTCACTAGGAAAGTTCATTTACGGAAGAATAAAAGTGAGTTTTCATTGAATTAATCTCTGCTTCTCCTCTTGTTCACTCTCAGCGGCACCGCCCCTTTAAAGGTTGGACGACATTTTTTAGTGCTAGTTAAATATGAAGTGACAGTGCATGGAATTGCTTTTAGGAAAATACGAGCACGATGCCGGAGGCTTCGGGGTCGGGGGTGACCGACGAGTCGGATTATTCGACTTTCGAGAATAAGACCGGCTTGGCTGAAGACATGAAGTTTCTGGCTCGAATGCCGGAACTCTGCGACGTCACCTTCCTCGTCGGTGACACCAGAGAACCAGTCTGCGCTGTCAAGGCTGTCTTAGCGGCGAGGAGTAGGTGTGTAAAACTTTACTCTTTGAAGGGCTACTCTAGCGTAACAAATCTAAAGAATTGTACTTATCGTGCTCCGAAAATTTTATTTAAATACATTGCATTCTCTGAATGCTTTAGACTTTACTGCGTTTTCAGTGTATCTGAAGAAACAGTACACCATTCGAGGGTTAACCCTTTGCACTCCTTTGTCGAGTGTGACTCGTCATCAGAGAAAGGGAAATGTAAATAAAACGGATTTTTATATGTATTTGGTTCTTCCTTTATCTATTTAATTGTCTTACTTTTTATAGTTAAAAAGAAACCTAAGTTCCACAAATATAAATTACAACAAAGATTTAGTAATATTTAATGTAATTCGTAGACTGCGGATCTTTATGAAAAATAAAAATTGCCTGCATCGATTGCAAGAAATAGAACCTGAATTGAACTTTATTTCTTCCCTTAATGATTTTAGTAGAGGATAAATCATATATTGACATGTTCAATTTTAAAAATCTGTCAGCAATTTCGAATTTCATCTTCTTAATTTTGCTATAAACGCATAAAGATCCTCAGTGCAGTAATTAGTAAACAAAATTGTTTAAAATAAGTTGCAGTCAGTCTCTTGAAGTAAATTTCAAATGAAACATTTAAAATAGCAGGGACAGCTGTTGGCAAGAAAATTGAAAAATAATTCGGAGTGCAAAGTGTTAAAAAATGCGAAGAAACTAAAACTAAGAAATTCTATTAAATTTTCTCTCTGCACCTTCCTCTTTCTCGAGAATTCCTACAAAGTATAAATACCCACAAATCCGCAGTCTAGTTACGTAGAGGTCCCATTTCACTGATTCCGTATTGTCTTCCAGGGTGTTTCACAAAATGCTCTACCAAGCGCCGAGTCCTCAGCGCAAGAAAGAGCCGCCGACGCGCGAGAACAAGATCCGCATGTTCCTGAAGAGAAGCTCGGAGCCGCTCTTGAATCTGCAGAATGCGGCGCAACAGGTAATTGCAGTCATTTCGCAGCGATTGTTTCCTTGCAATCCTTCTTACTGTCCGTCGTCACAAAGAGTAGTACACATCCCGGCACTGAAACCTAATAGCAGAAACCGTAGGAATCTTTAATCTGGATTATTTCCGTTACGGAAGAAAATACATAAAGATAGTTGAAATTGAAAAGAGTATGTGTAAGCTACAGAGAGACACGGACAATCACACCGCTAAAATTACTGTAAATCTGCATCTGTTATATGACGTATAGCGGTCAGGGTTCACGCAGCAGTTGGCTCCCATTCAAGAGGTACTATGAACGTCTCTTCTGGATACGATGCTCTGTTTTCCACTGTTTACTCATTCTGCTCATACAGTCTATAGCATAGAACTTTCAGACGAATAACTGACAAATTGACTACCATAGATTCTAGAGCTCATTCTCAACGATTCTCATTAGGAGAAATTGGCTGTTGTCTTGGAGAGTCTCGATTTCATCGTGATTTATAGAACTGCATGATAGATCTCGCACTGATGTCACACGAATCATCACATGACCCTTGTGATTATACTCAATTTTTGTTGCTCTGGCTCGTAGAAATTGTGTATAATAGTGTACAAATACTTGGACCTTTTTTATTTTTTATTCAACAATTATTTATCAAACAAATATAGATTACAGATCTTTAGTTTACCGGAACCAAATTTGTGCTTTTCTCCTACGAATTATGATGTATTTGGTATGTAATCTAACAGATTTGTACCCGACGCGGATGCAGATCGAAGTTTCGAATCTCTAGGATCAATAGTTGAGGAGTTATGGTCGCTTAAAGTTGAGCATATTTCCAGTTTCTTCACTGGTAAGGGCACCGCTATATTGGTTTGTAGTAACGGTCGCATGCCGCTTACTGAGTTTGTTAGGATTAGGTCGAGGGGGGTGGCAAGGTAAGCGGCTCGCGGTCGTCACTAGAAACCCATATGGCGGCGCCCTTACCTATCAAAAATGCTCAACTTTAAGCGACCATAACTCCTCAACTACTGATCGTAGAGGATCGAAACTTTCATCTGCATCCGCGCCGGGTACAAATCTACTGGATTACATACCAAATACATCATAATTCGTAGGAGAAAGGTACTAATTCTGAGTCTACTAAATTAAAGTTTACCCTACTTAACTATTCATTAAGCCAAGCTAAGTAATGCTCTTATAATTCAAAAAATATTTGTTGACACAAGAAAGAAAATTTTTAAATATTTTGCATAGTCAGTGAAATATTTAATAACAAGAACTTAGAATATTCATACATTATATTGGATCTAGTACAAATCTAAATGAAATTTCAAATTGCATGTTGTTTAATAAAATCTGACTATTTATTTATTATTTATCAAATGATACAAAAACATATTTTTATTCATGAGTTCAATTATAAATAAAAAATAAATTCAATGAAACTCATAATACACAATAAAAAAGAATAATGATGAGGTCATTCATTCATGTTAGGTTTAGTTCGTGAAAATGATCAGAACTATGAAGAAAGAACACAAAAGACTATCCATAAGCTGACATCTTGGAAGTAGTGCTAGCCAGTACTCGATAGCTGAGATTGTAATATAAATATCGTGTTTATGTATATATATTTTTTTTCCGTTTTTGAGTGAGCATGCGAATTTCAAGTTGGACCCAGCGATCTAGCGGATCGCGAGGATGAATGATCGCCTAGTTATCGTATAGAGGAATTTGCAGTAGTTCTAGGATCGCACGATATAACGATAATGTCATTCAGGAATGACACAGTTTAATCTTCTGCATCTTACAAGTTCGTTACGTAGTCGTGGATTTATGATGGTGTTAGACGCACAGTAGTTTGCCTATGACAATCTGCACCCACGCCAACTGTGTCGCGAAATGTTCACGGCGAGGAAGTGGTCGACTGACTTCCACCGATGCTTAAGCGATCGATGATGGACGATCGATGAAATGTTTTACAGTATTTAGAATTGCTGCTGAAAATTATGAAAATTGTTCGAGTAGAAATTCATTGAAGGAAAAACGTTAGTATTCTTAATAATTCTGAATCACTTTTGAAAGTATAGAGAAGAGCAGAAAACTCTTTAAAAACGTATATACACATAATTTTTTAACGCAAATAAAAAAAATACCATTTCATTATTCCAAAGGGAAATTGTATACAAAACATTGCAACTTTTTGAAATAAAATAACCATATGTATATTTTAGATTATATTGTATTGTAGATAATATGTTTAAAAATTCTCCGGAACAGAACAATTCGTCCACGAAAGATAAATTAATGTTTTGGAAACTTGTGAGTGAATAACCTAATTTGTTTATTCAAAATTTAGTGTATCCATCATTGAATGCAACGTGCAATTGGCTTACTTAGCATAGTTTATCGAGTTCAACCTAGAATCAGAACTATTTTAATTGCAACGTACCCACGTTCTTATAAAATTTAATTTATTGCTGGACCATAGCCGAATCAGCATCCAACTATAATCATCGAGGAGTTCGAGCCGGACGTGTTTCGGCAAGTGATAGAATACATTCACACCGGCTGCATCATGCTGCAGCCTAGGACGTTGCTGGGTAATCGAAACAATATTATTTTATCAATTAATTATGCAAGCAATATACTAACTCATTCAATTTTATCATTGCACCTAAAGTCGTTGAACGATATTTTTCAGGATTATTATTATTGATAATAGGATAATATTTTTAATAATTGAAAGCAAATTTAACAAGCAAACTATAGTGACAACTAATAATTGTGTTTGGTAAAATTTTTTAGGTGTTTGTATTGTTATGTAATTAATGGTGTTTGTATTATATTTGCTTATATTATAATACGTGTCAATTATAGTCAATTGAAGATTTCTGAGATATTGTAATGTTCATCAAACATTTTGGAAACTTCATTGTTAGTGTAAAATTCCTGAACGATGAAAGCATCAATGGATCGTCATTCGATATTGTAAAATAATATTTCCTTGCGTTAAAGGAGTGATGAATGCTGCGGATTACTATGGCTTGAACCAGCTGAGAAGTGCCTGCGCAGGATTTGTTCAATGCTGTATAACAGTGGACACTGTGTGTTCTTTATTGGCATCAGCCGAACGATACATTCAGTACAAGTGCACCAAGTCTTTGGTACAAAAGGTAAACCTCATCTCTTTTAACATTGATAATTTCACAGAAAGTACGACGTCATAATATTTAAAAATAATGGAAACTTTCTTCATATTTTATGAACTAAACTTGCTTTATGCGATACATTGTTTGCTGAAGTAGTTAAAAATAAAATGGGAACTCACCCTTTGTGAACGACGAGCTTTCAAAATAAATAGTAAAAATATTTTCTTCGGAGATTCATATTGATACAAAATTTTATAATGAATAGCCCACAAGTGCACAAATTCAAAAAATTCACATTCCATTCACGCGGAGTGAGAAAATACACTTGGAATAATTTGACTTTTTGGAGCTGTCAAAAATAAGTACACGTGTAGCATTTTGTAAACAAGACACTTATAGACTCTTGTCATTTAAAGGACGATAATTCGAGCTGATCGTGACTTTTGTAGATATATTCTTGTAAAAGTCAATCGATCACGTGAATTACGAAAATACACTCTGACAATCCGCAATGAAATCAACCGATACAATTCTTCTCACGCGGTTTTGTTATCGACAACATATGTATCAATTCATCATCGTATCTGATAAATAGATATCGCGTTGAAAAAAATGAAAGAAAGATTCTAAGCATCAAGTGAACGTTTCCCGATTTATTTTCTCTTCGCTGGGAATCGCATAAACATCATTAATCTAATTGAGTTAAGATTAGATAACGCCGTTCGTGATTAATTAATCAGATCAATAATCGCACGTTCTTATTGCATGACGATAGAAGATAAGGTAGTATTCGTTGCATAATGAGATATCGAAGTGTGTTGATTATACTGCATTAATGTCACAGTTGCTTTTCATCTTCGATCTGATGATCAATATTGTTATTGCAACTTTTGGAACCTTTTAAAAGAATAATCTGGAACTTTTCCTGAGACATATTTTCTTTACCTATTTTTCTATCACATTTCAATGATATAATTAAATTGATTATTATATTTTTATTATAAATCATTCGATTCATTCTGCTCTCAAAATATACAATTCCATTTTGAAAATCTTAAAATATACAATTCCATTTTAAAAATCATTGATGACCTTGAAACCTCAAAAGTTCGACCTTGATAGAAATGTGTACTTATCAGAATGTCCGACTCTTCATGCTCAATTATTTTTCTATGATATTCAGTTCTGTTATCAATGAGATATTTAAAGTTCTCAAGTTAAGTGTCACATCCTGCACACTGTACATGTCTCAAATTATATTAATCGGATCTCGATGATGTTCGAAGGTGCTGGAATTCGTAATCGAACATGGCAACGAAGTGTTGAACCTAGGATCCTTCACTTTGCTCCCTCAACACGTGGTCCTGTTGATCCTGGCGAGAGAAGAACTGCGAGCTGACGAGTTTACGAAGTTCCAAGTACGTCTAACTCAATTAGGAAGTAGATCATCTATTTCCACGTTTCAGCATCCTTTCCCCCGAGGGGTTAAGTTATATATGAAACTAAAATTAAGTGTACACGTGTCAGTATCCTTGAAGAAATTAATCTACTTGCTCCAGGTGTAATGTCTGCTCAGCCGAAATTTATTAAAGTTCGCAGGTGTATCTAACATTGGTTTTATTGCTCAGGCGGCCTTGATGTGGAGCAAGAAATTCTGCGACAGTAACCAGAGCGCAACCCTGAAGGAGGTGATGGCCAACTTCCTGGATTACATTCAGTTCCATAAAATCCCGACGAACGTGTTGATGAAAGAGATCCACCCGTTAGATCTGGTGCCGCCTGGGACCATCATGAACGCGCTGGCCTATCAGGTGCGTGTTGTCCCGCAGAATGATCGTGATCTATATCACGCCTACTTTCTCGCTGTTCTTTCTTTCTGTTATCGCGGGAACTCACTGCCACGTTCGATCGCTGTCGGCGATTGCTCTTCTTCTGTTCCTAATAATCTCGCTCTTTGTATCCTTGTTTACGATCTCGTTCTCTTCATTTCTTCTTCTTCTTTCTCGCAAAGCTCGCGACGCCAACGAGCCCCCCGATTTTCTCTGTTTTATCGGTGGGACGTAAGTGAGATTCGCGCGAACCACCCGCCTAATCTGATGAAAATTAATACCTGAGAACCACACTGTTTACAAGCGGCGCTTTTAACGTAGCTCCAGGACATTAGTCTGTGAATTTCTAACAATACGAACTAGAACATGTACATTCTCCACCGAAGGTAGTAACCGATTAACAAATCTACTCGATGTTCCGTATCGTCACCGTGACACACAGTCTTGTCCGATAAATTTGCGTTCGCAAAGGGATTAAAGTAAGAATACGTCTCTGTGCGAGTCTGGTGTTCTCTCGAAAATTTTTCCTCATTTTCACTCGATCAATCATTTTTGTGAACAGCGTAGGCTGACAATTTAGTTTCAATATCATGGGTCTCTTATGAATATTCTTCGTATATTTATTTGACACTTATAATAAATGTATTGGTACTCTTACATTCTTGTAAAATTAAACTCACCCATTTTTGCCATAAATGCATAAAATCAGCAGTCTGTTAATGACGTGTATCTTATTATAAATTTAATCTTGTAAAAGTGGCATTTTTTTGCCATAAAATATTAACCACTCTCTCACAACAATTACTAAGATTCAGTGATAAACAGTTTCAGCAAATCAGAGATTTTCGAGAAAATACTTTTCTCCTTTTTTCGCTCCCCTCTATTTGTGTTTCCTTTACTTTTCAAGCATGCTGAAGAATCAGTGAATTATAAAATATTCGCACACACAGCTGACCTTACTTAATTTAAAAAAATATATAAAAATGTTTGATTGAAGTATTGAATGGGGCTCCGTATTTATTTATATATACATTTACTATATATGTATATTCTCTGTAACACCCGCATACAAGTATTATAGACGCATTTAAATGTACAAGATTTATCTTCATATAATCCCTCTATATTACCCCTATGTTCAATTATCTTTATTAATGGGACCAAGTTCCTGTTGATAAGTGCTTGGAAGTACACTTCTGCTCAAAAATATTTGTTTAGAATACCACGATCCACATTTTTATAATGAACAAGTGAAAATGAATATTTGAACTTTTTCTCTAATTCAGGTTTCACATTTAATTGAACAATGATTACGAATTTGTGATCATGAAACAATGAAGATTAAGTGATTACTACAAGTAATAAAATCTTTTTGAGTGGTAGTGTATATCAAGTATTGAATTCAAATTTTTATCGATTTTATATATGCATGCACACATTTGTATGCATTCATACACACTGTATGCCTAAGTGTATGCACATTATCTCTCAAAATTTCCGTCGGTTATGCAAATCAAGAAATATTTCAAAATAAAGTCTTCATCACGGTAAACATATTTTGAATTATTCATTTAAAAATTTAGAACGAAACAAGATAGTTTATAATACGAAATAACTAAAAAATAGAAAGTTTCATTTACAAAGTTACGAGCACATTTATTGTTTATAATATTCGGTTCGCATATAATTAATGAAACTGACGAGATGTAACTAATGAAATTGTATCCCTTATAAGATCGTCTTCTCCATCATTAGTATTCATGAACAGTATCTCATTAAGAATTAATATACATGCTACCCCAGTACAAGCTCATCACACACATTTAATCACTTCACAACCATGATGACGTAATAGGGTCAGTAATTACTTCAGCGCATCATACATTTTTAATAATTATTATAGACAAAAAAAATTCTAAAATTTTCATTAGTTAAGTAAACTCAATGGAACTTTTAATTCATTTATCCAGCTTCGTCGCAATTTTCTTTCTTCCATCCACAAACTCTATATCTTCTTTCTTCTTCGCTTTTAATAAACTGTTATTCAATACCCCTTTATTACTATCGCTGTAACTTCAAAGAAAATTACTATTATGTACTGCTAAAAAAAATTAAGTACCTATATTCTTCGAATGCTAGTGGATAAGCGTTTAGAAAATTCCTAGTTGTCTTATAATCAAAGCGTCATTTTTAGGGAGATACCTTAACCCTTTCCCGTATAATACCGAGTCTGACTCGTAATGGAAGAATCTACTGAATGTGCGTGAACGTTATTCATTTCTTTTAAACCGAAATGAAATTTTGTTCTTCTGACGAAAATATTGAAGGATTACAATTGTATCTTGATTTAAAACAAAGGAATAACGCGTAAATATATTTACTACATTCTGTTAAAACTTGTATTACGAACTAAACTCGATATTATAACAGAAGATATGTTAAACCACTTGTAACCTATGAGTTGCCTTAAAGAGTTGCCTGAAAAACGTATGAATTTTACCCAGCACTGCACTCAGTATTGATTGTCGATTCACCGTGCCCCGTTGTCAGCCACCGTCATACAGTGGTCAATTTGCTCAAAGACGTGGACAAATCTCGTATCTTTGATAGTTGTTACTTATAAACTAACCTATAATTATATTTCCTTGTTAGGATCGGAAACTACCCTTATAAGGTGTGTTTTAAAGAGATCAAACTTTGAAAGTTGAGTTCTGTTGTCACGTTCACAGTGACATTTCGATGCCCAAGTTTTGTACATACAGGGTGTTCCTTTAAAAGTGGACCACTCGAATATCTAAAATTATTAATGATATATATATTTTATTATTAATATATACATAATAATTTATGTTAGTATCTCCTAAATTAATTGTTTCTCGATATGAGTAGAGAAAAATGTATGGTTCTATTAAAAATATTGCAAATGACCTTCATACACTCTCTACTCCTCCATTACATTACATTACATTAAAAAAAGTTAACGTAGAATTATGTCCTTCTCGAAGATGAGTAAACTGATAACTCCTCGAAGATAGATAAGATTCCATGAACTGAAATCTTTGAAGTAGAACATAGCATAGTAGCAGCACAAGTTCTTGAAGCTAGAACAGATTCGATGAACTGAAAACTTGGAACTGGAACATATTTGACAGGGTTGTAGAACTTCTTGAAACTAGAATATGCTGTCAGGGTTGTAGCTAAAACTTCTTGAAGCTAGAATATGTTGCCAGGGTTGTAGCTAAAACTCCTTGAAGCTAAAATATGCTGTCAGGGTTGTAACTAAAACTTCTTGAAGCTAGAACATGTTTGTCAACGTAGCAGATAGAACTCATTGGAGCTAGAAAAGATTCCAAGAACTGAAAACTCTCTTGAAGCTAGGTCATGTTTGCCAGAGTTGAAGCTAAAACTCCTTGAAGCTAGAATATGCTGTCAGGGTTGTAGCTAGAACAGCCTGAATCTAGAACATGTTTGTCAGCGTAGCAGATAGAACTCATTGAAGCTAGAACAGATTCCAAGAACTGAAATCTTGAAGGTAGAACATGTTTGTCAGGCTTGTAGCTAGAACCCCTAGAAGCTAAAACATGCTTGTTAGGGTTGTAGCTAAAACTCCTTGAAGCTAGAATATGCTGTCAGGGTTATATCTACAACGTCTTGAAGCTGGAATATGCTGTCAGGGTTGTAGCTAGACCTCCTTGGAACCAGAACAAGTTTGTCAGGGTTGTAGCTAAACCTCCGTGAAGCTAGAACCGATTCCATGAACTGAAAACTTGGAGTTAGAAGTAGTTAGAGCGACATTCTACGAACTTAGAACATGTCCACATTTTCGTGCAAATTGGCCACTGTGCGTGTAGCTCCCGGAACTAGCCCCCATGGTTGTAGACGTATCCGCGTGGCGACAGCTCAGCTCCCGAAATCCCTTGACCGGAGGGTTTGTTGCAGGCAGACCCGAGCTGTGTCGACCCGGATAAACACTCCCCCCACAGAGTGATCCGTCAAGACCGCGGGATGTCGTGTACGTCCTCGCCGGACCAGTACGATAGCAAGACGACATTGAGCTCGAGTGGTTCCGACGCCGGCTCCGATCAGAAGCAGCATTCAGGTAGCAACTAACCTCCGGCCACGGCCGCACTGAACATTGCGGCCGTTTCGGACGGGCCCCGACGCGCGGAAATCCTTATTAACGATGCGTGCTCGCATCCGCTTGAAGGTAAAAACAGCACAGCCGAGCAGGAATCGATCGGCGAGCAGTCACAGCCGCAGACACACCACCATCATCACCAGCAACAACACCAGCCGCGGATGGAGTCGAAATCGCCGAAGCAACAGGAAGAAGAGGACCTGCAGCAGCAGATCGAGCAGAGGATACAGCTGCAGCTGCTCAGGCAGGAGCTAGAGCTGAAGCGGCAGATCGAAGAAGCGCAAATGCACGAGAGAGAGGAGGAGCTGAAGAGACAGCTGATGGACGAGGACAAGGGCAAAGACGGCGAGCCGAAGCCGGACGACAAGGAGACGAAGAAGCAGCAAGAGAAACGGAAGAAAAGCAAGAAATCGAAAAAGGAATTGAAGAAGGAGCAGAAGAAGAAGGAAGAGGAAGCGAAGGAGCTGAAGAGGCAGGAGGAGGAGCAAGAGCTTCTGAACAAGCTGGAGGCAGAAATCACGAAGAAACAGAAGCAGGAGGAGGAATTGATGAAAGCCAGACAACGAGAGGAGGACATGATCAAATCGAAACAGAGGGAGGAAGAATTTGCACGGTGCAGAAAAAGAGAGGGGGGATCAGTGAGACAGAAAGAGCAAGATATTGAACCACAGGCACAATCGGAGAAACTAAGACACAAGGAAGAGGAAGCTAAGGAGCAACAGGCTCCTGCACCGAAGACTCCAGAGCCGAAACCAGAGCAAAAAGAACACAAACCAGAGACACAGAGTACATCGCAAGCTGAACAAGGAAAGACGGTCACGGAGCTGAAGGAGCTGAGTCAACAGGAGAAAGAGGAGCAACAGAGGATGCGGAAGGACATGCGCCTGCAGCTGCACTCGGCCGTGCAGCAACAGTTGGATTTGCAGAAGCAGGATGACGCGTTGATGAGACAGATACAAGAGAAGAGAAGGGAAGAGGAGCTGGACTCTCAGGAGTTTCAACTGTTGCAGTTGTATCTCGAAGGCCGAAAGCCCGAAGCCGAGAAGAAGCCTGAGGAAAAACAGGTCAGGGAACAGGAGCGAAAAGAGAAGAGGAAGAAGGAGGATAGGGTGAAGGTACGAGTGAAGAAACCGGAAACGCAGAAACGGGATCAACAGGATCAGCCGCAGGAGCAACCGATCGCTGCTCCCAGGGAAGGAGTCAGCGGCTTCTATATCAGATTGGTGGTAACGCAAGGGGGCGGCAGGAATTTGGTTTGGCTCCTCAAGACACACATGTTCTAAAGACATTCAAACTTTTTCGTTCTCGTCTATTCTGGTTTGCTACTGTTGAAACCTGTCCACGGATTTGTTATTTCCAGCGTGGAAAACTGTTCCAGAGTATAACAGGCTCCGATGATGGATCGTTTTGGTAGGTTGCGTGTTGCTCGAAGATGTTTAACGTTGTTGTTAATGGCAGGTGGACGATCATCACACTGATGAGTTAATTGGCATTATTGTACTCCGAGCGCAGGCTTTCGACATTGTCGTCTTCAAGGCTCTATGTTGGTGGTTTTTCCTTTTTTTTTTGAAGAGGTGTTGAACAAAACACGTTCCCCTTTCGTTGGCAATTCAAACTTGTTTAGTTGAAAGAAGAACATCTATTTTAATCTGTTTTATCGTTGATACTTTAATCAATTGTCTACTAAATTCAAGATTCGGATCGAAGTCCAATTTTATATTATAGAGATGAAGTTTTGATAAAGTTCTATTATTGTTGAAGGTACTTCTCAGTCATTTCTTTTTGATAGTCCGTCTCGTTGTTTATAATTATCTTTCAGGATTAATTAATTTTTCGTCGAATGTAAGACATCTCTTTTTGATGAACGCTCACAAATAAAATAAAATTGATCAAATTTAGCATTTATTTACGTATCAGGTTTTACTGAATTCATTGAGGTTTCAACCTTCGTCATATTTCTACTCTCTCGTATACTGGGTGAAACCATATGATTAGCGGCGCTATACTTAAACACTATGCATTTTTTACCGAACTATTGGACTCGTGACACGAAGATATGGAGATGGAGCACGATGGCTCGCCGAGAATCGTTCAAGCTGCGACTAATTGCAGACAATGAAATAATGAGTATATATATTTTATCACAGACATCGATCACGGATCCGATCGAGTGTGAAATAGTTAGAGATGAAGCAACGAGAGGACAGTGATGCTGGTCGACGATGTTATTGTTAAACACTTTTACTATAGGACATATCCATCGATTACCGTGAATTATTATATGTCGAAGAACTGCAAAGACTAACTATGTACATATATATATTCATATGGACAAGCATATTCATATATATATGTATAACTATATATCTATATTTGATACTATACTAAATGAACAAAAATATAGAGTGTTATAGGCTCGTGTCGCTTCCGGACGAGATACTCGAGAACTTTAGCTGACTTGACAATGACAAACGATTCCTCGAGACCACGGTTTTTCATTTCTACAATGTTCGTTTCAATCAACAGAGTCGAAGCGTCAATGAATTGTGAGCAGAGATATTTTGTCGCTTAATATTTCGTTTAATATTGAAAAGTTTGCCTTTCTACGACAGTTCGGATATTTTGTTATTGTTTTTATATGGTACTTTTTACTGGTGTTGTTACTTGAGATGCTTTTCCTCGACGCTCCTGACGCGCAGCGGTTCTTCCGTCATTTTGGATCTCCAGCGAGATGGAGTCGTTATTGTAAACGCGATGTGGTTTATGAGAATTTAGTTTATGAAAATGTGAATGTATATATACATATATGATAGTAATGTTTAACTGACAGCTGAGAGGAAAAAGAATTTTCTTCCAGTTTCGAGATCGATTACAAATATTGGAGATTTGGGAAATGATGTTTATTTAATACTGCGACGTGGTTTCTGTGGTATGACTAATTTTATGATTTCCGGAAAGAATGTAAATAATTTGACTGCGTCGTTCACTTAAGAAAAGAATGATTGTTGGTGTATTAATCCTTCCAGGAGGAGATCTGTTTGCTTGGCTGTCACTGCAGGAGAAATTGTTTAACAAATGGTTTAAATCAGAGTGTTTATAAACGTTGTTGATCGATGTAATACTCAGCGTTGGCATAAAGCGCAATGACAATTTCCGATTCGCCGAATGCTACGATCTGAATTTCTGTTGACAGCAAAATGGAGTCAAACGAGGACATGGATGTTAATATTTATATGATAAGTCGGTCGCCGAACGTGGCGATCGCACGTATTGTGTGAACAATGTACTTACGTGTGCTGTGGTTGCGAACGTGATTGCTGTTTTCTGTATGTGCAACGGCAAATGTTCTTCGAATGAAGCACTGTGTCAAAGAGGCATGTGCTCGGACATGGCTGTTCAGTAAACATTTTCGTTCTCTCAATGCCAAAGTTTGTAGACGAATTTCGATTGTGTGCGGGAATAGCGGAAACAAAAAGCTTTCGGAGGAACATCGTTACATACTAAGGTAAATAAGTTAATTAATTTTTCAAGGAATTTCTCGTGAACAAGAAATCCTTGCGTTACGAAAGACTGCATAAGACTAAACTATAATTTAACGTAACCGTATTTGTAAACGCCTTGTAAGTAATTCTAATCACTTCGAGTCAAATGGTTAAATCAGGTGAGCCCTACGAGTCAAATGATTCATAATCAGTTTTTTTTCTTTTGTGATAAAGAATTAGAGAAATTCATGCATGAGTTACGAAAGACTGAAAGTAAACCATAATTCGTTTATCAAGTGAATTTCCTAATTTTTAAGTTTATTGAGTACGAAGTAAAATCATATCCGCGGTTCGAAATGTATTTCTTCATTTTAGCTCGCATAAATGAATGAACCTATGTCATCTAGCGGAGTTGTGTTTACGGAATATAAAATTCGTTGAGTATGAAGTAAAATCATATATACGCGAAGTTTGATGTGTTTAGAGATTGTTTGAGATATTCACGCCGTATTCGACAGAACATTTGCGATAGTTTTGCGTACGTATTACGTATTGTGTACAGCCAGTTCCGCGAACACAAATTGTACCCGACAGCTGCTATGAATAAAAGAAATGACAAAAAATCATAATAGCCGTGCAATTGTCCGTGCAAACTCCGTGCAACGTTGCGCTGAAAGACGCAGCGATTTTGTTGTTACCGTAAAACGTCTCGTGTGTAAATAAAACTGTACAATTTCTGTAAATTTCGTACCTCGCGAGTCGCGCTGCTTCCGTTCGACCGTTTAGTACCGAACGAAGAGGGAAAACTATCATCGGACTGTGGATTTTATGCATTTATGAGACCGAGTGTTCATGATGTAAAATAGAAAAAGAACGTTTACTATACCTGTTCATTCTCAGTTTATGGTCGGAGGAAATTTGTAAAGACAAAAAAAATATAATGAAAGAAATGATAAAATTCTATTTTATAGTTCTGGTTTCTATAGAACGTGTTACCGTGCGAATCTTGGAATTTGCATAAACATCCGCAGTCGCACACTGTCATTGTGATCGTGAAATTCTCGCTATTCCTCTGTTACTCGTCAGACTGTCGTGTATAGTAGCGTTGTATAATTGTTAAACGAAACTAGGGCAGTAAGAGGCGACAAGAAACATAATGGGTCTTCTATGTGCTTGGATTTTCGTTGTTCTCCTTGCGTATACCATCGACAATACTTTGTTCGTATGACACATGCTCTTGTCTCAGGTTCAACTGTCATGATTACACAGAGCTATTGGAAAAGAGTATAATAAAAAGAGTTGTGATTATAGACGTTTCTACGGTTCATTCGCGGCGTTATTTTCGTTGTGGTAGACTTTTGAGAGGCCAGAAATTAGACAGGACAAAATATTTTAACATTTCACTTATCAACAGTTTCTTAATCAATTCTCCTTCGAGATCACTGAAGCTTTCTAGATAAATCATTCACTAGAAACTTTTCAGTAGTAATGCAATAAATTTTCTTGAGTCGTCTAATCTAGTTACTATTCTGCATCAATACAGAAACACAACATGTTTAAAAATATTTAAATATGCTAGAAGATCCTTAAAATATTATTCATATTCTTTCAAAAACGTGTCAGCCCACCCCAGTTTTCCCTGTTTTCGTACTCCATAAAAATTTATTATTTCACTTTCGAAGAACACCCTCATGTTGTACAATATAGCTAATGATATTGAGCTGGATGATGATGCACAATAATGAGCTGGAGGGAAATGATATCGCTGAATTAATTCAACAAAAAAGATTCATTGTGGAGAAATGATTAAACTTAGAGAATAATTTTAAGTTAAAATTTGGAAGGGGTGTCTTTTGACACCTCTTGGTAGAAATAGTGTTAAAAAGAGTTCTACAGTTCGTTAACCCCTTTCCGTATTATTTTCTTTAAAAGTGTTACAGAAGAAAAAGAAACTTCATATTTTTTACACGGCTACTTCAATGCTTTAAAAAATTGATTACAAAAGCGTAAAACTTGATTTCGTTTATAAAGAAAGACATTTATACATATTTGTCAGACATCAACACCAAAAATGGTACGGAAGACAAAAGAAAATTAACATTATTTATACGGCTAGATGTACTTCGATGTTTAAAACACCGTTTAAAATCTTCATCGCGAGTCTGACACGTCACGGCAAGGGTTGAACAGCATAAAAGTATTTCGCAACCATGAGCGGTGCGGTCGGAAATCGCATGTCCGCGACATCGGTCATTGAGTCTCCGAGATTGGCCCCCGAAGAACACGAGTACACGTTCCGAGGATCGTCGGGTATCGCGAAGTAAGCTAGAAGAGCCCGGCTTAATTGCACGGGCAGACATAAAATTGATTGAGTCATCCGGCCTGGTGGCAATTATCGGGGTTTATCGATAACCCCTATCGGTGGACGCGCATTCCGCGGCAGAAGTATGCAAATGAAGTTAGGGTAGGAGGAGTTCCGTGGGGAGGGCAGGGTGAATGAAGGACGCCGGTCGAAGACTGATGACGTTTGGCATTAAACCGAGCGAGTCGTGGCGCAGCATCGACAGCGACCGGACTCGTCCGGTAGCATTAATAAATGAGGGACATCAGCTTTTAATTACGCGCCTCGCTCGTAATTGTAACCTGCAGCGAAATCGTACGCTCGGAGGCTGGTACTTTGCAAGCCGAGGAACGATGTATGCGTCGGCCGTTGATAACGGGTGAAGCCTCTCTCTATCTCTGTTCTTGGTTGCCGGCTGGCTGATCCCGGAGAACCGAGGGAGCCGATTAACGATCGCTCGTAATTACGCCCGTTGGATCAGCCGAGATGCCCTTTCACGAGCACCTCGAAAACTGAGAATCATCTCCACCGAACCGACCTTGCGCTAGCAGATCCTCTGTTGCCAGAGAGACATCTTCTTTCGAGTCCTTCCTTCTGCAGCTAGCCATGCCAAACACGGTCACCCGGAATCATATTTCGACTCTCTCAAGAAGACGGTAACATTTTTAGTAATGGACTATGTCACTTGAATTTTTCTTTGAGAAGCTAGAACAATTAGTTCACTATAGAATGTGGAGGAGAAATTTTGGAAATATTGCTACTGGTCGGAATGCAGAGAATATTATAATACGAGCTTAAATAATATCTTGCACTTCCTAGGGGGTTGAAGACAAATTTTCGCCATTATTTTATACAAATCTGAACGAGTTAAAAATTGCCTTCAAACTCGAAATAAAGACGTCGACGTGAAAGAAAAGGACTGTCAATTTTAAATATTAATATATACACGTTTTTTAAAATATTTTATATATTGGAAGGTAGAAATGCATTCCACTAGTTTATTAATAATTTCATTCTCTAAAAATTTAACCTCGGACTCCATCCAAAAGTTGTGCGAATTCAAGTTGTAGGGGGTGGGTTATGAAATGCGTGTTCGAAACTGCTTAATCAAGATAAGTCCACGAAATAATCTCTTGAAAATCAACAACGATTTTGCATTTCAATAAATTGCGACCTCAGTCCAAGATATGAGATACAAAAATATCAAATGGTTATTCAAGTGGAATAACGCCAGATAGAAGTTCCCTTATCAAAGAGTATACCGATTAAATCATTAATGACTTACAGATATTTATCGCGGAATTCAAATCGTAGAAATTTCTCCCATCATTTGAACGGTATCTTAACTTTTCCACTGATAAAATTGTACGTGGTTACATATGAGATTTTGCGCTCTAGTTTGCTTCTGAGGAAAATAAGCAGGGATAAGATTATGCAAGTTGGAAATCCCGTTGCGTCACAGGTGTTCAATATTTGCTACAATTTTAAAATACCTTTCAGTCTGTATCATGAAATAAGTTATTGAAATATACATATATTGCTGGAAAATGATTGTGACTAAATTTTAAAATCAACCGAATTTGAGATTCGAATATGATTATTTCATTTGTCTGTGCTATTGTATTTTTCATAATTCTATAAAAATAGCAAGATCTTGCATTCTGTGCTAATATGGACGTCGGTCAAGTGCAGTAATTACTATTATTAAAATGAGTCGTTAAAATGCATCAAATACTTACTCCTTGCACACAATTTTTTTAACTTGAAAATCTAAAAGACCAACGGAGACCTGTTCTCCTAATTGCTAGATCCAAGAGACATTTTTCACGTTTCATATAAATGATAATGAACAGGATGACACATTAAACCTGCGAAGCAATCAGTGCAGTGGAGGAACATACAGATGAAATAATATATTCCATACGAACGCAGCGGACGTTCTTACAAATGTAAATGGCGTCATAACGAATATTCATCGGTGTAATATAGCGACAAACGCGGCGGAAGTTGTAAGGATTATTAGGTTCACAAATCAACTGTCGATATGCCTGCTTCCTGCAACCGCCTTGTAATATGCTATCATAAGGTAATCTAATGAATGTTAATTAATCGAGAGTTCTCGTATCGAACGGCGAACCAAGGCTCAGTAGTCTTCGCTGATTATAGGGTAATAAACATCGACCAAAAGACTTGCGACGTGTTACTCTGCAATAAATTATTTTATTGTTACGTCGGCGTCACCGACACCGTTTTAGTGGCCGACAATTTACAGACCACGATTTTTAACGAATCTTTTCGGCTTCTTCGAAAGAAAATCATTTATTAAGTGTAGACATTCTTAACATTTTTTTTTAGAAAAGCACCCCAAAAGTATTGTATAAATTGAACACAAAATGAATCATTTAATTCTTGTCATTTAGTGAATTTCTAAAATGAAAGAGGACGTGTACGAGCATGAAGATTAATATTTTTATTTTTACACACAGTTTCTCTAAAAAAAAATTATAAAAGTATCTACATTTATTAATGATTTTGTTCTAAAGAAATCAACATAATTTAACTCTTTCAGTTTCCAAAAAATTAAATATGAACGGAGTTTTTACATATTTCATTTATTCAGATGAAATTCAGATTTTTTATAATTACTTCATATATTCACTTACCAATCAAAGTAAATAATTTCTGAATTTTCTGAAACGTTTTCCTCGCGCGTTCTCTGTTTATAAACAGCACGCGCTTCGTCACGCATGCGATTCGTCAACGTCACGCGAACGTTCTGCATAATACGATTGCAATTACTTATCGCTTATTATTAGTAATAGTGCGCTTCCACAAAGCGTTGCTACGATTGCCATTCGTATGTGTCACTATCGGCGATATTCGCACTTTATACGTAAACGTTCAAAGTTTAAGGCAACAAGACGTATTCGTATTTCTCAATGAATCACAGCGAAAGAATCGGCGAGCAATTATAGCAACCGGGATATTGATTTACGACGAGACAGAGTGGATCGATAGGTCATGAAAGAGCCCTCAAAGTACCGTTTTATCGGAATGTATAAGAGCAATGTAAACACGGTATTTCGCAACATTTCGAAAAAATCGCTATCTGCGGGCGTCAGCTTTTCCAATAAGATACTAACAACAATGTTCTTTGAATCAACTGCGATACACCCTCGTTTATTAACATTTACCGACAGATTGTTCCACGAAGTAGATATACCGAGTGTTTCACAGGAAACAGAACACCTAAATAGCTCGGTTGGGCTGGAAGATAGAACAAAATGTTCGATCATTTTATGCGGAGTCACCCGGTATTTATGCGAGGGATATGCATTTCCTCGAGGTGCCAAGAGGAAACTTTAGTGCAGCAAACTTGGTAAACAATGTCACGCGACAATAGGGTCAGTCTATATTGTTTCCCAATTCTAATCATTGTTCTTGTTATTTAATTGTCGTTTCGTAATCAGTCAACGTCTGTGCGGAAAGTTATATCTGACACGATTACATTTGTAGAAGTTCTATTACTTTTGTAATTGGCTGGAGTTTGTAACTTTCTACAAGTCAACAAGTTCGATGATTTATTCATTTGTACATTCAATGTACAGTAAAAATTTTTCACTGTATTATACAGTGAGTGTAAAAGGTATTCTGGAAAATGCCTTTTTTATTTTTGCATGTAACCTTGTAAATTATAATTTTTGGAAATTTTTTTTGCCTATCATTTCGTAAACCAATGCTTCCAATTGATTATAAAAAATCAGGTCGTTTGGTACAATTATAAAAAAGTTATTCTGTTTTAAAGGGTGTACGAATACTACTTCTTACACTCACTGTAAGCTTCAATATTTAGTTTTAAAATAGTGAAAATTACTAAACAATCAGAAACATTAATAGTTAATTAAAAACATAATAAAGAGAGTGTATAGATCTTCACTCTTAAAAATAGATTATTTTGAAGAAATTAAAATAGTTTTTTTTACTAAGATTTGTTATAGAGAAAGGTGAAAATCACATTCTTTAATATTTATATTAAAATAGTGAAAATTACTAACCAATTAGAAAGATCAATAGTTCATTAAAAACTTCACTTAAAAATAGATTGTTTTGAAGAAATTAAAGTAGTTTGTTTACTAAGATTTGTTATAGAGAAAGGTGAAGATCATACTTATGGACATGCTTGTTATCACAGCCTCTGATTATCGATAGTAAGCTATCACTTCAGAAGAGATGAAAAATAATCAAAGCTTCTGCTGAAGGCATCATGTCAAAGATAATTGTCAGAGTATTATGATTCTTGATCGATCGTGTCGCTTGATATACCGATGTTGATAAATATCTCCGCGATGATTTTACCAACATAAACAGTCAGTTGACATATTGTACAGATATCTTATTGCTTGATCATGTTTTTTTATCTTTCGTGACACTCTGGAATCAGATCTGTAACGTATTCGAGTGCACATAAACACCCGCTACAAGATGAAAGGAAGACAACACAATCATTTGGTATCATGCTATTTTAAGTTTTTTAATTTTGTCCATGTTGATACCTTGATCCTTGTCCTTGTTGATCAGGAAAATGTTTCACACATTTAACTTTAATTCTGCGGAATAGTTATCATATAAATGTCATATAATTGCAAATCTCAGAGTGCTTCTACATGTTAAGAACGGTACACGGACAAAAATACCTGGCCCGTTAATAATTTATTCGCAAAAAACAATTTCGGTGGCCTTGCAAATTCTGAGAGCGAGTTCTATACGTTATTAGTGGGTGTTGACGCAGATGGTATTATACATAGAACTGTAAACATTGACGTTGTGAATGTGTAACGACTGTTGGAGTTCGTTAAAAATATTTATTTATAACATCTTGAGATTATAATGAATCTTCACCAAAATTAATTTGTGATAATATAAAAAGCAATTGAAATACAATTTGAACGATGTCAATGAACGAATAGACTAGAAATTGCATTTTATTTCTGCATGTGCAGTAAGTGATCGAATTCTTAATGTGACTTAATTTAAAATTGACAAGTTTACATTTAAAAAATCCATTTTTGCAGTGGAAACCTAGTCTGACTATTTACTATTTTTGTATGCATTATGAATATATTTTTCGTGGATCTAATAATTTATTTTGGAGGATTCTCTAGATAGTATAAACTATACGTAGAAGCTAACATAAGTTTGTATAATTTTCAATTCAAGAAAAAATACTGAAACCCCCGTTTCATTACAAATGTTGATTGTCAAAGTAATCTAAGGAATATAAGTTTATATGAAAAACTCCAACAAATTCGTTCGACTCATCGAAAACCAGAAATTGAAGTCCTTTCTGATTCCTGATCGATCGTGACAATGGATCGATATCGCGTATTACATAAAAAAAACTATCCTGTTTGCACCGTTTTCTTCGATAATAGGGAAGATAAGAGGTACGCGAACACAAAATTACCGAACAGGCAGTGGCATCGTATGTACTGATAAGAGATTGCTGGTGGTAGATGAAAATTGACCTTTGGATGCGGTAGAGAGCAGTGATGTAAGTGGCGACCGGTTATAAATTGTGGGATCGATCGTTTAGCGACACAACCTGCTGCGATGTTGGCGATCACTGTGTTAGTTGGCCTATTCTCGGTGGCACTGGTCCAATCCGACCACCTCAATCCCCATTATGCACCTGGCCACGAGGGCATCGTACACCTGTTCGAGTGGAAATGGCCTGACATCGCGAGGGAGTGTGAGACTTTCCTTGGTCCTAAAGGATTTGGCGGTGTTCAGGTGAGTTAACCATAACATACTCATTATTAGACTGTGGCTCTTTAACCACTCATAGCATGCACAACTTGAAGAAAGCATTTTTAGAAAGAATCTTTTTAGGACGAATTTCCCACGAGTTGATTTTTTCAATCCAATTTTTGGAAAATGGACTACTACTATTATAATAATTTTACCATCACTTCTTAACCCTTATGACAATGCCAACAATTTTCTATGACGTTTAATAACATTGTAATCGTTCGACTTCGCTGTTTTAACTCACACCTTCATGCCTCAAATGTGCTCCAGCAAGTTTGCTATTTTTCAAGAAGAATATAAACTAAGTTCTGTATTCTTTCTTATTATTTTAGTTTGCAAGATGGCTGAGTATAATCGTAATGATTTTACATGATTAACAGTTTCTACTTATTCTATTATTCGCAATAATACTGTACATGGTGTTTTAATTTTGGTAGAGCAACAGGCAGAATGAATTTAGATGAAGAAATAAATTGAATGTTTAGAACACAATGATTGGTTTTGAATAAAATTGAGTTTAAAAATTCATTGAATGCATGAGGTGTTTATCATAAGAATTTACTTTTTATAAATAATAGTATAAAACATATTCTAGTATAAAAATATTCACACAAATGGACCTTCCAGAACATTTTTATCCCTCATTGTTTTATGTCGTTTGTTTTGCAATGTGGACTAAACCGAATCCATTTCTATTTAGTCTGAACATCGTCTCTCTCATTAAAAATATCTTTGCATGCCTTATAATATTTATTTAAACAAAATGTACAAACACATTCGCCACCATAAATGCAATCTGTCACCTTCCAGGTATCCCCAATCCAAGAGAACGTGATAGTCGTGAACAGACCATGGTGGGAACGCTACCAACCCATTTCCTACCTATGGGGTACAAGATCTGGTAACAAGGCAGAGTTCGTCGACATGGTAGCCAGGTGCAACAGGGTTGGTGTTCGAATTTACGTCGACGCTGTCGTGAACCACATGAGCGGAGACCATGCGAACGCAGTGGGCACTGCTGGTTCCAGAGCAAACACGTACAACCGTGACTACTATGCGGTCGCATACAGCAGAAACGATTTCCACAGTTTCTGCGCGATCACTAACTATAACGACGCCGCCAACGTCAGGAACTGTGAACTGACCGGTCTTCACGACTTGAATCAGGGAAATGAATATGTCAGGGGCAAAATTGTTGACTTCATGAACGAGGCGATTGATGCTGGTGTTGCTGGTTTCCGGTTTGTATAATACATTTATCAACCTCTTTTAAAAACATTTCTAAAGCATATGTTACATTTCATTGCTTAAGTGATTTTTCTTCATCTTCATTATTAATCTTGCTATCATGAACGATTAAATTTTAAACGTTTCTGATGTTCTAATTGTGAGATATATTTTAACTCATTGAAAACGAATGTCAGCATTTTTGGAATAGTCTCTAATTATATAAATAATAATTATTCGTAGAGTCTAAACATGACATATGATTTAGTTCTGTGAGAACAATATTTCTAATATTTTAAAAAATCCTTGTTTTAAACATGTGTCATTGGATTATGGATGTTCTCATGCAAAGCGACAATTTTCATTGTTACTTGCAAGAAATACATGAGAAAAATTGATTTTCTCTCTTACTGCCATTTATACAGTCATAATAGTGTAACGTTCTACTAATTCTTTCAATTCTTTTTGTGTTAACTGTTTTCTTAATTTTCTTCCAGTATGGACGCCGCAAAACACATGTGGCCAGCGGACCTGAAGGTCATTTACTCAAGATTGCGAGGTTTGAGCCAACATCACGGTTTCCCACCGAATAGCCAAGCATTCATATACCAGGAAGTAATCGACTACAATGGCCGCGAAGCAGTTACCAAATTCCAATACAATAACCTCGGCGCTGTGACCGAATTCAAATTCGGCCAAGAGCTCAGCAACTCATTCCGTGGTCATAATATGTTGAAATGGTTCTCTAACTGGGGAGAAAAATGGGGTCTCCTGCCATCGAACTCTGCTTTAGTTTTCGTTGACAACCATGACACTCAGCGTTCCAATAATGATCCGCTCACTTACAAGTCACCGAAATTGTACAAGGTAATTGACAAAATTCTGTTTCTATCTTTACTAATAACTTTAGAATGTGATAAAACAGTATATTACCCAAACTAGACCTTCAATGCAGCCTTTCAGTAGCACTGAACTGAATTTTAATCTATCATTTGATAGCAAAGTTCCTTCTACAATAAATTGATAAAAACAGTGTTTAAATGATGTTTAAATGGATGGAAATTAATTACAGAATATCATACATAATTATAAGGATTTTGTTACCTAGCTGTATATGTAAATAGAATGAGTAGAAGATAGTTCCTCAATTAGTAATGGGTCTGAACAGGTTAGCTAGTAGAATGGGTCGACACGTAGTCAGACAACAGTAGAAAAGAAAAGTTCTCGTAGCTCCAAATATGGGAATAATTTATTCTCCAAAATGTTTATGATATACTTAATAGGAAAACGAATATAATTCCTCAGTAAAATAAATAATTAGATAAATAAAATTAGTAGTAGGAAGAAAAATCTTTAACCTTAATTAAAATCCTTAACATTTTGAAAGTAAATAATATAAATGTTTTGGTTATTACGAGCTGAAGAAATAAGTTTAGAATCTGAACGAAATGAACGAATACAATAAAACATTTGTCGTGATACACATAAAATTGGCTGCTGTGTTCAGCAATTAATACAGACAATATTTATTTTGTTTAAAGATCAGACAATTATATTTACGTATAATAAATTAAATTCAAACTTGTAGAAAAATTTCTTCACAAAATCTTATCATCGTTCTTTTCAGTATATTGATTTCATTATAGACACGAATAAATATTATAAATAAATATATGAAGTGAATGTGATGGTAGAAAGTTCTAGATAAAATGACCAAGCTCACACTTTATAGAGCTGCTTGTGTCCCAAAAATTCTTGACAAAATCTTGTCATCATTCTTCTCAGTATATTGATCTTATTACATCACACTTTATGAGAGCATTAAACCTCGAAACATGAGACGAGGCATTTTACCAAGCCGAAATTATTGTTCATATCTCAACGTCTCATGGCTGATTTAAACATTGAGACCGTAATCGCATGTTCACGTTTCAGATGGCGGTCGCTTTCATGTTGGCCCACCAGTACGGCATCCCCAAAGTGATGAGCTCGTTCGATTTCCGCGATTTCGACGCGGGCCCGCCCCAAGACAACCAGGGTCACATCATATCTCCCGTCATTAAACCCGACAACACTTGCGGCAATGGCTGGGTTTGCGAGCACCGTTGGAGACAGATTTACAACATGATTCGCTTCCGTGGTGTTGTGAAGGGCACCGGAGTATCAAACTGGTGGGACAACGGCAGCAACCAGATCGCATTCTGTCGCGGAAACGCCGGCTTCGTGGCGTTCAACGGCGATCAAGGTGACATGAGGCAGACCCTCAAGAGCTGCATGCCTCCAGGCAAATACTGTGATGTTATTTCCGGTAACCTGGAGAACGGACGATGCACCGGAAAAGTCGTTACCGTTGAGTCCAACGGCAACATGTACGTCGAGATCTTGAAGAATGAAGACGACGGTGTGCTCGCCATCCACAGAAACGTGAGTACTCGTTACGGAATTTCTTGTAACTATTTTTCACATTATTGTTAGGAGTCATGCGTCCCTCATTCTTCCTTCACTTTTATTTTTCTTCTAGTAATTCCAATTTCTAGTTAATAAATCCAGAAATTCTTGTACCTGTTTTTTACATTATTGTTGAGCGTAAAGAATTCTTCCTTCACTTTTATTTTTCTTCTAATAATTCTAATTTCTAGTTAATAAATCTAGAAATTTGTTGTACATGTTTCTTACATTATTCTTGAGTGTAAAAAATTCTGCTAGATTGGAAATTAACATGATTTTTTGAAAATTATTTCGAATATATAATTTGTTTACAGGCAAGACTGGCTTAAAGGAGACTCATGATGAAGAATGGACTTGGACATAAACAGGGGATACTTTAAGAATAAATTTCTTGAATAGTAAAATAATTTTGTGCGATGTAATATAGATTATATTGTGTAAAATAAATTTACTGCCATCATCAAGTTCTGTTAATTAGTTTGTATACACCCCATAAGTGAAAATAATTTTAATCTTGCTTACTAATACAAGAGTTGAAGATGTCTAAACAATTAATATAAACCATGTATATATCTATCTATCAATTTTATTAAAATAATCTATTGAATTCCTAATACAACGACAGTAATAAAAATTACCACATTCTTAATTTATAATTTAGAAAATAAGTCTGCTAAAGAATTATGTTCAATCTACAATGCATCCTGTGATAAGAGGCATGTATACATACAAAACGATATTTTAAACTATTTATTCATAGATCTTCCTAAATCCACCTATGTCGTGATAAAAATAGATCAAACATTCTAAATATGATCTTCTGCCCAAAAACTCTTCGTACACTTGTATCTAAAAATAGAACTCCAACTCAGTTCCTCGTGTCGATTCCTATCTATCTCTTTATCTAATACTTGTACTCACCTGTCACGTGCATCGACCAAATCCAACACGTTTTTGTAACGCTCTCACCTTGACACATATTTCCCCTAAACCTTTCAGACTTGACTGAAATCTTTAGTCTAAAATCAAAGTAATTTACACTTCAGACTATGATTAAAACACTAATAACTTTGTTAATCAATTCTACAAATTCTAACGAAATTCTACAACATCCAGATTGTATCCACAATGTTCAACATTCTTACAATTTTTTAAAATTTTATTATAAATTGCTCGCGAATGTATCCACAATTGATTGCAGCAGAAGTCCAACTCATATGAACAAGAGAAACCATAATGATCTAGATCTATTTTTTAAAATACAAGAAGTCGTATACACTGATAAAAGTTAGTAGAATTTCTGTTTTATTTTTGCCCCAACAACAATATTCTCATAATTTTCTGTTAAATCACTCGTGCACAATTAACATCAGCAGAGATGAAGAACATTTATTCTTGAATAGATGAAGAAAAACTCATTGATTATAGCATTCCAGATGTAAAATCAAACCTAAAAAGAGGGTGATTGAACTCGAGGATTGACTATTTTTCAACAAAGTTTATTTTAACAGAAACAATGTACTGTTTTTGTTCTCTTTTCACCATTAATTTCTACTATACATAATATGACAGATAATCGTAGAATAATACACGACAGACGCGCGATGGAGAAATAAAAAAGGGTTTGTGCAGGAGGAATGGGAGGAGGGGAGGGGATCGATTGTCGAACATAGTTGCAAGAAAACCAACCGCGGGAGGAAAACGAAGGGTGTGAAAAATAATAAAATGGATGGAAGAACATCGAAGTATCACAAGATTGCTTTATCGCCCGTTTCTATTGTCCCTCCACTTCTCCATTTCGTTCGTTTTACACACTCGTGGTCCGGAATAATTCTTGTCGCATTATAAGAAAAAATGTCACGAATCATTCTTCACGAGTCTACAATATTCTTGCATCCCTTTAAATAACTCTACGGGATTTCTCTCGTCGAACGCATTTCCTGCCATGTAAAGTATCTTCGTCTCTCTCTTTCTTTCCGCTCCCTTTCATACACATGTACACACTCATTCGACGGTTCTCTTTCACTCTATCGTTCTATCCGAGCGATCCTGCTGCCCGATAACGTAATGATCTCGTGCCACGCAGTAATGATGAACCCCGGCTACGAAACTAAATAAAATACTACGGGTCTTCTTGTAAAAGCACGATATAAATAAATGCTCAAGCATTATGTACAGTGATCTCAGTTTAAGTAAAAGCCGCTAGCTCGGTTAATGGCCGCGCGTCGCTCTCGAGCTTGCATTCCTACTCTCTTCTGCAAAATGGGACAAATCGTCAACACATATTTCCATCTCTTTCACAGTAACAATCGCACCTTTTACAAATATCGAAAGCAAAACGGATCGGAAGACCAAATTTGTGATTTATAGTGGAACACGAACTCGGGAGCGCACGCAGCCGCGTAAGTGTATGTGTACATAATATTTATAAACGTATATAGTCTGCAGTAAATTCAGGCTAATGTAAATCTAAAAATACTGCTCATTTTTTACGAACTTACCAACTTTTTCGGTCTTAACACTGTCTCCAACCTAGGACGTCTGCGTTTTCATTACGTCTTAATTGTTATACGTGAATACAATAAGGCAACAGTTTACATCTAAATAAATAAACGTTAAACGTTGTAAGTAAGAGAAGAAAGAAGAAGTTAATTTACAAGTCTTCTAAGCTACATTACGGATCCGTCGCTCGTACATCTATATTGTTTACTACGCATCGTCTGTGCACGTGTACACGCGCTATTGATTCGCATCACGGAAAAACAATATGGCCGTTTTCTCTTCTTATTCTTATTCAACTTCGCCTGATTACTTATCACGATTTTATGAGACGAAATTTGTAGTTGAAAACGTTTGGTTAAATTCACGGAATACCTTTCTATCTAGTTAGATTATTTCAGTGAAAATTTACATTTCACTCTCTACGTAAAGACCCTCCGAAGTTATTCTTTCAAACTTTACACCTTTTCAAAAGTTATGTACAAGTTCTCAATTTGTCATTTAGTGTGTCATTTGAATACTAAATTAATAGTAAACGCCAAATAAAGTTTTAGTTAGAATCTCACTTTGGAAATACAATTTTCCAGACATTAATTAGTTAAATGTTAAATTTCTGATTTCCTACTTTCCTCCATCGTCCAAGACCTTATTTACAAGAATGGAAACCATAGGTTTCGCCGATGACACGAATCCAGAGCTATCTGTACACGCGTGTCTATGAGTACGTTGATCATCGTACGAAATATGAATGTATATTTACGTGTGCGGAGCTGACCCCGTTTTCTGCACGTAGAACGCTAGCAAAAATATAATTTAGTATATTTATCATTATAATTCATCCATATAAAAACTTCGTTAAAATATATAAAAGAAACAACGATTTGAGCAAATACGTATCTCCTACCATAGTTAAAAGTACCGTGTTCGAAACGTTCCTTTATTGCACATATCAATTTCCGCTAATAAAGTGTTGTCTCTTTTTCATCTCTCTTTCTCTCACGCATGCTTTCACACAGTGGTACGCTCATCCATCTTTGCACTCGCAAACAACAATTATTTTTATACATACTCTAGTATGTACGCTTATTTATTCTCTTCGTTCTCATCTTGATCGGTTCTGTTACTGTTTGTCGTTGTTGGGTTCGCAGAATTACTCGAATTTACCGCCATTGTTCATCGATAATCGATTTGTACAACGTTCTTTTTATTCTACAGAAATTTCAAGCAACAATCATTCATTACAAATTTCAGTACATCAGCATAATACGTTTTTGCAATCCGATTGAATATGGATTAAAGATCCAATGATTAATATTCTGATTAGATAGTTTACAAAATTGTTTATTGGAGATTTCTAAGCGACAGAAGAAATTTCCAAACAAGTCCAATCTATCACTCTGTATTACAAGAAACCAACAATTCATTTGCTCTGTACATTGAGTTCGCTTAATACACGGAAAAAATTCGAATAATTCGCAGTTGTGGTCGCAGTAAATTCGCCTCTCAGGTAACAGTTGAAAATATTCACATCGCGGGGGCAATTTCAACGAGCCGTACACAGATCGGAAATTACGAATCATACCGGGTCGATCGAGTTTCTCTACGAAAGGCCAGTCTTTGGAAGACTTCTTTTGACGGATAGGCACTCGTTTCGTTGATCGTCGAAATACTTTCTTCGTTCGTGGAAAGACTTTTCGAATCAGCAAATTTACCCTAAATTTTCTATTTACCCTAAAATGTCCACTCCACGTGTTTTTTTACCACAAGTCCGAGGATCTAAAATAGAATTTTGGTCGGCTGACAGGTGTGTGCAATCCAAAAATGGAAACAACCGCATACTTCGAGCGCTCCGAATTCCCGAACGCCAATTAATTCGTTTATTGTACAGTATCAGCTTCTTTGTGCTCATCGCGTGTGTATCTCTAATTTATACCCGGACTCAGGGATCGTTAACACTTGTTAGTTACCCTCCGCTTCCTGCGCGGAAGAAGCGGGAGAAGCCCGTCTAGCCGAGATCTAGAAGCCTGATCCGAGGTGCAGATCATTGAAAGACATCCGAATAACTGTCTCATTAGCAGACAATTCTAAATCTGTACCGCGATTAGGGCTGGAGTAAATCTAAGTCGAGTTGTAAGCACTGTAGCCTTAGGCACCGGGTGTCGAACCTCTCTGCATCCATGAATTACAAACTAGCATTAGGTCTCCCAGGCTCGAGAGTCTCTATCGATCACCTCTCTCGATCTCATCCGGGTCTCGCATCGATTATCTTCCGCATATTTAGACGCGACCATCTCCGAAACTGAAGAAGACAGGAAGGTTTGAATCGTCTGGGCATCGTGAAACAGTTCAAGGAGCAAGAATGATCCTTCGTTTCCCCAGGTACTCGATCGCAACTCGAAGGGTCCCGTTCACCCGCGTTCCACTGCGAAACAGTTCGCTGGGTATGAACACACTTTTATAGTCTAAGTCGATGGACAACAGGCGGAGCCTCCTGAACAACGGTCCTCGGACCGCGTCACTGCTTGATGGGCTTCTTGAAGACGACTTCCGGCTTGCGTATCGGACGTGGTACGCGCCGTTCTATCCTTAAGGCCCTATTTGGGTCCGGCGAGGGCACCGACGCGCCCTCCAGACCCACCGGAGTCTCCGCCATTGTTTGTCAGTTTCCCGTGCTACTCGGCCGCCTGCCGGGCATCTGTTGCTGCTGTTGCTGAGACGCCGCTGCGACGGCTGCAGCCGCGTTCAACGCTGGCAGAGGTGTCTGGTGACAGTGCGCGCAGTGCAAGCACACCGTGCAGGCCCCGAGCTTTCGGGCTAGCAGCGCGCGCAGCTTCAAGGCCGGTCCCAGCTTCATGCCCATCGGGCCCGTCAGGTGGTCCTCCGACAGCAAGGGCAACGCGGCTCCGTCGATGCGGTGCTCGCGGAAATTCTGGAAAGAAACGAGATCGTTAGCACGCTGCGATTTTATAGCATCAGATTGTTGTATGTCAAATGGTCAGTAACTTTTTATCGAGTGAACCGGTCGTAGCTTTAGTCTAAATTCTTTCTTCACGTTCTTCGTCGTATTTTAAAGTGCCGATCTTCAACGAACTTCAAGTTTCTTCATAAGAGACTTCATGATATATGATTCTATTAAAGTGCTCCATGAAAATTGATAATTTCATGATGCATGTGCATCTACGTTTCACAAATCCAAAATAACAGGTGTTACAGATTCAGCTGACGAGCAATATATTTCAATATAAAGTTTTCTCCTCCCAAAATACCTATTCTATTAAAATGCACCATAAGAATAAAAAATTCCACGAGCAAGCTGTGTCCAATTGCTCTCTCATGTACATCTAAATTGCGAGGAGAATTTTCTGGGACGCAAATTGAAAATAAAGGATGAAAGTGTTAAAGATTCGGCCGATGAGCAACATTTCAATAACGCAGGGCCGAAGGAGCCGGTCCATTTCCTCAATTAAATGTGTTCACCGCGCCCAGGCTGATCCCCATTCAACAAGCCCGAAGAATGACACCCACGCGTCCTCGCCGGCCGCATTAACAATCCTGCCATTCCTGAATACCTCGGGGCGACCCTTAACCCTCGCGGAAACGAGCTCGAAGGTCGAGGTTCTATGCGAGGAGCGGCGAGCGCATCGCGCGCGCCTCATCTCGCGGAATGCCGTTCACGGTTGCAATGCGTCGCGAAGCGCAACAAGGTGCATCTTCAACGACGCGGAACGCCGCATGGCGCTCGCTCATTAAACCTCTGGTTCCGCAGAAAGTCAGTCGGGCTGCTCGGATAGAATCAGACTGCCGGGGACCGGAGGAAACTGAAGCAAGGATCGAGGAATGAAACGAGGCGAGGGGGGAACGAAACGTGGAGGATGAAGAAGAAGAAGAAGAAGAAGCGGAAGAGGAAAAGGGAAAAAAAGGACGGACGATTCATTCACGGCATCGAGGGCCACGGACGTAATTGCGGCTGCAACCGCTGCAACTTACCCCCGCTGCATTGCACGCGTCCGCTCAGGCCACTCACACCACTCACTATACTACGTATCGTCTCTCCGCCGCGCTGCACACGTTCGCGGAATACGGTGATTGCTCAGCCCGCTTATGAATGAAATATTCAACGCTCTAATGCGACTGTTGCACGCAAAGGCAGACCGGTCTTCTTCGAGGCATTCCGCTGCGAGGGGGAAGAGAGGACGCGTTTGAAGATCAGGATCGGGATTAATCGAGGTCGCGCAACGAGACCTTGGGATTTATGGCGGCGCCTGGAATGGGAGCAATTTTTCGGATTCTCGGATACTGGTAGAAGATTGTACGGAAAGCAGCAGGAGATGGATTTTGGAGACTCGAATTTTTTGGATTGCTGCGGCGAGACATTTACATGATGCCGGAAGGTATTTCTTAAATGTCAAATGTTAACTTGGAGATGTACTTTATAATTTGAAAAATGTTCTGCATGGATTGTGGGAAGCAGGAATAACATAAAAATTGATTTCATCCCTTAAGGACTTTGTTACATTAAAAGCAACATTACAACATTCTTGAATTTTTTAAATCTCTTACTGTTTTATATTTCACCCAATCCATTTCTTCATAAATGCATAAAGATCCGCAGTCTAGTGATGAGACACTTTTGTATATAGTAATTTGTAGTATTTTTGCGGCGAGAGACGCTTTTAGGTGCTAAGGTCTGAAGAGGACCACTAAGTTCGTGTTTAATTCCATCAAAATTTGTATCACGGTGTTATTTATTCAAGAATTAAAGTACTGTTCCACTTTTTTAAAAATAGCCTCAACCATATTTCCAAAATGTATAATGTGCTAATGGCCTTCCTGTAGATAAAATGTTGATAAAACCACTAGAAAAGCATTTTCGTCCGTGGCTTCTCCCAATTAATGCAAACGATTTTTGCTTTGCACAAAGCTTGGCAGTTATCTTCATCTACCCAGCAGACCAACAAAGTTCCAGCAACGACCACCATTAAGCTCCTTGGATCTCGACGTTCCCGCATCTCGTGGGTGCCGTGGCACGCGAATGCAGGTTGGCCCGTTGTTTTTAGTGCGATTTGCTGCGTCCGTGGATCATTAAACGCGAGTATGCGGGCCAATTGCTCGAAACGTTGCCCCGGTGCGCTCGCTTCTAATAACGGTCCGGCGAAGGCTTCTTCCGCGGCGTCTCTGGTTCCAGCCGGCGTAACGACTTAGTTAATTAGCGTTTACGCGAAACGACCGTGAAGAGCACGGCCGCGTCGACAGAGTTCCGCCGCGCCGTTCTACCAGCAGCGGTTTCCATCGCCGTTTCAGCCCGTTTTATACCGTTACCGTCGCTCGGTACGCTATCGGAAATTCGAAACAATGTCGGCCGTGTACCCCAGGTGATAGATGGCCGCCGCGTGTTCCTCGTCGTCGTCGTCTTCGTCGTTTAACACCGGTGTCAGCTGGTTCGCGCCGTATCGTCGGTATAAGGGCGAATGGGATAATTAGCCGTCTAACGCGAAACTGCCGGGTTCGCGCGGATAAATGGGATGTAAAGCGAGACGAACTAATTTGTGCGAGTCACTGCGTTTCCTTACCGCTTTTCACAATTACCGAGCTCCCGGCGATTCGCGAATTCTTCTACTCCATTTTCTGATGCTTTGGCGGCGGCGTCAGTCTTGGGTACTTCAGCTTAACCTTCATCCGACTCTCGTGTCAATTTGACACATTTTGTCGAAGAATTTAACAGTAGTCATATTAAAAAGATTTAATGATATCAGTAAATTCAGCTGAATAAGATAATTAAAAGAAGAAAGAATTTGTTGTTTGGTAAAATTATATGTGTAAAATAAGAGAAAATTTTATATAGTTCGTGTTGCAATCACTTTTCATTTTGCATAGAGACCCGCAATATATTTATTCACATTATTATCTTTATTGTCAAGTTTTTTTTTACCATCAACGAATAATGATATGGCCAATACGTTTACTTCTTTACTCATAAAAATAATATATGACAGTCGCATTGATTAAGTAAATGAAAATTGAATATCTAAATTAACATTGTTGACAGGAGAAACAGCTCTGTAATTTAAAATGGTGATAAATCTGTAGACTATAATAGTTTTTCTAGATCAAAAAGCATTGTTACATGTGCCTGTTTAAAATCAGACATTTATCAATTACAGCAAAGGGTTAAATTATATTATTGGTGAAGAAGAATCGCGAAGATAGGTCCGTTAGATAAAGTAAAATTATAGCCCTTAATGCGTCGCCTATAATATTCTAAAAGACGTAATTTCGTGTTCAGTAAACCTATTTTTCGAGACTATTATCGAGAATGGATTCCGTGTATGTAGTACCAAATAAAAGGATCGAGCGTGCATGTCGTAATTTTGCGAGATGATCCGGGGAATAATCGAACCGGACGTTTTAATGCGCGGTCATCAGTGGTACAAAGGAAAAATGCGTTTCCAGGAGCAAGATTTTGCTCTAAATACATTTTAATGAAATAGAGAGCATCGTCCCCTCGCACACGCTGATTGCTGCCCGACAATTTCCACGCGAAGCTCCGCGCCGTGCAAAAACCGTCGGTTCGATCAACGAGGGGACATCCTGCACTGTAATTTCGTGCTACTTGTTACCGCCACGGCTTACAAGCATAATTGATACCCAGATTTCAGGTCAGTAATTCATAATAATCAGCTAAAAGATCGCGAGCGAAGCCTGCCTTTCCGTAGCCACGGTCTATTCCGAACGGCAATTTAATATAATAAAAGAACGCCTTTTTCTTGTAGCTCGCATGGGTACTCAATCTGCGTGCCTGGACATTGTAGAGACTGCGGAAGATCAAAAGGACAAGCAAGTAACCGGGAAAACTCTGCCGTGGAACAATTAAAATTAAATTTAGCAATGTTCTTACTTCAGTCCTCGAGGCATGAAGATGTTTGAGAGATCGAGCGCGGTACTGTTTGACTGCACTCGCTGCACAGGAATGCATCATCTTGCATAAAGATCGTAATTACGTGAAATGCGGACCAAATTTTGGTCTCAAGGCCTGAAGGGATTGTTGGTGCTTAATCTCATATGATGATAAAAATTAAGATAAACGATTCACTTTTTTGGTAAACGGCTCACTCTTTTTGTAAACGAGAATCAAGAGATATTCGTGATTGTATAGAGGTTTTTATGTAATGCGAAGATGCTTATTTAGTGCAATGGATAACATTCGTATGCTTTTATCCGAAATAATTTTGCACGAACAGTTACACATATACTTTTTGTGTATTTTGCTACATTTTGTGCATTTTAGTATATTTTAAATATTCCATTAATATGGTTTTTGATTTTCATACAGTTTCATAGCAGAACATGTGAGTCGATGTCATATGAATATTACTTGAATGAATATTATATGTTAAATATTAAATGCCACATATTATTTGAAAGATAAATGCAGTAAAGATTTAAGACATTGATAAGCGTCGTCGTATAGCCTGCAGTACTACAGTTAATATTTACGACTTGATGCACTTTAAAGTACCACTCTCATTATAAAGCGCTGTTACGAATCAAATAAATTATCATTCTTTTAGATTTGATTTAATTTAAGGTACTGTTACATACATATGCTTGTGTCAGGAAGACATCATAATGGCAGGAAGACAGTTAAATGACTTGAATGGTTTTAAAACATCTCGGATAAAGATAACAGTAAAGTTGAATGAAAATTATATACAGATCCTTGTGCAGCATCAAAGTCTTTTTAGGAGTTGCAAAGGAAAAATGTTCCAACAATAGAAATGCAGAGATGTATAGTGTTTTCCACAGTGTTTATACCTACACGATATTAGTGATAAATGTCCACAGATTGTCACACGTATCGTAAGATTACTGTAAGTATTATGGTGAGATGACAAGAAGGTCCTTAGGAACAGTGTCACCAGATAAGGGGAAGGAGCAGGAATCGAGGGGAAAAGTTATCCTCTCTCTGCCAGTACGGGACACAGGTACAGTGAGCGAAACTCGTTTAAACGCACTTTAAAATTGACAAATTTTCATGCTTATTTAGAAGAAAAGGACAATGATGTCAAAATGGGGTTATTTACTTTGCTAAACCTTTACTTTCTACATCTATGCTTCGAAATGTTCCGTATTTACATGCCAGTGTCGCAGAGCGAAACGTGTTAAAACAGCGTCTACAAGTGCAAAATTCGTTTGAACGCAGTATGTACTTTTTTCTCAGATATTGAGAGAAATTACATAAAAGAAAGTGGGTGATTTAAAGAGTGAGCAGAAAGGTATTGTTGTCCCGTTCCTGACTGTCATATTTTTGATTTTATGTAACAGAACAGAATGGCGAAAGGAAAATATTTAAATGAAGCTGAAAAGGCAATAATATCTTCTTTTAAGGAAGGGGGAAATCGAATCGAAAGATTGCCAAAGAAATTAAACGTTCCGAATCCGTAGTACGAAATTTTTTTACTGCAAAAAACGTGCTACAAATTTCGCTCACTGTAGAGTGGGGACACAAGTCTTGCTGCGGAGACCTTCTTATCATCTCACCACAGTAGATTTAAGAATACTAGAAGCAAAGTCCTCAAGGAGAACAAATGTTTTCCTAAACGTAAAGTCCCAGACCATTTTTAAAAACATTTTTAGACACAGTTCCAAGGATGAGTGGATGTCCAGTTGTAGGATCGAGACGGCCATTTGCGTGGATCGAAAAAGGAAAAGCTCGGTGGCCAGTTGACACGGGTCCCGGGCCGTGGGCATATTTAAGAAAACAGCGTCCACGCGGATATCTCATCTCGGCGCATACATCTCATTGTCTTCGAGGTAGGAATACAGGCAGAAGTTTTGTAATCTCACGAAACGAAGAGAGCCGGCGCGGCGCGGCCGTGCGCTCCGTGTGGTGTGCAGCTGCAGTTGCAGCGAATATATCATCCTCGTGTTGCACCGCGGGCGACCGCGGCCCTCCAAAGCCCCGGCCACGAAGACAACCTATATTTTCTCCACCCAGTTCCAAACTCTTAAGGGCAAACGCGATCCCAGACCTGGTCCGGCATCAATTATACCTTCCACAAACACGCTCTTATCTCGCGCAGCTTACCAACAAGCGTGAACTTCGACTAACAGCGAATGCTTCGTACGCACCAGTCATCAATGATTTTCCGGGATTACGATTTCCTGGATGAACATCGCCTTCGGCCACTGATTGCTCCTTTCCTTGAATGACTCGATCGTAATTGGACCTCGCAAACCAATAATTAGCGGTCCGCGGATTTTTATTTCCAGTGACTCGCATAATTGTTCGCGCACCTTTCAAATCGGTGTAACATTCTTAAAAGCGGAGCTCAGGTTTTCTGCGAAGTCGGATTAAATCTTTTTTAAAAATGCCATTAATATTCTGCAAATCGACGGCTCACTATATTTTTATTAGCTGCTCTGTTTTGATGGTGATGTAACAATACAAGCAACGATCTTAATCCTGACTACGGCGTACGATATTTTTTATGTTTAATTTCAATGGTGTGGTATAAAAATCTCAGTATCTCGCAGGGGTTGTTTCTTCTCGTTGTTTTCAAGCTCATCGACGTTCTCTTTTAAATAACCATTTTCGTGTTGCACCGCGTAGTTAATAGGAAAATACATTCAAATATGTACTGTGACGTGTCCTTCAAATGACCTTGAACTCCGAAGATGAAGATCAAATTTCACCACGGTTCTCGAACGCCAAACGCATTAATTACTTCCAGCTTTCCATCATAGACAAACATATGTTACACTGATTTTGAACCAAATAAATAATTTTTTTACAGCATCAGGAGGCAGATGCTTCTCTCTCTCTCTCTCTAAAGGCAGAAGACAGCTTCCCTCGGAGTGCTCCGAAATTGAAACTGCGGGAGATCGGCGTCAGGGGAACACGTTCGAAAATCCGCTCGATCGAGCAGAAAGATATTGTCGTGTAGGGGCTTCGCTGGAAAGTGTTCGAGAAGTGTTGTTCGAGCGTGAAAAGGATCGAGGATCCTCGAAAAGTAATGGTCTGGTTCTTACCGAGTTCGAATTCCTGACCCCGGAGGATCTCGGAGCCGCGGTTATAACCTCGGAAGAGCACCGAGTCGGAACCGCGTCACGTTAACCGTTCGCGGTGAAGCCAAGGAATCTTTCCTCTCGGTCCATCGGTTTCTGTGCCGAGAAAAACACTCTGTAGAAGTAACCTGCCCGTTGCAAAATCGAGAGACCCAACCTCCGGGAACGAATTTATGGAATGCAGTAAACACGCCGCGGATGTCTATCACGCTTTCGATTCTGTTCGACCTACGCCTCGGAAAAGAACTGTCGTGCATCGTTCGTACCGACACTTTACACTTTTGTTCATGTCGATTTTTCTCAGGTTTATGATTTTTTATAAGCAGGATTGTCAACTTAAAAAATCGAATTAATTTTGGGACATGTTTTCAGGTATTTGACACCTGTTGATGACAATGCATCGGCTCACGAAGGTGTTCTTGCAGGAGCCAAATTGAAGGACTTATTTTGGAGCGTCCACCATATTCACCAGTCCTGGCCCCCTCTGACTTCCACTTGTTCCCACACCTCAAAAAATTCCTACGTGGCAGGCGTTTTTCATAAAATGAAGAAGTTGTAAAATACTCAGCCGTAGATGAGTATTTTAGAGGTCTCGAGGAAAACCATTTCAGAGATGGAGTAAATGAATTAGAAAATCGCTGGGGAAAAAATGTATTGAGCTTAAGGGAAAATATATTTCATATATAAGTCATTTCATTGTTAGGCTATGAACTTTCTGAATGACCTATAGTATAATATTGTACAGTGTATACAATATTTATACTCCTTAGTGAGTTATTGTACAAAGCATACTAGTTACTGTATACTCATAATTAAAATAGGAACGAAATAAAAGAATATATTTATGAATCAATAAAATGACAGTATGAATGATGACCATTTAAAGCACCTTAATATGATAATAAGAATATGATTACTGTATAAAGATGTTTGGTAACGTACTAGAATTCAAGCATCAAAAGTCGTCAATATTTATGAAACTAGAAACTTAATGTACATATACAAATAATTACTGAAAATGCTCTTTTTGAAGTCGCTTTCAGTCAACGGATTGATGAAACGATTAGAATTTTTCTGTCAACGTTATCGCGTCAGGAATATTTTCAGCGTGGTGCTCGACGGATTTACTGTCCTCGGAAGCTGTTGAAAACATTATAGTTACGGGATCGGTGATTTACGCTTGATTTTCGAGCAAGTGTCAAACTGTTTAACCGTCGCCCGGCCATCGGTTTCTTTATTTACGACGCGTAAAATACTTTTCTTAATTATTCCACGGCTTTAAATCATCGTGCATCAGGTGTCCTCGGTAGCTCTGCAATAAAAGTCTCGCCGTTGACATCAGGTAGCTTTGACTGTTGCTACAGCTGTTGTGAAACCCTGACGTGTTAATGAGACGAACGTTTTACGATACGTCGAAAATTTTACGCTGCTCGGTCAACGATACGAGACGAGTTTGCTTTTGGCGAACTTTCAGGCGATACCCGATGCGTTAATATTCCTAGATAATTGAATATGAATCATGCGGCATACTTAGCGACCATTAAGAAAAACTTTATTGCTATTTAAAATAGTCCCCTGCTGTTGTAAAAAGCTCCATTCGAAATTCACCTGTCCGCAGACATTATCGAGCGAATCGATATAAGCTGATCGATTGGAAGGCACATCGATCAGAGACACACCCAACTTATGATAAATAATTACTAAAACCTTGTGACATCAATTTGCATGGACGTAATAAAAATTTAATGTTTCTTCGTGGAACTATAAATTTTTCTTCAGAGTTAGTAACTGCGGAATGTGATATTTTACAATCGTGACTTATTTAATGCATTCATCGATGTGCTATGTTGACAGTTCATGAATTCATTAGATATTTTTATTTCAATGTGAATGAAATGCTTCTGTAAATGTAAATAAATTTACATTTTTCACTAATGGTTGCTGCATTAATGGAACAGACGTTGCAATACGTTACGAAAATAATAAAAAGATTTCGAGAAAAATCGCGGAACATTTGTATTTGAGGTTGAAATGGTTGTACGGCAAGGAGAACAAAGCAATTAAGCGATATGAATCTAGGACGAACGATGTTCCTGGGTACCCTGCCAACCGCTGTTATAACTTTTGTTAACGCTACTGCATCCAACTGCTGCATTCGCCTCGGGCTGTTTTACGCTCACGGTAACGCCTTATTTGGAATTGCAGTATGCAAAACACGAGGTAGGATGAACCGATGCTCGGAATTTACGTTTACGACTTGCTGTCAAGTTGTACACTACTGTGCAGGCGATTGGGTTTGTAAAAAGCGAGAATACTAGTTGTAGTCTAGGCCTCGGTCGGGTGTTGCACTAGATAAAGTCCCTGATCTAAGAAACCTCTGCACGATGTTCGAGAGAATTCTTGGTTTTATGAGTGTCTGCACGTAACTGTTTTATTGACTGAATTTGAATTTTTTAATCTGCGACACTTTGAATCTTTTAGTTTGTTATATATCTTGTTTGTATCTTAGAATCCTTAAATCTTTGGAGCTTTGAATCTCTGTATCTTTTCAGATTTTTGAAGTCTTCGAATCTCTCTATCTGTTAATCTGTGACTATTTCACCATTTGAATATTTAAATTCCCTCCACCTTTTGTTTATTTCCTTTATTACAGTAATAATTTCCTACAGTCTGTTCCTGTAACACGAGAACGAACGATCGAATTTACATTGAAAATTCCACGAGGGTAGAGAAACAGTAAATTCGTACAGAATTTCTTTATGCGCCGATGCTCCGTGCTAGACTCGACCGACGCCCGGAATTTGTGTCGAACAGGTATCAGAAATTCCGGTCACCTTCCACCTTTTGTTAATCGCGACCTTTATCTCGCGTGTAACTCACTGCAGAAAACTTTACATTCCTTGACCTTTATTAATATTTAAACAGTTCAATAGAAAGTCTCACACTTCCTTTCTCAATTTAGTAGCTCCTTTATTATGACTAGATTTATTATGCATTTATGACAAAAATGAGTACGTACAATTTAAAACAGTGGAGGTATTGAAAAGATTTAATGCCACCAGTGTATTAATTTCACCTTAACAAGATAATTAAAAGAAGAATGAAATTTTTATTTGGCTCCTACGTCATGCAATCAATGCGAACATTTTTCATTTTGCATAAAGATTCGCAGTCTAATTATAACAATTTTAATCTTACATACTATTAATATGGTTCAAGACCAATCTTAAAGATTAAATAAAAAGTAGCGTTATTAGTAGACTACACATTTTATAGATTCATGACAAAAATGAGCAATGTACAACAGTAGAAATATTTTTTAAAAAATAATTCAAAGAATATTATATTATTCTCAACTTTCGAAAATTCTCATAGAAAAAAAACAATCCTCTATTTGACTCTCATTCCATGCAACTGATGCAGAATATTATGATGCTAAAATCTGTAATGATCGTCTAACATCCCGCGATAGAGAGATTCAAGGAGAATTCTCGCCATAAAACTATCAGACGTACTGTAGAATCGTTCCAAAACCGCTATTCCATGCTCAAATAACTAACGTAACATCTCTGTTTAACGTTTCGAGGTCTATCGTCGGCCGATCAGGCCTGCCGATCGAATCGGGCAAGGAATTCCTGTTGTTCGCGTACGGTAAATCTGATCGGTGGCTACGCCACTGTGCAACAGCGAACAAGAACCGGTGACCTGCCACGCCCTGTGGAGGTCGTCGCGCGTCTCTCTCGCGGACGACCGGCAACCGGCACACACCGACATAGACGTCGACCGCAGCGTTCCGACGACCGCTGCCCACCAGCCTAACCAGATCAACATCGCCCCACTGCTTCCCGCTACGCTCTGTCTCCCACTGCACTTCCGTCTCCACCTTTCTCCTCTCCTTCTCGCACCCCTCTTTCGCCGGTTCCCCTATCTCATCTCTCTTCTTTCGCTACTTCTCTGACTCTGCGTCTTCATCTCCTCCCAGAGAATCTCTCCGAGCTCGCCGCGGATAGCTCTATCGTCTTCAAAAATCGATACAGAACAAGTTTCTATTTGGTGCATATTTCTTCAAACTAGTACAGAGAATTTCTACCTTTCCCCTCTCCTTTTCGAATTCCTCTTTCAACAATTCATTTCTCCTCTTCCGCTACTTCTCCGACTCAACACCGACATCATCTCCTCTTCGAGGCTACCTGAATTAGCTTTATACAGTTAGGAGCAAAACTGATAACTTTTTTATGAATGGACCAACGACTTAATAATGTAAATGACGTCTAATAAATATGTTGAAAAGGTGCATTTGTGGAAAACAATAGTAAAAATTGATTTTTACAACTTTTTTAGCTGGACGAAAATTTAGAAGATGCGTTTGGTCAACTCGTATAAATTATATACCCTCTGAAAATTTCATTGAAATTGGATAATTGGTTTACGAGTTATAAGCGATCAAAAGTGGTAAAAAGGCCGAAGATCTTGAAAAATTGCAATTTTTACCAGTTTTGATCGTTTATAACTCGTAAACCAATTAACCGATTTCAATGAAATTTTCAGAACGTATATAATTTATACGAGTTGACCAAACACATCTTTTAAATTTTCGTTATTGGTCCATGTAAAAAGGTTGTAAAAATCAATTTTGTTTTCCAGAATTCTAGAAATATATTTTAGACGTCATTTACTAAACTAATTCTTCTAGTCTTACAGAAAAATTGAAGTCGTTTGGTCCATTCATAAAGAAGTTATTCTGATTTAAAGTGTGTGTGATCAGTTTTGGTCCTAACTGTAGGCTTCACAAAATAAAAATGATCTGCATTGATTGCAAGATCTAAATAATTTCAACAGGTAAAAATAATACGGTAACGTCTTTAAATTTCATCTTCTCAATTTACCTCGAAGTGCATAAAATCCGCAGTTTAGTGATACCAAAGACCTCGAATGTATCTCGAAAGTTTTTCAACTAATTTTGACCTTCCCTCTCCTTCTCGAAGCCATGTTCCATCAGTTTCGCAACTAGCTATGTCATCTTCAAAAATTGCAGCGACTCAAAAGTCCAGAACCAATTTCTGTTTAGCTCATGTTTCTAGAAAATTGTACGTAATGCAGTAATACTGTTAACGAACCTCTACTTTACACATCATGGATTTGCATGTACTATGAATGCATAAAGACCTGCAGTCCGCTAACAACATTACAAGAGTGACTTGAAATATTTCCATGTCACAGAGATTCGCAGTAACAGTAGCCGTCGACGATCGGAGCTCAAAGTGCAAAGGATTAAGTCCCGTTCACACGTCTTCGTGCACCATCCTGCTCGTGCCCATCAGTCCCTGAGACGCAATCATTCAGAGGGCCACGCCCAGTTTATTACCCAGGCCGAGCTTCTATTTTCCGCGGCGAGTTTTACCCTCATTGCGTCGGGGTTCGTTAAAACACTGTTATCTCTGATTCCTTCGGCTCCTTTTTTGTATTATTTTGAGCGTGGCCCCGAGCCACGGGGCTCGCAGCGAGCTCGTTACCGGCCATATTTGCTCGCATTTTAATTATCATTTTGCTCCGCCGTTCGAAACGATATCGAGCTTAGAGTAATTAGAGTCGGACAACTTGGCTAACCATGAATTAAGCCCGAGGAGATACGAAGTTATTTAGATAGCCGTTGAATCGCGTCGCGGAGGAAGCCGTGAACTGTCGTCGTTTCGCGAGGGAAGTTCGCATCCTGTCGTAATCTTGTCCTAGTCGAGAGCTCCTCGAACTTCACTTGCTAGCAGGAGTCTATTAATAAGCTACAGATACCAGATTTATTTTTTAAACCGACGAATTTGCATGAAGCGAATTGAGATTCGCGCAGGATGGGCGTGAGCTGAGAAATTATTCGTGCTGGTCTCCTGTAACGCGTGGTAAACATTATTTACATAAAATTAAGTACTCCGAGGAATTGATGTAGCTGGAGTCAATGGGAAGTTGCGACAGGAGATTGTTATTCCATTATTGATATGTGTGTGTGAGAGAAAACCTTACACTCATCGTTATACGTAAGAATACTAATCCTACATTATAAAATACTAATGGGTCAAATTGTCACTCAGGGGACCATAAATTTTCAACTGTTCTGAATGTCTTCATTTTCATAGATATTTTGAAAATATCACCATTTTTGTTGATTTATCGTATCCGGTTTTGTGCCTTGTTGACACTCGGATAGAGGCTGCCCTTTCTAGATCGCTATGTTTACTGTTTACGTTTGTTTTGATTTTTTCTGTGTGTGCAGAACACAAGTGCGAAGTTTCTATAAAGTCACTTAGTGTTTCTCTGTATTCTGAGCAGAGAACTACGAAAAATTGCAAATATTCTAAGTTTGTGTTATAATTTGATTCACGTGTATTAGAATGCGTGAGGAACAGTACTAACAATGTGTAGAAAAAGCATCAATCGATGCTTTATAAAGATATGGGCTTCTCTAATCGCGCACTTGCTAAGACAATTAATCGGTCATACACTGTGATTAATAATTATATCAATTTACGTGAAAATTACGGAAAAAATCATTTTAAAGGTGGTAATAAAAAGTTGTCAAAGAGACAATATCCATTATTAATGAGGTCTGCGGCTGAGGAAAGGAAAATTGCAGCACACAATTTCGAGCTGAACTGCTAAAACGAAAGTGACATAAAACAAAAGTACATAAAATGAAAGTTTAAAAAGTAATCGGTGAAACCCCCATAAGAATTTCAAAATATAGTTGCTCTTCAAGTTGAATCCCTCGCGTATGTGCGCTTCGATAATCAATGTACAGGCCGGCGAGCGTAAAGGGCCATCGAATGCCCGGGATTTTGATAATTCGACTGCGGTCTCGGGGGAGGAATTTCAGCGTGGTTTCAGTATAAATTCGCCTGGGACAAGAAGAGCGGCGGAGGGGGGAAAAGTGCATCGGCGATGATGGCCGGGCTGGCCGGGCCACGGTCGTGTCGCCATGTAATTGAGAGACATTCAGAGTGCATTAGCACTGCCGGCCAGGAGGCAGGCAGGCGTATTAATTGCTCATCAACAATAATGAACGGTTTGCAAGCCGATATTAGCATAACTAACAGGTTCCCCGGTAATGAAGCCACGCTCACTGTCACGACGCTACCGGTCTCTTTATGTCTCTGCGCTGGGAGAAGACCTCTCCCGATGAAAACAAGACGATACACGCAAAAAGAACCGGGAGAGGGAAGGAACATCCCGCGGGCCCCGATATTCCTGTTCAAGCCCAGAACGATTTTATTCCCGACGAATTTCGAGAGCCTCCGGGGACGAGATAAAAGCAAATCGGCGATCCACCGAACACACCGGGATCCTTGAAACACGGAAAGCCGCAGATAAGTCCCCGCCGCGCCGAGCAGAAATGGGAATGCAGAACGAGGGTCCGCTTTTGATTCTCTGTTTTGCTAAAGGGGGGGGGGGGAGACACGCCGTGGGGCTCGTGATAGCTGGCTCTTAATTAGCGAGATGTGTTTCCGAGCTTCTGCCGAGTCTGAATTCTTAAGGCCGCCATTCAGAGACTGGTTTCCTATAATCTCCGATAACTTCCACGATTACTATCTTCCGACAATTTCGGTGTCTGATGGAACGTCTTAATTCTGACCTCGGGAAATGATACTGACTTACGAACGCGAACGGCGGATTCGTTCTTTTATTATTTTAATTAGACCCCACGGACCGGCGCGGCGCGACGATGTAATTAATGCAAGAATTTCGGAGGAAAACTTTTACGATTTTTAATATAGAATCTATGAATAAATTGCGCAGGATCAGCGAGTATGTTAAAGATAAATCGAGAATGTTCATGCAAATTTGCTCGTGCAGTGAAACCAAACAGTTCTGTTAATTTTACCATAATCCTCGTTCTCGAATTTCGTACATACACGATAAATGTACAGAGATCCTCGATCCACATTTACGGCAATTACTTTAAAAGCCTATCGCCGAGCGACATTCCCCGAATCGAATTTTCAATCAGCGCGCTTAACAACCGAATAATTTCCAGCAATCTCGTTACCCGATATCATTAAATTCACTCCGCATGTACAAAATTGAAATCTGCGTGCATGTGCCCGAGAGCCGATAAACATTACAAGCGTGAAAACGAGTACGAAAATAACAAGTGGATTCCCCGATACGCTCCCTTACATCCGATATAATTAAAGAATCTATAAGTGATCTCGGGGCTATAAATTATTGTTACATTGGTTCGCGGTGCTCGAATTAAATCGAGGGGATTATCAACGTCGCCACCAGCAGCGATTTCGCTAGTATTTATTGGGCTCGATCGAGCAGAGCAAAGAAGATCTTAACCGAGAGTCCCTTATCTGCGAAGGAAGAGGAGCAAAAAGGGGAGCAGCTTCAGAATTTAAATTGCCACCGAGCTGGGGCTGTTATCAGCGACGAGGTTGCGGCTCGATCGTGTCCGCTGCCAATGGCGCCACGACGCCATTACGATACAGTACGAAGAAAATTGCCTGCGATACTCTCTTAGATCGTGTCCCAGGGCGAGATTTCGGATTACTCCGGGCTATCTGCGGCCCCGTAGAAGTCGTTTCGAGAAATCGATAAGCCGTGCCCACGTGAGCGGAATAAATTGTTAGGGGGTGGAGGGGGGGGGGACTACAGGTCGATCGAACAATCGGAGAAAGTATCCGGCGAAGGGTGAAGGAAAAATCGGCGAAAGGTCGGCTCGATAACGAGATCGTGATACCTCGGATGACATATACTCCGCGCTGTCTTTCGATCGAATAATTTAGATACCATCTATCGAGGCTGCTTGTAATGCGAAGATGCTTGGAGGGTGCTTGTGCACACGATTTTTAGTTTTGATGTTCATTACCCTGGTCCTTCTCGCTTTTATCCGTGCTTTACACGATTTATTAATGTCCTGATTAGGTTTGATATGGCGTTTTAAATCCTTTAATTTCTTGCAATGAATATAAAATTGATTACCATCACAGGAAATCGGATTCCAAGTAATTCAACGAGATTGTACAAATCACAGTGAACACATACATTAAAGACGAATTTTATTGTACGATATTAAAATAAAATTAAATAAATGAATTCAAAGGTTTCTCTAATTGAATTGAACATTTAATAGTAGGTGGAGGAAGTAAAAATCCATTCTTAAAACGGTCTTTGATTTTCCTTTGAACTCGCCTGAAGAATGAGACACGTGGGTGGTTATAGTTTATTACACATTTTACAAATTGCCGCCCCCGTGCGTTGCCTATGAACCAGTGCATTCTATTATTGGCTAAATCCCTGATAAATGTTCGTTTCTCCCGCGGCATGGCCCTTCGTAATAACTCGTTATTAAAGTGCGGTTGGCGATAAACTAGCGGCGATAAATCGGTCTGATTCGTAGCACCAACGTTTCCCTGCAGCAAGCGCAAAATGCGTGCACAAATTGATCTCTATAATTTCAACGTTGCAAGCCGGGGGCAGTTAATTTTTGCTTTAGAATTTCCTGCGCTCTTATTGGAAACTCTTCGGATACAAAAATAGCATAGATAGATTTCATAGATAGACCTGCATTTACAAGTTGATAGAGAGTTAAACAGCAGTGAAACTATAAAAACATGGAAAATATAAGAACTTTTCATCAATTCGAGAAATTCAGGACTGTTCTAATTTATTCTAAAAATAAGCTTACGATTTTCAATGCGCAATTCGTGATTTAATCAATTAAAATCTGCACTGAAGTGGCCAGCAAGACTTTGTATCTACATTTTATTTCCCTTTCTATTTTTCGCTCACAAAATTTCAATGTGGTTTTCATCGGAGCGTTTCTTATTTTACGAAGTAAAACATTTCCGCGATCCCTTGACACCAGTCAACTTTTGACAGTCCGACGTCCGACCGCGGTGTACAGATAAGAAAGAAACGGCCTTGAACAGCTAATTAACCAGTGACCTCGCGCGGAGCAGGCTATCTGCGACAGAAAATCAGGACGAAGCTCTTTTTACCATCGCACAATATCGCGTTCACGAGGCTCCGAGAGGCGCGGCTTTATCATGGGAACCATATCGATCGATAACACGTTATTTGAATGCGTCGCGAATGTGGGAACCCGCAAGATAGATTGAGAAGCCCTGTTTTATATGCGAGCGGCTGGCTCAAACCCGCCGCACCACGTGTTTTCGCCAAGAGGTACACCGAGAGAGCCCGGCGAAGTTAATGCTGTTTTCTGTTACACGGTGATCGATAACACATGAACACGCTGACATAGACACAACACAGAAGATCCTTCGGCCGAACTAGCTCCGGGCACGTCGTCATCGATCAGTGGATGACGCCGATTAAATCCGTAATATCGCGGTTTCCGATTTAATCGCTGAATGATTCCGAAGGCTACAGAGTTTCGCGGTGGCCGTCGGGGTCATCGGATCATTGTTTCTCGAATCCTGATCGATGATACCACGTACGGTATCCATCTGACAAACAATCAATTTTAATTTAACCGCTAGAACCATTAATATTAATGACTAAGCGCTGAAGCATTCTTCGAGTTGAATAGAAAAATGATCGCAAAAAATGATTTATGCTTCTCAGATTTATTATGCAAGTTAGTGGGACATTGTTGTAATTTTTTTTAGTAGTATAAATATAATAAATCACATTGTTAATATTAATGTAAATAATAACAGCATGTAATACATACATATTTACCACTAACAACTTGTGAAGCTAAGGATACTCATTAAAGGTTCATCAAAAATGAAATTCTAATTTGAGAAATGACTTTCTGCGCGTACGTTGACAATCAATGATGCACGCCTAATCAATTTCTGCATTAGAAAGCGACTGAAAAACGTAGTGTCAGGCTAATTCCAATGTAAAAAGTCTTAATAAAATATTGTCTACGCTTCCAGCCTAAACGAATTTAGATCTGGTCACCCTGACGCGTGTCCATCACACGAGATTTGCTCATCGATCATGATCCATGAATTCGACAGCCAATAATATATAGTATGTCGTCATGGAGAAATTTGATAAACATTGTAGATAGTTGTTCAGACAAAAATACTCCCTCTCTGACAATACTATTTATTTAGCGGCGAGTACACTTGCATTGATCGTGATTAATGAATTGATCCCTTCACCCTGATGCGTAGGTGTGTGCACACAATCCTTTGAACCGCGAGGATACTAAATCTTAGTTAGTAATTAATGAAAGCTCGAGGAAAGAATGCGTGGATGACACGACAATGGCGAGTGTAAGCTTACGGTTGAGCTTTTTATCTTCTGTTAACAAATGTTACGTCAGATGTACTACGTTAAGCGTGCACTTTAAATTGAAGAATCTTTAGTTGCTGAAATAAATTATTTATTTACTGACATCTGTTTGTGAGAAATACTTTCGCACATTTTTAATTCGACGTAATTTTTAATTGTTGAAATGGATTATTTCTTCATGGTGACCCATTTGTAAGTAAATGTGAATTTAAAATGCAGTTTATTAAGTTTATTTATTTTTTCCAATCAAATACAAAGACTTTTATATTAACGACGAAAAATTTTAAGAAAAGTTACGTTAAAAAAAAGTTAAAAATTTTAGAGAGAAGTTGATTCCTAGAACAGTTCAACGTTCGAGGGAATTATAAGCGAATAAAGTCGGAGTTTACTTGCTGCTATGATACCACATTTCATACTTAATCTTGACCGGTTTCGCAGACCTATGCACTTCGGACATTTTTCAAACATTTGAATTCTTCCCCCCTTTAAAATCAAGTAGTCGTGCCAGTTGATAAGGCTCTCGCGAAGAAACTTCAACGTTGATGCAATCATCGTTGTATCTGCAGGAACACGAAGTAGCAAGACAGTCCCTTAGCGTTTCCCACTTTATCAACGACCAATCACAAATTCTTGAATAATAAATCGCGCCAATAATTTATACACTGCCAGTTGTACCGTTTTAACTGTACACTGTCGATAGGGTCGTGGATTTCTAAACGCGGCGCCAACATGACATCGAGAACGTGAGGGAACATTTTCGTTTTCATGGAGATGAAATATGTGTTCCGATTCCCAAAACAAGACATCGGCTTGTTAATTTATCTCCGAAAGAGGGTACCGAGCTCTGACAGCTTCCTTAATAGGAGTGAAAAATGTGTCCTCGTGGAATTAAATTGACCATAAGTGGACCGTATTCGTCTGTGTTCAGGCTTGAAACGAAATGTGGCAGCTGGACATTGATCATTTGAATTTTCGTGTTAGCGATGAGACCAACTTTAATGGGCTCACATTAATAAACACTGGTATTAGCAGTTGCGTAATTGAGACATCACTGCCTGCTATGGAAACATTTTTTCAATGTTCAATTTCAATGTGCTGCTGTCTAATACATTAATGTAACAATTATTTAAAATTGAGGTTCTGAAAATTCTGCTTTTACTTGCAATGTACTATTATTTAATATATTAATAATTAAAGTACACACGATGCTATTAAATCAGACAGGAGCTTAGTAAAAATATAAATGCTTCAAGTAAGGCTAGCAGTTAATAAAACCGTTAAACTTTTTGTTAAACATGTTGCTGACATACTGCCAACATTTATATTTCCTACCCACATGTATTTCCATAAAATTGCAAAATGTTGTAAAAGTTTGCTTCTTTATTTTATCATGTCTTAAATTCTTCTAACGTCTTTACAGTTTCGTATTTTACCTTCTCATGTTCGTTATAAAAGCATAAAACTCGCAGTCCAGTGATTATCAATCAGACTTAAATTGATTAATTTAAAATAGGTATTCATGAAAAATGATATTAAATATGGGCCGATTTATTAATTTGATTTGGTGGAACAGTGATCTGGTCTTTCCGAATAAAAGTCGGAGACTACTTTCGGTTGGCCGTGACGCTATTCAACGTGTCTATTTATAGCACGACATTTTTCCACCGGACGACAGCGAACGTATTTTGGTAGCGGACTGGATCCACGAACGGTGTTCACCGGAAGTGAGACGGCCGAGGTCAGTACTAAAGATCTGAACGCGCCTACGAGCACCGTTCGAGAATTTAAATTAGCCTAGAAAGTTCAGGGTCAGCCAGCTAGGAGTCTGTGCGTGCACTCGGCGACGAAAAGCGTTGAGGAAAGTCGGTCGGCGATCGAAGGAAATGATAGCCGCAGGCGGCAGTGAGGAAATCGATTCGATCGGAATTTTTGCCGCGGAGAACGCTCCCGTGAAAGGAAAACCGAGACCGCGGATTGTTATAATGTTTGCTTTGCTTCAACAAACGTTAAAACAATCCACCGTGTTGCAAAACATACATACTATTCTCTTCTCGCAATCATCATTAACAGACCCTGAGAATGTAATATTTTTATTACATTCGGTACTGAACCCTTCGCTGCACTAATAGCTCCCTCTATTTTATTCCAGAACGTGCTGCAACATCATATAAATAATTGAACCCCTATATGTTTGTTACGACGAATATTAAAACAATTCACGATATTGCAAAACACGATCGAGCTATTCTCTTCTCGCATCATTAACAGACTCTAAGAATCACCATTTTTATTACATTCGCTACTGAATCCATTGCTGCACTTACAGCTCCCTCTGTTTTATTTAAGAACGTGCTACCAGATCATATAATTAATTGAACCCTTATACGTTTGTTAAAATAAATATTAAAACAATTCTCTTCTTGCATTATTAACAAACTCTAAGAATCACCATTTTTATTACATTTGGTATTCAACCCTTTGCTGTTCTAACAGTTCCCTCTATATTATTTCAGAACTTGCAGTAACTTCATTTAGTATAATTTAATATATTTAGAACAATTGAGAAGTGGTGCATTGTCGACTGGCATTGAGATAAACTTGATTTAAAAGTAAAGTTGACTGAATCTGAAGGACCTGAAAGATTAAACTCGTAGGGTACCAATACTTGAAGAACTGCCCCCAAATCGAAATCCGCAGACCGCTGGTGCTCGTTTCCCCGTGCACCCCTTTCGCGCGATCCACCCACACAGTGATCACGGTCGTCCTAAGCGGGTAAAAAACCGCCGACCTCGAAGCACATCGACCTCTCCCCGGCCTCACCTTCAACCTCGAGGCTCCCTCGTTGCACCGGCAACGGCAACACTCGAAAGAGCATAGCAGGGTGATCAAACGGGGAAAGTGGTCGCCCGGAGGAGAGCCTCGCCTCTTCGAGGCGGTCTCTTCGAAAGGCAACCTTGCAATGACCTCTGGTGAACCCGGGTACCAGAGCCTGCTCGGAGCGCGCAAGTTGGCGCGCACGGCCAGTCACAACGCGCGAGAGAAAGAAAGAAAGAAAGAATGGCAGAAAGAGAGAGAGAGGGAGAGCGGGAGCAAGATAGACAGAAGGAGAGAGAAGTGAGGAGAGAGAGAGAGAGAGAGGGGAAGAGGGGCTATATTATACAGCCATAACCGTGGGTCTCACACACGCAGGAAACCGAGGGGAGAGTGCACCTATGGCCACCGGCGGACCTCCGTGCGGTTGGCAGTTATCTGCAGGAAATCTACTCTTGTAGGTATGCCAGCAGATCTGGGCGGTGGCAAGGGGTTATGGGGGCCGAGGGGGTGGGATGATGGGAAGGTGTGTGGGGGGGAGAACGATGGTGCCCTGGTGTCCCCCTCGAAACCGCCACTGGCATCCGCGGCCCGGAGAGAAGGCGAATGGCAGCACCGCGGATAGAGTAGAACACCGTGCTACCAGCGGGGGATCGCGGTCCCGATACAAGATACTGCCACGTGTTACACGCTGTTCGCCACCAGAAGAAACGCTCCGGTGTGTGTCCTTTCTCCTCTTCTTTCGTGTTGTTCTTTCGGTGATAGCCCGGATGTCCTGGGTCGGGCAGGCGTGGCTGACCACCTCGAACAATGCGCGCATTCGGTCTTCCGGGTGTTTGAATAATGGGCCACGGCGAACGGGGACGATGGGACCAACCAGGCCAGCTAGAGGCTGCTGGTCGCGTGTGTGGAGATTTCAATGCCGGGATAGGCATCCCGCTCTACCCGGCCACGCCGCGTTTCTATTAGATCCCTGGCTCGCCGGACTTTTTGCTGAAACGAATTTCTCCATCTTGCACAATCGTTTTAATCGGTTGCAAATTCTCACTTTGCTCCCACTGGTTTGCAAGCTCACCTCTTGATTGGGACTCTCTTCGAGACACTCAACAATTCGTCTCTTCCCAAATCTGCGAGTCTTCGTGTTCGTAAGCAAGTTTTAAATAAATATTCACTTCATCCCCTAATAGTTCTTTTACACTAGCCAATTACTTCATAAATGCATACAAATCCGCAGTCTATTCATAAGTCTCTGCAAATACTGTCATCATGTACTTCCTCAATCAGTCGAAGATTCTAATCATTGCAGCTACGATAAAAATCGTAAAGCAATGGATTAATGGATCGTTCAATAGCACAGAAGACTAACGCCAGGCGTTCATGTGAAAAATCATTTGTCGATGATTTTTCTCGTGGCGGTTCACCTTGCAGCGATCGAGTCGCGATAACATCAACGAGGGGAAACGAAGCGGCTCCGCGATAAACGATTCAGGCGACGAATTAATGACAACTCGCACGGGAGAAAGCTGAATGCCGGTTTGCGGGACGCTGGTAGCCTTTTCACTGACGGTAGGTAAGGATCCCTCGCGTGTTGAACGACCGTGTGCCTGCGTAATGACTCCGTGCGCTGATATTAGCACGCCCCTCCGATTTTTTCCTGACCTGATCTTGACCAGAGAACACCTTATTGCCATAAGATGCAGTTGTTTCGCGGAGTTGCGTAACCGGCTTAATGCGCCGTTTGCCCGTCATTTAGCTTGGACTCTTGCTAGTCATTAACCAAACTGATTGCTAAATTATTAGCCTACCCCTGTTTAAACTGTTCGGTACGGCAACTGCCGCGCGTTCAACGTCAATATCATATACACAGATGTTACCATAGAGACTTTTTAGACGCTGGTCGAAGGGCCGAGTTTCATCGCTTCTTTAACGGTCGTCCATCGTTCGTGTGAAAATGTTTATAAACATTGAACATGCTCACATGCTCACTTTTATTGTACGACATTTAATACTTTACGTACATTTTGAATCTTTTCCACACGACATCTCTTCCGCGTGTTCGCGATATCCGCACGGTATGAAACCAATTATAGTTAATTAACAATAAACCGGCATTACTTGCAAATCGAAATCACAAAGTACGACCGTCGGTATAACCCGGAGGGGAAAGCAATTTGTAAGACACACACTGTGAGAACTCGTAAAATTTCATCCTGGCAGCAATATAAATTTCACGATCGTAAAAGTCGTTTATGCCATCGTGCGTACGCCAACACGCGTGCTCGCTGAATAACGAGATCGTTTGCAATTCTACCTCGGAACGAAAAATCGTTAAACCAGAACGCCTGACATCGCTGTCAATCTTCGCTCTCGATCTCGTTAAGCAAACACTCGCGCGTTAATAGCGAAGTTTAAAATCCTGCTGACCGGAAATCCATTCACCAGAGAATAATCTTCGTTCTGCTTCTGATTATGATAAACCATCGCGGGCGACTATGAATTTAAATCGATCAAATGATCCGTGCAATTGACCGAGTATTCTGTGCAGAAGCATAAATTCATGTTTTTACCAATTCTCAGTTATACTAAAAGACATTGGTTAGCTAATGTTCAAGAAAGTAAATTTTAAGTTCGCTCACAATACAATATCTATGATAAAAATTTAATTCTTGACGATCGTACAGTTTACCAGAATTTTAAAATTATTTGCATCAATCTCATACTGATCAGGAGCCAAACAGAAATTCCTCTCTTCCTTAACAATTTTTATGAGCTTGGACCATTGCAATCAAGCTTTTAAACTCTGCTAATCTATCCCTTGTTTTACATAAAACCCACTCATTCTTAATTAACCCTGCAGGGACACATTTTGCACTGACAAAAATGTGCACATCTTTCATGCACGTTTTCAGAATTGGAAGTCTCAATCATCAGGAGATTATGGTAACATCTGTAACACGCGCGTCGACCACACAGGTAAAAATTCGGCCTCCAGCTGATAATGACTACACAGGAACCGAATGTTGTTTGCAAAAAGCGATTGATTCAAGCGCCGGGTAGGCCTCAAGTGTTTCCACACCGGTGTCCGTCGAGGGGTCGCAATCTCAGCTGTATCAATTTTACACGAATCCGCGTGTAAAGGCTTCTCTTCGTGGCCGATGCGGTATCGCGGTGTGTCGAGAAACGGCACAGCTGCACGGTTGCGCTCGATCGGCAAAAGGGGTGACGTAACAACCCGCTCCCACATACGTTCATACATCACGCGAGTCTCGCGAGAAATGAATATATAAAGCCGCCTTTCGAATCCCTCGCGCGGCAAACCGCCGGGACATGCGAACGCCGCCGCGGCTACCGGAGTGAGATATTAACTGTCCAATCGGTATCGCCGCGCCGGTTCACGGTAGATCGAACTTCGCCAGGTTTTAATGGACGCCTTCGTTTGCCGGTTTGAACGCGACTTGCTGTCCGTCGAGCCATCGATCGAACTTTGCGTTCTCCGGTTGCGTGTCCCCCGATAATACGGAATTCCAACGATCCCCGGCTTAGTTAGGCTATCTGCTGATTTCTAGGCTAAAGGAGACCGACCCGCGACGCTCTCGCAACGAGCACCACTCGGTTGATAACATTGGATGATTGCAGAGGCTCGACACCGATTTAAAAATAAACTGGCGCCACAGTGTGACGAGTGATAAGCTGGTGTGGACAGAAATAATATTTACTTCAATTTGTTCATGCTTGGTGAGACGGAAAATGGATTCCGATCGACATTTGGAGTTTGTTTAAATATTTATGTAATTTTAAATGCAAATTTTTATAATTAACGAAACGTAATCGAAATTGGGTAATGTTCCCACGCTATTGTTCAACCGCTCGTATTTTTCGTAACCTGGTTACACTCAAAATATAACGCAACAAAGTTCCTTTTACTGAACCCCATGTAATAAATATTGCTTAGTAGAAAGCTGTGAAATAATAATCATAGAGTATCTACATCTTTATTAGCAAGGAACTACGATCTAATCTCTGTTACCGATAAATTAGATGTCCACTTCGCGCTGGATAATTTATTTTAGTAGAGACCGTTCGCGGAGTGATTAAGAAAACTGTCGATGTAATTCGTTCGCGGTAATTGCAGTCTCTGTTCGAGGGCCTATTATAACATCGAACATCATTTTTATCGACCGGTGCCTTCTAAAATGTCACACACACGCCTTATGACACGACGGCAGTTAACACGTTGACACAGCGTGGGCTTTATTACTCGCGAAATGGGCGATTCGTTCGCGAAAAGGGCAGCTGTCTCATTAGCGGTGCTGTACGAGCAGCCTGATATTGCTTGCAGCTCCTCAAATACGCTGACGCGTCGCTGTCACCTTGTTCCACAGACACCTTTTACCATATACTTCTCTGCGGGCCCAACGGTGCCCATCGTTTCCATACCGAAGGAGAAATCGACGCACCGAGTGCATCTAAACTGCTTGATTTAACTTTACGTGCGCATTTTACGCTCATGGATAAACAGAGCTGGCTGAAATATCAGTCGAAACGATAAACAGTAAATAATCCTATTTATTTTAGAGTATACGTGCAACTTCGAAAAGTAAATATTTTATTTGACACTGCGATTTTTGAAAATGATATTTAAAAGTAGTATGTATTTGTGAAATATTTTCTTAAGACATATGACTACCTAAAATATTCTTATAATTTTTCAAGATAAAAGATTCAAAAGCTTTTAAAAATTAGAATATGGTTTCAGAAAGTCCTTGAAGTAGAGATATTTTATGATGCCATGTAAAAATTATTATAAGTAAAGAAGACAATTTATTATTAATTGCCATATTAAAGGAAGCTGTATCTTTTTAATCAACACTCGTTATTGTGCTTATCCCAATCGCAATTGGCTCTACATGCAACGCAAAACATAATCATTGTCTGTCTGGCACGCAACGTCCTGTTCTACTGTGTATTTGATCAAATCTCTGTGGAAGCGATTACCTATACATTCTAGATCGTACCAAGAACAATTATAAACCGATTAGATTAATAGCATTTACAGACTCTTTTGGAAATTCCCACTTTCCGAGACTATCTTACACAAACTAGACTGAGGAACAAAAGAATGTTGCTACAATCTAGAACATGTCTCACGGTAATACCGAAGACGCAATGCCATAACGACTTCCACGACAGTCAACAGACCACTTATATGTACAAACATTTGCAATACCTATCCACCGAACTACGTTTCTCCACGTACACAGACACAAAAATCCGCGGAATATAAATATTAATGAAGTGATCATTTCTGATACATTAGAACCATCGTCGGCGGGAATAAAACAGCTGATTTATGTTGCTATAAATTTTTTAATGAACTCATAAATTCGCAGAAATATATCCAATCGCTACGAAACGATTGCTCAGTCGCGGAGAATGCGCTAAACGATGCAGTCTCGATGGCGGCTAGCAGGAAACGTGCCGATGAAGAAGAGGAAGAAACGGGAAAAGTTGTATGTCAGGGGTGGGGACGCCGGGACAGGGATAAAGTTAAAAAGGCCCGTAGAAAGGGCGAGGTAGGAGGATACGAAGGGTCGTAGGTTCACCGATCGTTCGTGTTATGATAGGCCGCGGGCCCAATAAAAGGAGAGAAGGACGGTCTCGCGTGGTAGAAATGGATAGGACGAAAGAGGAACGACAAGCTCGCGCGGAATTAGAGGAAGAAAGGGAGAAACGAGGCGGGCAAAGAGAAAATGAATGATAGACGTGCTGGTAGAGGGAGAGAGAGACGCCGGGAGAGACGGCGAAAGCAAAATCAAAGAGAGCAAGAGAGAAGAGTTAAACGCGAGAAGAGGGAGCAACGAGTCCGGCCAGACGGAAAGAGAAAGATGGCGAGCTAGAGATAAAGTGTAAGGGTGGAGGGGCAGGGTAAAAAAGTCAATCGGACCCCTCCATTACCATACGTTATTGGCCGGCTTCGGGCCGGTCAGTGTTTGCCATAACTCCAGATAAATAAACCCCAGGGGCAGATAAATCTGCGTGCGCGCCGCGGCGTGTATAATGCAAATGCAATCATGTCCGCGATCCACCGGTCCCACGGACCTTAAAACTTGGACGTGGCCCCTTAAGAGCCTTGCCTATAAAGGGCACGCAACCGAACCGCGGGCGAATTTACAACTTCGGCTCGGAGCGACACGGCGCGCAACCCTGCGCGTGCGGACCTCAAGACGAAAGGGAGGAACGCCACGGGGGTTGCGGCTTGTATGTCGGGGACCATCGTGTAATTAACCCTGCCACGGTGATCGCGGGTCAAGAGTGACTCTGGAGATTTTTCTGCGTTAACCCTGCAACGACGCGACTCCATTTTGCGGCGCTGACGACATCCGCGAGACCAAAATTAATTAATACGTCCAATTCTTAAAATATCTACTGTAACATGTCCCAAGCCAAGTTGAACCATTTTAAATAACGCTTTATCTAGAGGATCATTTTTATTCAATAAGCTTACTTATGAATAAAAAAAAAAAATGGGAAGTCAATATTTAAAAATTCAATAGTGAATCAACGCAAAATTCTGCAACCATAGTTCTGGTAAACAAATCTTCAAAGATCTGACTGTCTCACAGAAAGTCGCTCACCTTATTTAAGGGAAGTCTTACTAGGCCAAGCACGATAGCAATCGCGTATGCTTCATATTCATAAAGTCTGCAGTCTACATTGAAGTTTGACCTCTCGTAGGAAACGTGAGATCGTATAGAGAAGTCGAATAAGAAATTAATTAAGGGAACACTCAACTGGCAATTATGTACCGTATTGGAACAATTGCTTTCGATTGTGCAACCCAAGAAGTGTACCTCGATTTCTCAGACGTATATCAGGCAAAATTGCTTTGTCTTCGTACCGTGTACCCTTCTCCACTTTATTGGAATTGTAAGAATAAACGAAAGCGAGAGCTGTCACTGCGAACGCGACATTTATCCGCTTAATGCGGGAGAAACGTCCCTTGCTCGCTTTCGTTTCGTTCGTGGAAAGAATGCGACATTAATTCGCTCGGAGGCACGTTAATTTCGTTCCGTAGCGAGGAAGTTCCCGTATCGGTTCGAGAATTTCAATGTAAACGGTTTGTGGAAATGTGAAAAGTAATTATTATTATTGGAAATAATAGAGAGACTCCCAAGAATATAGGGATGAAAATGAATCAATTGATAAAAATGAACCAAATTATTCCTACAAATGTTGAATAGCAATTTTATGCAAAAATGATTTCATACACAAAATAATTCGTTCGAGAAATAATAATATTTACTAGAATATAAATTAATTTACTAACTTTAATTCTCATTTTTTTTTTATTATGTCAATAATGTAGGTATTCTCTTCGATTCACGTTGATGAACTAATAAAGAGTCATTGCAAACGCCATTACACGAAACAACTAACTTACAACAAAGAGAAAATCCTAAGATTGCATAATTGCATGACATTCAAGTTATAATAGATATAATAGCATAGGAATGAAAGCTATTTATTTGTCTTCCTTTATTAATCGTCCTGGTAATCATGAATCAGCAACAATACTATTAATAATGTTACCAGTACCTCGATTTCACAAAATATTTAACTATAATCAATTTACCATTGAGAAAATTTGCATTCCCATATAAATGGTAGAAGTCAGTCACAATTTTAATAATAAATTATCCAGAAAACATTATCCAAGTCAGTCGTAAATGCAACAATAAATAATCCAAAATATATTATCCATGTTGGTTACAAATTTAGTGATAAATTATCTAAAACACTGTATTCTGTGCAGTGTTGATTAACATACGGAGAGATTTTGTAAAACCAATTGAAACCGTTTAATCAAACCTGTCCAGGAGTCTGTTTCCTGGTCGCGAGGTCGTTTCATGGGTCGATTCCGCAATTAAATCTCGTATTTCAAGCCGATTGATTTATCGAAAGCATTGTTGAAAATGTACGCTGGTACAAGGCAGCCTGGTTAGTGGTATATTAATGACGATCTTCCGCGAAGATGGTACAACATGTTCGAACGTTATGTACACCATAATGACGAGAATAATGATGGCACTAATGCACATAATTAAAGCCCGCATCGATTCCGTGCATGTTGGTGATAACAAGTCGTTCGTGCATTAGATTACCCTTGCACAGGATCCCTAAGCATCGAGGATCGAGATAAACGATCATCACAGATTATAAACATCGTCTGATAGCGAAATCTTAAAACCTGATGTGCTGATCATTTTCAAAGATTACTTTTCAGTATATTTTTATTTATCTGTTTGGCCAATTTTTAACAATGGCGTTTGGATTGTAATCGCTATTTTTCTAATAATAAATACTTAATGAAAATGTATAACCTTTTCTAGGTTATGAGTACATGTATTTAGTAGAATTATAAATATAAAAATAGCACAATTTTCTCTAATTTTGCTTGAAATTTTTTCAAGGTAAATGCATGTTTGAGGAAATTACATTTGTTACCTGCCTTGTTAGTTATAATTAGACTGAGGAATCTAATTATAATATTCTATGAAATCCGAGAAAAATATTTCCTTGAAGTCGTAAATCCATCAACATCGTGCCATATAATTATAAATAACAACGTGCACAAAATCAATTTGCTTTTCTTTCCTCAAAATCTAAAATCATGGCCGTGACGCGTACGCGATGGTAACGAACGTGTTAAGAGTCTTAATTGGATTGCAAATATAAGATTGTGCCGTAAAAGAGTTAATATATTCTTCGATCGAGATCACGGCGCCGAGAAGCTGATAATACTGTAACAAATACACAACGATGTATCAGAATATGCGAATTCACGGAGCCGTGCGACGTCCGATAAACGCAGCGTCGCATGCGACGCAATCTTTCCCTGTGACTTGGCAGAAACGTTAATTACGAGAGTACGAGAGTTTCAAATAAAGTACATACAACGCTGAATCGACGAAACAACGAATGAAGACCGTCGGACAATTAGGAGAGAGTAAAACGAAGGTGCTTCATCATTAAATCGAAGGCCCCGAGCAACATGATAATTACATTATTTCTCGATAAGATCGCGTCGATTCAGCATCCCGACATCAGCCGTCATTAACGCTACAAGAAGAGTTAATTTCACGATTTGCTAACACCCTCTATCAACGTAACCTTCGATCCCACTTTCACTATTTAGGTCTGTGCCTTTTTCGACAGTCGATGGAGCAAATGGCATTCTCCTACAGTTGTCACTGTTGTCTATTCAAATTTCAGGATTTCCATTCCCTGACGACAAATTTTCATATTTATATTATAACATACCTTTCGCTGTCTTCTATATTATATCATATCTTTATATCAACCTCCTGCGTCGATTTTTGGTCGAACTTTGGTTCACTTAAATAGCCAATGGAAAAAGTATCTTACCTGAAACAAAAGAAATGAAAACTTTGGTTAGGTTACTAAATTAATTATTTCGAGAGCTCAGAAGTCAGTCCCTGACTTATTATTATTCAATTATGATTGAAATAGTTGAGTAATTAAATATATAACAGTGCATATAAGCTCGAGTATACAAAAAATAAAACTTAACTGTTCAAATGAAATCGTATGAAAATATCGGACATACTCTAAATGGCTTCAGAGCTTCTTATTCATTGATTTTAATTATACACAATTGTACACAAATATCAAAAATTCTCTGTTAAATTCACTATTGTATTATTATTACACAGGAAAAAGAACAATATATACGTATAAAGAACAATAATGCAAGAAAGGTTGCAAAACCAAGACATAACCTAACTGCGATTTCAGCTCAAGAAAAAATTCACTATAAGTATTTATTACTATATACTATCTATTGTGGTAATAAAACAGAAAATGTTAATATAATATAGCATCAATAGACATAATACAGACAAGCTATATATATATTATGTATGACTTCGTTACATTGTTAAATAGTCTTCACAATCTTGGAAATGTAAGATTAATAGGTCATGGTTAATGATGGCGTGCAAAATCATTAACAAGGTCATGAATCACGATCAAGATCATCCTCATTCCTCATCCCGATTGAATGAGTTCTTTTTCAAATATTATATGTCAATTACATAGTTTGTACTGTGTACTATGCCATATAATTTGTACATAAAAATAAATTCTATTGTGCTATAATACCACAATATACATAATAATAATAATTACAAGTGACAAAATTGTTCTATATATCTTTCCTACTAATTTAAACTACGTTTTGTAGAGAAAAAGGAAGTGTCCGGATACTTTTGAGCGGTAGTGTAATTTCCCCGGTGCCGCAGGGCTCCAGTGGCTCCACTACCTCGTCATCATAATGTAGATACATTACTGTTTTGGACGCGCATGCGTCCAAATCTTGCACAATATCTTACCACTGATCTGATAGACAATCTAATCGTAAGTCTAAGATATAAAATATTGTCGTAAATCAGTAAACATAAAATATTACTATTCGTTATTACGTATGACTTCGTTACACTGTTAAATATTCTATGTAATCGTTCAATTTAAAAAATAATTATATTAATTGTACTATTACAATCTTGGGGAAATGTGAGATTAATAGGTCGTGGTTTACGTGATTGAATTACAGAGGGAGGGAAACACAAAATATGCTTTATTAATTGTTAATTATGTCCACTCTCAAAATAGAGAGCGACCATAACATACGAAACACGTACATAGAAAGGCTAATGCATAACCTGCACTAATCACACAACTAAGAACGAATATGATGGCGCAACGATCGCACTAACCTATAAGTTTGATTTCTGACAGAAAATAACATAAACCAAGTTATAACGCGTAGTGGAACAAAACCAGTGCCGTGATGAGCAGAAAAGAAGAAAACAAAAGAAAAGAAGCGAACAAAGGTAAAGAAAGTTTAAATAAATCAAAATACAAGTCATTAACAACAATATTTACGATGTCTTATATGCTAACCTTATAAAAGGTTAAAGGTGAAAAACGCAATGTATGCGACTGTATACTTTGCTCGATGGTATCCAGATAAAAGATTCATAAAATGATAATAGAGAAGTATAAAAATCAGCGTAAAACCATCGAACGGGATCCCCCGAGGATCTAAATGTGAATTACGAATTCTAGGACAAATTCTTCTTGCAATAGTATTCGGAAAAAACGAAATGAAAAAATGTTCAGACTCTCCGATCGCCGACGTAACTTGAACACGGGGAATTTCCAGTAATACAATTGAAATTTAAAAGTCGCAGGAAGAATTTCTGTCCGAGGAAGAATGTCCATTATGCATTGGAAAATTCCTAGATACGTTGTTCCTCATGTAGGATGAAGAATGCATCTAGTACGGATTCCTTGATTATCTAATCTCAATATTTGCATTAGTAATTGTTGAATCGCTGAGCGACTATTCGAGGAATTTGTAGCAAGTGGTGGGAATCTGCTGTTTCACAATGGGAAGAATTTATGTAGAATATCTTCTAAAACGATTTCTGCTGGCCGTATTATATGTAACATCATAGGCTCTTGTAAAACTGCTGGTTAACGAATTAAATTATTACTGTTCATTGCGAAATGAAATTGCACTAATGGAAAATGTATATTATTGAGTCGTTGTCGAAAAATAATTCCGTTTTTCGTGTAGAGATAGCATTGCTTTCATGTGTTATTACCTAACCTTATTTTAAATCGCAAAATTGTGGTACATTCATCATTTCGTACCTTGTAGTGCTTTATAATCTTTCAAGCATTTTTTTATCATCTCACCAAATATGCAAAATCAAAGTACGCATTTCCATCACCTTTTGCTTTTTTATAATAATTTTATATATTTTGTTTCCCTTGAGAAAACGAGATGATTTTCCGAACAAACTAATAGATTCACTGTACCTGAGATTTTTTATGCATTTATAATAAATGATATTTAAAGAATAAATAATTTATAATAGAAAAATATTTAAAAAATTTTTAAATGCTGTTGTCTTACATTTGCTTACAATTATTAAGAGAAGAAAGTTTTTAGACACGTTTGAATTTGCAGCATTTTTAAGAAATTTGTCCTCAGTTGTTTACTAGCTGTATCATGCAACATTTTTATTGGAAAAAATGAATGCATTGATAATATAGTGAATTTAAGTTTTAATATGAGTCCCAATTTATTATTGTGTATTACTATTTTTTTTAATGAAAGTATTGCTGTTTCAACGTCCATAATTTTTCAGGAATTTAATGTTGACTTTTTGGACCCACCGTATAACAAGAAGTCTTCAACGAAGTTTACGGCCTATGCCCTAACTAGAGCCTATCAAAAAGTCCCATAACTTCTTCAATCCCTAGATAAGATCTGAATCAAGCGTCGACTCATCCCCCGTCCGATTTCGAAAGTGATTCGAAGCCCGGTCGAGATTTCGATTAATTTCGTAGCCGACATCCAAGGCTCTGCTCCATGGAGCAACATTCTAAACCGATGTAACGATATTTCGAGAATCATTAGGAGAAGAGCACTCTTCACGAGCGCAGCGGAGAGATAAACGAGGTACACGGGCGCATCGGATGCTAGACGGAGGGCGAGGGGGTGGGCAGAGGGTGAGAAAGAGAGGGAGCAGCTTGGCATTAAATTGGGATTAGCCGTTGGTGGAGATCGCTGTAAGTACAGGAGGTTGAAGATCAGTACGGCGACAAAGCTGAGCCTTTGGTAACCCCTGATGGGCACTGCGGCACCGTGGACGTGAAAGAGAAGACAACCAGTATCAAGATCGCGACGTGTGTGGTCGCCTTTAAGGACGGCTCGAAACGCGCCACGTCCTGATCGGTCGACGCGGGATGAGAATTTTAAAAGGTCTCGTTGATCCGGACGCTTCACGGATGTGCCAACGTATTGGTCCGGATTTATGATCGTGTCCACCCTCGAGCGCGAACTGATGCGAATAACAATGATCGGGACTGTACCTGCATCTCTAACTTCGCCGAATAAGGAAATGCTGATGGAAATGAAACTGAAAAGGAGGATTCTCAATTTGCAGAAATGTGGACTGGACACTTCGCCTGGGAAGGTACTCAGGTTACGAAGTGGACTTTGACTTTGGGTTATACAAGGAAGTAGATGAGGAACCCCAAAAGAGGATTTGTTATAATTAGGAATCTAAAAAATTCTGGAACTTCGAGGATATGCTGTGCATATGTAGGTATGTATTACGCGATTTTTTCATTCATGTGATATAGCACTCAATTTTTTTCTTGCTTGCACTGCATTTTATCTAACTTCAATTTTTCATATTTGATGTGACGACAACAAAAATGCTTGACAGGTTACCCACAGTTAGTGGTGCGATAGTTCTGCTCCACAGAGTGTTTCAAGCTCTATCGAGAAAGTCCCCGATGTTTCTGATCTGAATTTCCAATCAGGAAGAATCAATCCGTATCAAGAGTTCTGGGAGGGAATCGCCCTTCCAATTTATAAACTCGGTGGGTCCAGCGCGAAATCTTTTCATCGGACTTCCTGAGCGCGTGCACCTGCACCCGCGCGCATTCCAATAACCAATCCTCATAACTTCCTAACAACCCGACGAGCCGCGGTGCTTCAATATTTCATCCCGCTGAAAGAATTCAGAGTCGGACATGGTCGAAAAGGTGGGCAACCCGCATTAATGCGGACCCGTTCTCCGGGTCGTTGTAGCGCGGAATATAACGACGATACGTTGTCCGGGGGTAGAGCCCCCGGTGCGATTAATGTCGATTAAAAAGGCCAAAGTCCCGCCTCCGATCATTACGCCGATAGAACGGCGCTGGGCAATTCCGTGCTCGAAGTAAGGTAGCCGTCGCTAACCCCTCTTATTCCGGCTCCTTTTTACTCCCGTTTGCTCCCTCTCCCCCTCGACTTTTTCACCTCTTTCGCCGAGGTCCGATATCTCTCTGTCCCTATCCGTTTCCCTTTGAACGTCTTCGTCTATCCAGCAAGCAACCCCACCCTTTTGCGCCCTTCGTTGCTTTCGATCGTCTTTTTCTTCATCACCGATGATCTCGGTCGCTGCCGTTCTGCGGGCCCTGGAGGGGCCAAGTAATTACTTCTAGTCCGGCGCTGAGCTTCGCCGGCGGTTCGATAGCCAAACTTATAATTTAATGGTTAATTATATAAGGAGTCCCCCCGCGATTCGGCGCAGCCACTGGGCGGACACGGTGACGTGCAGGAATGCTATCGGTCCTCCGTACACGGGACTCGTTTTCCAGGTCCTGGCTCTAGGACTTCGAGCGAGCTTGCTGCTTCGGCTTGCTGTGCATCTTTGCTTAGGAATCGATATTCCCTTACGAACTTTTCGGCCCTTCATAGGTTACTGTTTCATAGCTGAACTAACCTTTTTGTTATCACTTTTCAGATTAAAGTTCTTCTCAATTCGACAAAAAACTCCAAAGTTTTTCAATATAAAGAGGACCACAATATGGCAAGACCAGGTTTTTTTGTGAAAGTATTTCGGAGATTTCGGTCACCTTTATCTTATAAAACAGAAACATTTATTTTTCTACGCACTAGTCTAATATAATACTAAAAGTATTAACCTACGTATGTCGAAAAAGTATGTAAATGCTGCCTAAATTGCAGCACACAACACAAAATTGCAGTTCAGTCACCAGTTTCTCACGACCAAAATAATGATCAGTTGCGAATGATTAAAAATCTACGCACGGCGGAGGCCCGCGAAATTGTCGAAAATCGCCAGCGAACCATTTCGTCGGCAATTCAGCCAGCCTCATTTTTTAATCAGCCACGGCTGATTGATATGTATAACACCGGCTGCGTATACGGTATGAATATTGATAAGCCGCGAGGTTTGGTGGCATGAATATCTAACTTGCAGGCTGAAACGTGTTCGGGCTCGCATTCCGCCGTGCCGGAGCACACTTTTCCAGGTGACTTTTTCCAGCAAACTGACAAAGACGAAGTATCAATCGTTGCGGCGCACGCGTAACTGTTAACGCGGAAAATGCTCCGCGAAAGGGATCGTTCAGTCGAGTCACGGTTAATCAAATTGTTGCGGGATTAATTCCGGTCACGTGTACTATCCGGCGAAATAAATTTAATGCGAGTCGCCGGTGGTCTCGTTACGCGATGCCTAATAGATCATTTAACTCTTTATGGTGGGAAATTTGCAGATTCGTGATTTTATCGCGGCACATGATTAATCGTGCACACGAATCCCGAATACTATATTATTATTTAAGCTACTTGCATGTGCATTTATACTGTATATTAATTTGTAAAATAGTAGGTATTAAGAATAGGTATAACACTGAATATATAATAATTTATAGAATTGGAAATGCTATAGGGTCTTCCATTGAGAAGTGTTATTTTAAATGATTAGAAAACGCTGTTTTTTGAGCGATTAACAATTTTTTACAATTTTATTAAACACACTTGTCGAGGAGTGACAATTTTAATCTTCGATTAGACACCTCTTCATAGAAGAGCCTTCATATTGATAGTTTTAAATTCTTAATATCTTTGCTGTTTTAAATTCCACCTACTCATGTTTGTTATGTTATGAATGCATCAAATCTGTAGTTTAATAGTAACTTAATAACTAAATGTTGTCTTTCTGTCTCAATAAATATTCAAAATGTATGATTTGGTGTCAGAAAGATTCCTTCTGAAGTCCTAGAACTTAGGCGCCACTCTCGCAATTACGGCTAGCACAACCTCCTAATTGGTTCTTTCAAGTCTCCGTTTACTATGAGATGTTTACATTATAAACGGCGCATTTGTTCGTCGTTTTACCTATGGTCGCATGCCAACCTTAACCCCCGTGCCAATGCATAATTCATACGGGCCGCAATTACTCATTATAGCACTTAGAGCCCCCGAACGAACGAATTTCCGAGGCTGCCAACAGCAGCAGGGCCCTTGATAATTAGCCAATTGCGATTTCCATAAACGGGAGGCAGTAACCGAAACAGAGAGTCGCACGGACAATTGCATAATTCATAATCACCGGGCTGCTAGGCAGAATCAGATAAAACCGTCACGAAAGCACATTCCTCCGGCAACATATTCGCCGGGTTTAACCAACTTTAGACCTGTTCTAACTCGCGTAGACGCGGAACGTGTAATTTCCTCCGCCCGATTTAGTTCCATTCGAGGCCCCGCACCAATGGAATTCGAAAATTTCGAATAATCGCGCGTGCGTGTTACAGGTCACTTCATCGACAGCGTGTCGAAGTCGACGATGATCTTTAGGAATTAGAGTAATGAATACCCAATAGCTATACTATGTGGTAGTAGTTACTCATCGATGATCCGATCTTCGGGGAATTCTTCGTCGATTACTGTAAATCGTTTTTCTTTCCTCTCGACAACTTCCTGCACACGAGTCTTATAATTACGAAAGATAGAGATTACCCAACAAGTTATTCCAATTTTTTGTTCATAGTTCTGAAACGCGAAATATAAGATCATATACAGTGCGAGATCAAGTTGTTAGCATAATCAATTTTTATATAAAATTCTAGTTACATTGAATATCTTCTAATTGTGTGAATTGATATTTTCAGAATGCAGTTTTCTCTCGATGCAAGATAATGGCTCGGGACGGCTTTCGACGTATTACGGATAAGGGTGCCAATACATCTTGACATTGTTCTTGAGTGGACGAAGCAGCAATCAAAAGGAGAAGGTATATTTTAAATTTTCAATAAAGACGCACATAAAAATACTTTTCTCTGTAATACCGATCAATTGGACTAATTCTTCTAATTTATCAGTACAAAATTCAAGTCATATGGTCCAAAAATGTTATCCTCCTTTTAATAGCGTCCGAATATTAATAAAATGCACTGTACAACTTCACAAGCTGGTAGATAAGCTATGACCGAGGGGATAAAAATTGGTAACTATGCCTGAACTAAAAGGGACCTAATTGTCTTAGAAGAAACGAGGGCCGAAGTGGAGCGAAGCGATTACGATGGCTCGGAGGCGAGCTGATACGCATCTGTCCACGGGATAGGGTAATAACCATGCCCATGAAATAAGATCACAGTGGGTGTATCTAAGAGAAAAGAGGTGTCCGACAGCGAAGCCGAAAGATTCCACGGTGAACCTGTAAGTCGTTCCGCGTCCTCGAACACCCAGACCTGTCTCTTCTTGGTCGATAGACGCCCGAAGCTATCGTTGAATAAACTTCTTACTCGATTTCTGTCCGGCCGGACTGTCCGTCAAACCGTGTCGACAAGATGGATTCTTCGTTACGCTTCGAATCGATCTTCGAAACTATTCTCTACGCGTTTGCGTACCGACGATTCTGTTCCCCGAGTCGGACATTCGAATAGTGAGTTACGTAAAACCTGAATGCTCCGACTCCAATTACTAAATTCTGGTTCTTGGTTCAGTGATCGCTATTCGATGCGGTAATACTTCTTCACAAAATCAGCATTTCCCTTTTTCAGAGAAAATTAGCACGCTCAGTGGCACACAAATGCCCGTAACAGTCGCACGAAATTCGAACTTACTTAATAACACAAAAATAGGATCGTAACAACTGTGAAAAACTGTCTGCGTTAATTTCAAGGGTATCAATTTAGTTTTTTAACCATTTCAATGAGCTGCAAATAATGCATTTTTAAATCCTTTACATGGTTTCGCTGTTTTGTACGTGATATACTGTTTTTTGTCGTGAATGCATCAAATCCGTCGTCTAATCGTAATGTAATAATTTGCTAAAAAAACATTAACATAATATAATAATTGCAGATTATAAAATTTCTGCAGTTGTTAGGCGTATTTTTGTTTAACCTGTGCCCCTTAAGATTGATATAGAAAATGTTTAATTTGCATAAAGATGCACAGTCTAATTATAAGATCCCCTTCACATAAATCTTGTAGTGTAAAAAGTGATTTTATTTTTTAGTTTCTATAAAAAAATATGGAAATGTGACTAAATTGGCACACTCGATGTACCGTTCGAAGTCATCACAGCTATTAGAAGAATGACGCGGTCTGTAAAGCTGATTAGAGGTTCCCATGGAAGCTGTTACGCTTCGTTCAGAGTTCGGTTTCTCATGGGGCAAGAGTTACGCGAAACGATGATATCGTTCCGGAGTTCTGAAGTTCCCGATGAGAATGGAATTCGTTGGCGACGATGAAACCAGGTGTGTGATCTACAATTCACACTTTGAAAACGTGTGCCTAATTAATTTAGTTTCACACGCGACGTTCTGGTATTGCTTGAAAATTACTTAAACAGTAGTTTAATTCAATTTATCGAGACTGTGGATCTTTATGCAGACTACAAACTACCTAAAACAATTCTGGAAAACAGAAGTTACATCAAAATGTATTTCTTCTTTTAACAATTAAATTCTACGAATGTTCTTACGGTTTGGAATTTCATCTAGACATGGATAAAATAAAATAATGAAATAGCTGAAGAGAGATTTTGTAATGTGACACAAGTTGTGCAACGTTGAAGTGTCAAAAATGACGGTGCAAAGGGGTGAGGCTCAATGCAACCCCAAATCAGGGAATCTTGCCTGGCGTTCCCCGCAATTATCACAGCCGATCGTAATTATATGTACTTGTTTGGTATCAGCGGTACCAATCGCGCATGCATTATTCATAACCAAGAAATTACAGTCGGTCTCGCAAGCGACCGGTTGATTTTCACTGAAGAAGCGTCTCTTGCTACGATCAACATTTTCTTTCTCTTATAATTAATCAAAGTCTTCCCCTTTGACGTGATTTTCCAAGGTGACTACTTCCAGTTATTCAATTACTGCATTGAGTAAATTACTAGAGTACGAAGTCACCAGGGTTCGAATTTTTATGCATCTTCTTATAGACAATTTAAGTAGAGTAAAACTAGTTCTGTTCTGATAAGTTCTATTTTAATGACTTCCTATTGTAACGTATTTACAACAATCATTTTGAAAGATAGACGCAGCCTAAAAGAGTGAAATAACAGAAGGATCTAAATTCAATAAAAATGATGAAGCTACTCTTGGAAAATAATTGTTAGGTCCAACCCGTATGTGTATAACGCTACCAAAAATGAGCTGCAGTTACGTGGAAACGAGTCCTGACGATACCATTAGGTATTTATATGCTCTGATCAGCTAGGTGCCTAACCCCCTAATAAAAGCTTGTCGGATGATCCGTGATCCTGTCGGATCGATTCACCATAAGGAGATAATGAAGAACGGCCGCGGGTGTATCCGAATAAATCGAAGGGCCGTTAAATGGGGAGCCGAAATGCCCTAATTGTCGATACGGAGACCCCCTATTGGCCTCGCGGTACGTATAATTAGACGGGAATGACTCGGCGAAACTCGGTGATCTCCTCCGGTTCTTATCGGCTCGAACAGCTGGCCCTGTTCAAGCCGGCCAAAGTCATTTAATCCCATGACAACGTCCAGAGGTTCTGACCCCCGGCTCCGGTAAGGTATCCGAGTCATTTTGCGGATCATACTAGTTCCTCCGGTGCCTTGAACCTTCAGAAGAACCAGGAGGAACGGCCATGATGCTCGATTCCGTCGAACGTTGTTCGCCCCTGTCTTGATACCGTCGTTATTAATTTTCCTCCGTGATTATGCCTGTGACTAAGCACTAAACCCCACTGACTCGGGAACTAATGGGTTTTCGGAGCTCCTCGGAGGCGAGTCGTGGCCTTTGAAAAAGCGGCTGTGAACTTTTTCCGCCCTCGAATGCCACCTTGATGAACCCCTAATGGGAATTAGGGTGGCTAGTTTCAGAAGCGAGTGGAGAAATTAATTTCTGCTGTGATTTTTTCAGATTTGATGGACTAAATGCTATCCTCACGAGCTGCCCCAGACGCCATTGCAGAATAATTGAAGTTTTTGATGCAAAAACAGGGTGAGTCCAGATTACTTTATTTTATAATTCTTGACTTGATTATAAAGGTTTATTCAAATTGCTTAAAAAGAATTGTGAGAAATCTAAATATAATCTCTCAACCTTGTAATTTTTATAAAATAACATGTACCGAGGTTGTTTTTGGACTGTTTCGGTTTCCAAAAAGTGTGGAAAAATTCTAGGATACTCATTCAAGTCTGTACTTTAATACTGTCATCACTAAGAATTAAAAATTTTACGGGTTGAACCATCCTATAGAAATAGCATTCGGAGAATTGAATAACGATTCGCGAATACTAATTTCAACAGACATGCGGTTTAAATGTCCACCCGCTGGACAACTCAGCCTATTTGGTTTCGGTGGACGAGCTACAATTAAGTTTCTATTTTACACGATCTGGAACATGCGTTCCGGTACCTTCGGGTTATTACGCTGCGTGCGCATGTACACGGCTGGTCTGAACCTCGAAGGCCCTCGCGAAAAGGCCACGAGGAGGTCACGTAATGACGGGCCGACTCTGCAATCACAGAAGCGCGCACGCCACGTGGCTTTGATGTACGCCTCGACCGGCCTCTCCTCACGTTTGCGCCAGCTTCAATGTTCTTTCGCGATTCTTTCAGGCGAATGCGTATTAACCCTCGGGAATCGGACGTTTCTGACAACTGCGCACTTAACGCGGAGTAGGCTTAAATCTTTATTTGCCAACCTCTAATGGCACTACGACACCTGTCAAAATTACTTCTAATCACCTTGGTCTTTTTCATATTCAACTGGTACATTGATTGTCAAATTGTCACTGTCATAAATCCCACAAAATGGACGTTTCTGATAACTGCACGGGTGACTAGATTCGCTTAAGTCTCTTGAACATCTTTAGCCAAGCTTTCGACTTTCATTACCGAATTATTTGCAAAAACTTTTATACGACAATATAGTGCAACGACGTATAGCTACGAAAAGCTCAGGGAGGGGCAATTGCATAGTTCATCCCGGTAATTTTCAATTGGAGGGGATAGTGCACAGGGTTAACGACAGAAAGAGATTGCCAAGCGACTTCTATCTTGCAACAGGCCATTTTAATTTTGCTCAAAGATGCATCGTCCGCTCATAAACAAACCTCTGGCGAGACTGTTCTACTCGCAGCAGATGGCACGGAGGATGCTGCAGCTCGTAGCTTCAGTTTCTCCGGTTAGGACTCGAGCCATTCACGAAAACGCCTAACCCTAGGCCGCGTGTTCGTCGCATTAATCACCTCGCGGCTTGTACACGTGTTACGGTGCCGGTATTCTTGGCGTACATCAGCAAATGTTACACACTAAATTACACGAGAGCGTGCGGCCAGATAATCTCCTCTGTTCACAGCATTCTCCGATAACGCAACATCAGATTACCATCTCCACCGGCGAATTTCTCTTTCAGCTGGTCCATGAAACCTCATGCGAAATTGTTATGCATATATACATACGCCGTACGCTCGCGTGTACATATATATATACATATGTTCGCCGGGTGAGTTTTTTTCCCCCGGTAATCCACGGGGAAGCCTTTAACGAGATTTACTCGAAGGCAGGAGCGCGTAAACGCATTCCTGCTGGCGCAGGCGGCCCAGCCGCAAAAATCTTTCGCCGAGATCCCTTCGCGAGATAGGATATCCGCGAAGTCGGTTTCGTCGGCACGCTTTTAAGGTCGAAACCCATGGAAACGGCAAACAAATGCACTCGGGGGCCCTCGGACCGAAGCACGGTCCCATTTTTTCTGAACCCTCCAACTGGAATTTCTCTGCCCCCTTTTACCCTATCGAACCGCGCCGCACCGTGGCGCCTAGGACCGCGGAGAAATTGCAACGTTTGTCGGTAATCGATGCACCGGCGCGTTTCATGCAACTGTGGCAAATCGGAATCTTGTGTCGGAACGCGACAAACGAACTGCCCAGACAAAGTTGAACAATGTCTGCGCGCTGGTTTTACTCGAATCCGATACTTTGTTGCGGCGGAATCTCGAATATCCACCGAGATAGCTGAATGGAATTTAATACGCGGCCGAACTTTACATTTGGCACATTGAATTTCTCGCAATGTTTATTATAAAATATAATCTCTACTGTTTAGTTTTGTATTAGTTTCACCTTAACAAGATAATTAAAAGAAGAATGAAATTTTTATCTGGCTCCTGTGTCTTGCAATCAATGCAAACATTTTTTACTTTGCATAAAGATCCGCAGTCTACTAATTACCTAAATGTTCATGGATACGCAATATATACTGGTCATTGTGTTAAGTGTAAACGCGCTTTATGAACACCAGAAGCTAAAGAATATATCCAAGCTTCTACAACGTTTCTTCCATTTAACATCGAATCACTTCGGGAAAACTTCGCTCGCGTAAAGACCCGCAATCCGCGGTAAAAATAACGCTCGCGATCGTTCTAGAAAATTGCCAAGGGAAGCCCAGTTATTATCCCCGGTTAAACAAAGCCGGGGCCGAATCCCGTAATCCCAGGATGCCATTGCCCGTCCGCAGTTTTATCGTTTCGAAGTCGAAAAAAAGGTGAATTCCCGCAACGAATTCCTTCCAACTGTTAAACACACGGTACGCGCGCCGCGTCCGTACGGTTATAATTACTCGCGGAACACCGCGCGTAATTACATACCGAACAATACATAGTAGCAAACACCGATGAACCGAGGCAAGCTAACCGCGGTCATCGCAGTGCGGAGGCCCCGTCCCCTATCGGGGGAGAGGAGGAAAAATTAATTTCGTGACCTCGTTCAGGAAGAACCTGCCACGGCGAAGGCGGTGGTGGGTCAAGAAGGTAGATGAAGAGGAGTAAAGAGAGTCAGGAGCTCCCACAGGGGCTGACCCTCTGACCCTATCAGCCAGGCCTCTCTCCGGTATTGTTTATAGCGCTGAACCGTACGCCGGCTACGAGACAGCCATTGTTTCCCGGGACCCCATTGTCTTCGACCCCCCCCCCTCCACTGGAGTGGCCGCTCGCCACCGTGCCGCAATTTACAAAGATATAAAGCCGGGACCTAATTATCGCCGGGTAATTGCTCAATTCGGATTGGCCGCGACGTCGATAAGACGCCGCTTGCGTCAATTCTCCAGAGACCCCAGTGAGTACGGAGTTGTGCATCGCTGGTGAAAAGTATGGGATCGGACGAATAAAACGTTTATCGTTGGAACAAGGGATTCTGATGGGTTCTATTTAATCGAAAAGCTATTGATGCCTAGACCAACGTAGATCTGGAATGCAGAAGAGGTAGACCGCGTTTAACAGGATCACCGACAGCGTCAAGTTCGTATCGCAACCTGTCCGACTCGACCGGCGAATCAATAAGAGAGAAATAAGTTCGGAAATTATTAGGAGAGACGTACGGCCTCGGGCCGATTTTTCCAGACGTCCGTTTCTCCCGATGATCAACGCTGAAAGTGCGACAGTGCGTGAAATTAAGAACGGTACGAGGGGACACGCGTGTCCGTGCGCATCGGTCATCGAAGTCGTAATCACTGTGATCGGAGTAACGTCGGAAGAGCTGGAGGTCGAAGACTCGCGCTCATGTTCCTCGGGGGTAGAGCCACATCCTGTTTCCCTCCCCCTCGCTTATGTCTTATTTCTCCCTGCGCCGTGTCTTCCTACGGATGCAAATGATAAATCTTCCAGCCTCGTACCGGCTTTCCACTTGTTCTTTTGACTTTCTTTGTGCACTGTCTAGATACCGGCAACAAAACAAGCGGCAATCGCGAAACTAGATGATGGAAGTATGTAGATCGCTCTGACGTTCTCTTCATGCAGTTGGGGAAAGAACAATGAACCTGGTGGTGCAATTACTGGACTGCGTCCAAGCAATTTTGTCATTTATTTTCTGAAAGTTGAATTGGAAGATACATCCCTTTAGCTGATTGGGAGATTGCTTGTAGCTATGCTAAACCAGAAATGTTTTTAGATCATTTTTATAACTCAATTTATTTTTCCAGGCAATGAAGGAAGAATTGTTAAGAATTGGATGATTATGCCAGAAGCCAGGTAAAGACTCAGCCGTTCTATTAAAAAATGATGACAGAGTTTCTTCGTTGCCAAACTGATCTTCTCATCCTATTTATTCGTTCGTAGTTGTTGGAAATCGTTAAGAATAGTTCTAAAAATTCGTTCAGCACCTCGGTCGTTGTACGCACACGTTGTCAGTTTGTGAGAGCGTATCTCGTCCGAATCAGGGCCGTAAATTTTTGCTCGTAGCCAGGAAAATAGAGTTGTTGAGAATGGTCAGGAAACCCGAATCCGAAATCATGTCCCGTGACACGTCAACAGCTGCTCGGTGATCGGCGTCGCGATGTACGCACGAATGCGCTCGCAGCCGTGAACCGTGCGCCATGCCGAGGCCTAGCCACGCATTATCATTAACTTGATCCACATCTACATTGTCATTAGAGGTAGGCCGCGACGGCACTTTTCAAACCCGGGGCCCGGAGAACGCCTCGCGTTCGCCAAAAGGACGATCGTGGTGCTCGGCCAGCTGCGACCGGCCGATCCACAGCAAGGCCACGGAAAAACTCGCATGAGGGGTATAGTACGTCGTAGCATCCAACCTGGGGGATGAAGAAGGACAGGGCCTGTCCTCGAGGAACACCGGAGTCTCTACTTTCGCCGACGTTATGTCGATCACAGTGATTATGTCGTCGATCCGGTGCTGTGCCCGCGTACGCAAATTTTTCCGTTCGGTTCGCGTCGGTGCTTTGTTTTTCCCCTCGCCCCGGGAGATACCATTAGAGAGAGAGAAGGGCCGCTGGTTTTCTCTCCGGATGATTTATACCGATTGTTTGCTGTGAGACGTTCGGAATCGATGATGGATCGCCGAATGACGCGGCACGATAAATAAAGTGACTATTAGTAGCGAAAACCACGACGGTCGTGGCCATTTATTTTCCGCGCTGTTGTGGCCGGCCATTAACACAGTGACTACTGCACGTGCTGGAAAAATTTTTGAGAAATCGAGTCGGATAAGGAAATTCTGACGCTACTGGGAAATTGATATGCTCTCGGTACCGGACACATAAGGTTTTTTAAAGTACATGTACAGGCCGTGTCTGGTAACTGGGCTGAATTATGACTCGGTCGTTGCTGAGGATAGAACGAAATTATACAGAGTTTTGCATAGTTGAATCAGCAGTATCATCCTGTACTGTGACTTTCGCGGAAATCTATCGGTGCAGCTGCAAAATGTATATACTGAGAACAAGTGAATATTTAAAATTCCAGCAAAAAGCTAGTGCAACGTTTCCTGTACACAAAGTTCCTTTGGACATTAGTAGAAGAAAATGAGTTGAAGTGATAGAGCTTATCAATAGACTGAGGATTATTATACAAAATAAAAATTGTCTGCATGGATTGCAAACTACAGGAGCCCCATAGACTGTTGAAACATGGTATTTTGAAATTCTTTAAATATTTTTATTCTTCTGCACTTGATCTATTCATTTTTGCCACGAATGCATCAAAATCGCTACTTATTAATTACGTCTGAATGTAACATACACAAATATGTCACGAGCAGCCGGCCGCTTAGGTTTTCGCGTGCACGATTCCGTATTGGCAGGGTTAATCCAGTTTTTGCGTCTTAGATTATCATGCCCTATAGAGGCTCGTTTCTCTGAAAGCCACGGGTATCGATCGGCCTCGCGGAATGTCTCGATTGCTTTCCGTGGAAGTGTAGATTCCGCGAACCCGCGAGTCGGATGGTGAAAACGCGGCACGGAATTGGAACGATCGCAATTAAAAGGAGGAACGGCTGCAAAAGCGAGACGAGGAAGCGAGAGGGGCTCGTTCGCGCGTTTGTCCTGGGCCGCGGTTCCGCGTGAACTTTCACCGCAATCAAGTTAAAAGCCCGATTCCTCGCGCGCTCGCTCCTACTAGGGTTAATGGAGCCCTCTATGGGGTCGCGTTACGCTCGTCGCAACGCGGAATTTCCGCGTGCCCCGTCATGAAAACTGGATCGAGCGCCGCGCCACGTTGAATCCTTCAAATTGATCGATTCGAAACGGGCACCGCGTGATCCGCGCATTACGCAACGAGCATCGCGATGCACGGACGACCTTTCCGCTCGAAATTCAATTTCATCGCAGACCAGCCGCTGCCATGCCGCCACCGCGGTCTGCTTTTGCACCGTGACTGATTTACGTCGAGTCGTGCGAACTGTTTGCATAGAGAGCTCGCGGGAGGCTGAGCCGGTTTTCGGCCCGTGTGAATTATAGCTGCGGACAATTCGTCGGAGAACTGTGGATTGCACTTCAGCTTTTGCTAGCGTGCTTTATACGCACCATGTAAACTCGCGTGTCCTCAGTGGAGGAATATTTTGTTGAAAGTTGTCTGAATGCGTTAATCTCGTGGCTCCTTTAATTTACAAGCGCGTATCGTTCAGTCAATAAGAACATAGTAACCACAAATAATTGCATTTACATAATACTGTGCATCCCAGTTTGTTCGAATTGAAGTAGAACATTTTTTAAGAAGAAAAATAAATTTGTATCTCATCCAACTCAAGTAGAAAATTTTTTTATTTTGCATAAAGATCCGCAGTCTATTAGCAGCGATAAGAACGACTCAAAAAAATTTCTACGTTTTCGATAAGTCTAGAAAAAAAATCAAATAATTCCGACTCGTCCAATAATTCAAGGATTTATCGTCCACGGTAAAAATTGTGTATGCTCCTCGACTAACATTTTCCACGCAGCAAAACGCGAACGTCATCTTCGTGACCCGTTGAGTCTGTAGTAAAAACAGTTCACGAACAAATTAGACGAAATCGCTAACACATCCTGTCACACCATTGTTCACGGGCGAAATAATCCGCGGAAGAATCGCGCGCCGGGAGTCATGCGATCGCGAGGCGTAACAGATCCTGACGTTAATCGCGGATCATTTTCTGTTACCTCACGCGGCAACTGGTTCCTTATTACCCATTAAGATCAATCATTGTTTTTATTAGCCCCGGACGGATAGACCGAGCCGAGCCGGGATGTTGAAAGAGCGACAAAAGGGTGGCTGACTTTCCTCTCCGGTGGCCGCGGCCGGTTCAATATCTTTCTTGCACTTTCTACATTCCATCGGGCCGCTTCACGCGCATCGTCGATTACGCGGCAATAAGTGTTACACGCTTTTTGCCACGGACGAGGCTTCATTAAGTTTTTCGTGTTATGTAAACAGTTGGGGGTGGATGTGTTGCTCCATACGGTAGCCGGCCGAGCTTCTTCGCCGCCTAAAGAGCGAAGAACCGAGGCATTACGTCGGATAAACGCATAATTTGATGCACCGCGGTCGCGTAACCACTTGAACCGTGTAACACGAGATGCTACTTGCTCGAAAAATGCTTTGTAGCTGCTGTTTTTCTGGAAACCGGCACTCAAACTATTAACACGTCGAACACCTGAACCGGCGATTATTAAATACCGCGAAATCGAAGCAATTTATTATGGAACTTCTTCTTGCATCTTAATAAATTCTGACTTGGTGTATTGAATTTATTGGAACAATTAATTTTTAAATGTAACTTCTAACCGGTCAAATAATTGTTGCAAAAAACATTTTTAAGCATGATCTTCAACTATCAAATTAAAATGCTGCAAAATAAAAATGTCAGCCAGCACGAATGATGCGTGAAAGGGCAGCAACTCTTTAATTTACGTCCGCGCAGAATCATACATGAAATCTTGATATCAAATTCCGGTGGTTGAGATACGTCAATATCATTACCAGCTGAAGCTGCCTTTTTTGGTAGCACTGTACACCAGAGCACATCTTGTATTTCATAATCACGCGCAGGTGATTATCGCAACCGTCTAGAGTCATTCGGACACGCGGGCAAAGTTAAAATCTGATTTTTCGTATATGGTAACTTGTCTTCTGAAGTCAGTTTTAATGAATCCGCTGTCTGAATTTCGTACTTACATGGCCGGCGCGATAATTTATAATCCGTAGCGGTAAGTGTGGATCTCACTGATTTGTGACTCACCTGAAACAAAAATGAAGAGACAAGGTTAGCGAAGTTCGTGCTTCACCTTGTTGGGATTGCTTCGATCGAGAAATGGCAGGGGAGCTCTTGCATAAATCAAATCGGGGCGTACAGCATTTTACATTTTAAATGAATGTAAATACTATTTCAAGCGCTGTTTCCGAGTTTTTATACGTATTCGTAATTATTGATTTTCTTTGTTTGGGTACATACTGTAATAAAAACATTTCAATCACTTTTAATGCTTGCTAGGTTCAGTGCTGACATCTTGACAAGGGCGAAAAATCTAAAATTCACAGTTAGGCAAGTTGCATGCATACATTGCACACGAGTAGCCGAATGAGCAAACGAGTCGATCGAAAAGCTAAAAGTCGACTTCACGAAGGGCTGAGCGGATCGATTCGAATCCGATGAAGCATTACGTGGCCTTAGGAACGTGGGGATCGGATCGGTTCTTGAAATCCAGCTTTCCGGTAATAACCACCTTTTTCAAGGATCCCCGATCCTTGGAGCCACCTGGTACACACCGATTTACCGTCGTTCTATTCTTCCTTGTCGAGAGCATGATCCTCCTCCTCCTAACGTCTTCGTCGGGGCCTGGGTAACATTCCCCGGCGCGTCGGGGCTTCGACTCCGAAGAGATCTCTCGAAACGGCCCGGGGCGGTGTTCCAGGAAAGGTGAAACTGGCAGGATTTTACAGGAGGAGGATGCTCGCAGAGGTGGACGCACGCGCCGGGGGCAACCGGAGGCTCGAGCTCTGTAATCACTTTTCTCTCTTTCTCTTGCCGTCTTCCTCGTTCCACGTTCGTGCGGGACGAGCACACGTGTGCTCACGTAGGAAGGGGGCTGTCGTCCACCTATACTCAACAGTCCACGCACACCGGAGCGTAACGTGTGTACGTAGACGTTCGGACACACTTGTGCAAAATATCCGCCGCGGTGCATGCTAATTCTGGACGGGAGCATGGGGTTCCGTGATCGTGTAGGTGTGCGCACCGGAGCGCACGCGTGAGGGCAACGCGAACGATCCCCCGAGTTGCACGACACGCTCACGCGTCCTCCTCTGCCAGCCACACATCTGCGTAATTGTCCCCGCCGGCAGCATCCGACCGAACGTTCTGTCGGACATGCTCTTATCGTACAGTTCCGCGCAAAAATCACCGGCCGATGCGTTTCCAGACCGGGATTACCGTTTCCACCGCCATCTTCTTTCGTGATTTGTACAGTCCTGCCTCTCGCAACGCAATTTTCCGCGGACACGGTGCAGGAATTGCAACTCTGTGTTCCTGCACCGTATTTTGAGGACACTCTGTTGCAACAGGGTCGATTGTGTAAGACATCCTTCCTAACCGAGCCGTTTAATGCACAAACGGTGTAAGTCAATTTATTCCATCGGTTTCAAGCTGTGCTTGATCTATAAACAATTTTTTTAAATTGCATTTCTCTTGTTCTCTGACAGAATGATTTGAGATAATTCGCGGATGAAACATTCTTGTTTCCAATTATTTACTTACAAGACTTTTATCAACGTGCTCGCGGCACTTTTCTGATTGATATGATACCGAACACGACACAATTTGGATCATATCTACTTGTTTAATCCGCGATATGGTAGAGCCTCGATTATCCGAACTAATACGCAAATATGCTCTGAATTATGTGGTGTTTGGACTCATTTTAATCAGAAAATTTGGAGCGTTCTTGTAAGCTACATCGATGTAGCAAAGCGTATGAAATTAATTCGACCGTCATTAAATAAATAGCGAAATTGTGAACCATCGAATGTCTAACAAAAATTTAAATTGCGCTTTATCTGACAATATACGATTATACAGGTCTATAATCTTCTTGGTCGTTTTACTCGAGACAACTACAACGGCCGAATCTGTAGCAATAAATGTGCCCAACATCGTCATGTCTTCATATTTTTACTTAATTCCTTTAACGTCTCAATTTTCTAAGATGACAGAAGGTCGAAGTAGATACCGGTATGAGAAAGTTGAGTTTTAAGCAAAATGTAACCACAATCTTCGATCCAGATCACTGCGCGACAAAATTGCAATAATCTTGTCGACCATGCGGCACGAAAACGTCGAGGATAATAAAGTTGAAATGATTGCGCTGAATGGGGATTATGTGTGTGCGTGTTTGGCAGGACGCCATAAGTCACATGTTTTCCGTCTCGAAATATTATATCTTGAGATTCTGCGTAGCAATAACTGACTGCAGCTTGCGGTGTTTCCATTGTCTTATTTTAGAAATGTATCAGTTTTAGAACGGTTTAGGTCATTCTGCAACGCTAACTTTAACTCGGTTTGAGGTTAACGTGTGTACATTAAATTTTGTATATGAAAGTTTTGTGAAGTGAACGCTTATAATCTGAAAAATAACATAAATTTTCAATGTACAGCTTCCACGAAGAATGTATCTTTAATTTCTTTAGTTTTTGCGTGATTCATTAAACGCGAGCGCCATATTTCACGCGAGCCTCACGACACTTTTATTTCAATTCGAATTCCACTCGCCGGAGATTATGCCATAAATATTTCTGTTTCCAATCTCCACAGAGTTGTGATGTGTCGAAATTGATTAGCTCCAATTAATTTTTTCAGCATTCCAGCAATACGATACCCGCTGCTCGCATAATTTAAATAATTACAAAATGTCACGAGTTGTTTAGAAAGAAACATGTTTCAGCGTTCATATAAATCAAACCCTTACAGCTTTTTTCTCGTTGGCATTCTACTTTTCATTAGACGTTAATTTATGACACCGGGGACGTCCTGTGTGTAATTCATGTCCCCCCCTCCCTCGTTACCGCGACCATAATCTAGCGGTATTCAATTAAGCCCCGCAAATGAAGTCATGAATATGCTATAAACATCAGAAAGAAATGATTTCTTCGTTGGCCGTTTTGCCGAGACTTAATGGAATCTTTGATCTATTAAATAGCGGCGTTGTCGCGCGGGTCTGCACGAAGCGAAATAATGAAATCCACGTAGGTGTGGTCCTATCGCGTGCTACGGACAGTGGAATCTGTTGCAGAAGATTTATCAGGTTGCTGTGCCCGCATTTATCTAGCTGGATAGTGGATAATTTAGTCCTACGTACGGAGGTGTAATATTCTGATTACATATTGTGATCCGGAGCGTGGGCCGGACGGTGGGATGTATCTAATTGATAGTTTCAAACAAATTTACAGGCTACTGAATGGATTGCGGACCGCGAGAGAACATGATAACTAGGCGTACGACTATTCAGGATAATCGGCGCCATTCGCGTGGACGGGCACCATAAATCTGTCCTGAAACCTCTAATTGTTCAATGTTTCTCGCAACAACAAAAACATTCTTTCCACAGATTTATATTCTTCCGACTACTATATACCTGCTGTGGCAGAAAATATTCGATCGAAATTGTCGAACAAATTGTTTGGGCGAATGTTACATATGCAAAATAGAGAACCCTCTATGTGAAAATTATAAAAATATTTGAACAGCGTAGTAGAGCAACGCAACACTTTTTAATGTTTCTAACGGTGGAGATTAGGGTGATTGTACAGGGTGAATCACCTAAAATATCTTCGTTGTTTTTAAAGATACGTCAAATGTCTGAAGGACACAGTTGAATGGTAAAATTGGGCTCATACGATACCAACAGATACAGATATTTCAATTTAAATAATTCTAAAACACCATTACTGTGTCGTACTAAGACATTAGCGTTTATTTACTAGTGTAACGAATTATTGGTAGTACGACAGTAATGGTGTTCTAGAATTATTTAAATTGAAATATCTCCTGAACTACTAACTTTTCGCTGCATCGATTGATGTATTAGAAAAATGAAGGTGACCTTCATATCTCCAAAAAAAATTACATGAAAACAAAAATTTTTTGGTATGGTATGGGCCCCATTTCACCATTAAACTTTGTCCTTCAGACATTTGACGTATCTTTAAAAGCAACGAAGATATTTGATGTGGCAACGTTAGGTGAATCACCCTGTATACTTTATATTGTTCATTATACGTATACATTACGAAAAACAATTTTAATGTGGAACGTGGAACTGTTTACACGTGTAACGTGTTCAGACAATGAAGAAGTCAGATATCCGAGACGGGGATGACCGAGGCTCTACCGTGTTTCCAACTAAAGAGGAACGAACACAATGTGGTACACCTTCTCGGAGGTTAAGGAGGATCTCCAGTGCGCAGTACAGCCCTTCGAAGGACCAGTCCAAACAAGAACACCCAGCAAACTACTACCTTGCCTGGGCCCATCCATCGAAAGCCGCCCTCGCCTGATTTAAAAGCTTCCGCAGGACCAACCGGTCGACGTTACCGAGCCGCAGGTACTCTAAACGAGTTTTGGATTCTCGCGAGTATTCCTAAGTATTCTGTGGGTTGGGTAACTACCAGCCATCCTGGCGGCGCACACGTTTGCCCGCATAATTCCTCGGAGCTACGTTGTGCCCCCCTTTTTTCATACTAACTCCCCTCTAACTCCCTCCTCGATAGCCCCCGGTCCGGACAGACAAGGGCCCCTAACGATCGACGTTGCGTGATTTATTTTTGGAAGTGGCCAAAGACGACGCGTTGGCTGGCCCCCATAGATAAGAACACCAAAGAGGATCATCCTCCTCGGAGGGAGAGAGTGCCGAGATCTTCTCGGCCGAGTTTCGTGCCCGGAAGGAACGTCTAGGATCGTTTTGCACAGTTTAACCTAACCGAGCCTGAGAACCAGACGAATTCTTCCTTCCTGCCTTTTATACCCACCAACAAAACTGATATTATCTGCCGCTCTGTCTGCCCGGCTAGGATGTATCTACTTATCCCAGGGAAAGATCGAAACACCGCGAGTCTGCCCGGAGAACTCGCGCCGCGATCGCTAATACTGGGTGTATCCGAATTCTTGGATCTTCCTATTCAGCTGTCAAGGATCTTCATTAAGCCTCTCAGCGTTTAAGCCGTATGCGGCACGAACAAGAGAAAAAGAGATTTCTGGAAGCATCCCCCTCGTGGGGCTTGAATTACTCCGACTTTCTGATGCAACGATCAATGTGCTAATTTAAAGACTTCAAAAATCTTTATATTTTTATCATATAGAAGACAATAGGTTCGCATGATCGCCATCTGAATAAGTCCTCATCATCTCGCGTGGTCCAAATGAATCTTGACAGGGATTATCATTATACAACGAGTCACTCTGCTACAAAGTAGACAGTGACCACTCAGTTGCGTTTCAATCACAAAGAAACAATTGTAAGACAGGTAGCTACTGTTCCGGTCAGCTACACGTTACCCTAACATCGAAGCAAGTCGAGACTAACAAGTTGCTAATCCGACACGCTAGTATACCTACACTAGCCTGACAACGAGTAGGTGTTTGAGGAGAAGAAACGGAAACTTGTTCTGAGCCCACAATCGAGCATAATCTCTACGCGTAACTGTCTTGCAATTTTTACACTGTGGGAGACGCGAGATTATAATTGGTCATGTTACGAGGATTAGATATATGGGACTTTTTGTGAAGAGCTTGGAATAGGATACGATCTGTCGTAGTTACGTCTGCGACGCCGCAAGAACTAAGTTGCAAATGTGCATGCACTCGCAAGGAAACACTCCTTTTCGAAATTTATTTCATTTCAATGATTATTTGAGAGCAACCTTCGACATTTAGGTGTTCAATCTTTTATTTTATATTCGGACAGGAATAAACTTCGAGCTCGTTATTTAGTGTGCACACTGTGGAAATAATTTAATTCCTAATGTATGTTTTAATATTTTCAGTAAGACAAGAATAATGTCATTTCTGTCATAAATCCACAATTTCTAATTCCCTTTTTGAAATGGAAACAAAATTGTTTAAAAATGCTGTACATGTATTAGCACACAAGACACATTGCGTTGTCAATTTTTTGTATTTGTGTAACGAGCTGATGTAATGGCGGATTGGCGGGTCCGGGGATTTTGAGGCAGCCTATACCCGATCCCATAGCCGCACGGCGAACAAGGTAATGCTGTTTCGAGCCCATTAGTATGAACACAATAAGGTAATCGTGACGGCGGCCCGGGCTCGGTTTGCGTGGATATATCTTGTGGAACAACGACGACGAATACGGCGACGCCGTGATTTAGAAACGTGGCGGGCCCCCGGCCATGTCGAAATCGTAACACATGTTGCGCCGCGAAAGAAGAGGAGAAGCCGCGCGAGGGGAAAAAGAAGGATGCTCCCGGCCGCCCAGAAACGTGTGCTGTTTGTCTCCCGGCATATAAACCTAGCCTCGTGTACACACACACACACAAACACACAATAATACAAACATACACAATACAATCGTCTCTGTTTCTCTCTCTGCGAGTTCTGCGACCGATCCGATCGCATGCAGACTCGTGATCGCGCAGCTGTCTCCTTTTGCTGCCTGTTAATGCGTCATTGCTCGGGTAACACACCTTCGGAAAGCCGGGGAGCGGAGGGTAATTTAGAAAGCGTCGGATGATGCATCGCTATCGGGGGATTTTTCAATTAGCCTGCCCCAGCGATTTTATGGGAAATTTATACCGTACCCGGAGCACGGCGTTATTGCCTCGGAAATGTGACTCGGCACCGCGAGTGCCGGTGTTCTTTTATGGTTTTGCTTGATTCACGGCGAGGAATGCCGCGTTTGTCGCTCGAACTACCGGGAATTATGAACTCCCAGGAATCAGCCGGATAATGCCGAGGCGGACATGCTGCGCGAATTATTGGAGCAACGCGAGCGACCTCCGTTTCCAAAGGTGAATTGTTCGGTAACACGGAATTCGTGTGTGATAGCAGGCTGGAGTGCGGGGGATGCCGGGTCTGCTCGGAACACGTTCCTCTGGACTGATTGTTTTATTGGATTGCGGAGCTTTACATGAAAATATAAAGGTATTTGTCAATGCATCTTTAGGTGAAGAAATGCGGATCTGAATCCTCAGAATGGAAGGGGTAGTCTACTGGACACCTTGTCAATTTTTATTTATATCGTGCGTGGTGTCATTTTCGTCAGAAAAACGAGACGAATGCGATGGTAAAAGATTTATAAGAAAGAAATAGAAAAGTTGCAGTCTTCTGCTTCGCTTACCTTAGTGTGAGTCTCACCGATACTCGACCCCCAGTAGTGAGTATAAAATTTGAACAGTTACGGTACAGATCTAAAGACGTATAATAATATTTAAATATTTTTTCTCCTAGACGCACACATATTGCATTGTCATCCAGTTCTGCGCTATGTTTAAGGTTTCAAGTCTTAAAATTCGATTTCAAGATTTGACGCATACAACAGCGACAACATCGACAAGCTAATATAAGCGTGGTAAAGAAATAGCGACCAACAAGCTCATGCTTCAACTGCACCTTGAATTTTCCTCTGGCAACGCATACTGGCAACTCTGATTACAAATGTTAGCACTCGAGAGTTCGCTGAACCGTTCCGATGAAGAGGACGCAAAAATGGGGACTTTCAAGCGGATGTTTGAGATGGCTGAGCCTTGTTCAGTGGTCTTCGGTGCACCGTAGGCAGAGGCACAATAGAGGAAAGATACAAAGGAGATATAGGTGACGATATGCCGGGGAGCAAAGAAGATGAAACGGAGAGCATCTAGTGGCTCCGGTTACGTCTCCCAGGGGAAAGTCTGCAGCACTCGTGGGCCGACACATCGAGGAGGTAATATATCTTCGGCACACTCGGAGGTGGAGAGCCGACGCGTCTATTCGGTCCACGGGTTTGCTTCTTCGTCTCTGCCGGTCGCTTATGACGATCTGTACTACCAGCGCACCGCGGAGAACAGCCGTTTCTCCCATCGTCGCTTGTCGCGCGGCTTACGCCCGTGTTAGCGATGGGACTAACTTCGATGCGACTTAATATCGATTACTTTGACGTGTTACATGCGTTTCATCTGTTGCGATCCGACCGTTTAATAGAGTTAATTAACGGCCTGATGTCATACTACGGTTGTTTGTATGTGCTTCATGTGGCACCGGCTGCGAGGTCGTTAGCGACGGGCTGGCGTGTTACATTTTACAGTATTTGTCTCTTTGAGAAAATTTATTACGTCTCTTGTGTGGTCCTCAGATGTTCCTGTCTTTACGGTTCTAATTTTGTGCACTGGCAGAAGAGGTGATCAAAGTATTTTTAAGTCATTCCTAAAAACTGATTTTATACTTCGTTGTGCAATAGTCAGGCTCAAATTAAAATGTACAATTGAAGTAATCAACGGTCCTGTAGCTGTAGTCTTAGCTTTGTTTTTGTATTATAAGTAGACTGCGGATCTTTATGCAAAATAAAAAAAGTCTACGTCGATTCCAAGACACAGAGGTTACATAAAAATTTCTTTCTTGTTTTAATTATTTTATTGAACTGAAACTAATATGCTGATGTTCTTAAATTTTTTAACTATGCCTACTGCTTTAAATTGTACGCACCAGATTTTGGTATAAATGCATAAAATCCGCAGTCTAATTATAAGTGAACAAATAGAACATTTAAAGAATTAATAATTAAGCTTACTGGCCTGGGTTGGGTATAGTCGATACAGCTTGGTCCCATCGCTAGCTCGCGTGATCTCTAGATTGCGACAGAATCATCGTCGGGAAAGGGACAGGGGGTGGAAAGATTACGCGACGACCGAACAATTTGTTAACCCCTTGCACTCGAGCCACTCTTTTTCCACGGCTCTGTGTGCGTGTAAATCCTCGCGGAGGTAATGAATGAGATTTATTGTGCGCGTCGATTAGCCGTTCTTCTTGCTTTATGTTTCACTTCTGCGCCGAGCTGTTAGGAAAGCTTTGTCGGGATTTGTGATTTACGTACGGTATTTCCGTAAGCAGATCCTGTATGTACGTGCAGTAAGTAGACTGCGCGTGCTTATGCTAATTCGAAGCTGTATTTTATATTTAAACACGCTCGTTAAACAAATGGTAATTCTCTGTTCGTTAGAAATCTTTGCTTTTGGGTAGCGACGCGTCTTCGGAAATTACTCAAGGCTTCATCATAGTCCTTTAAATGCATTCATGTTCGGCATATAGCATCAGAATATCTATTTTCCTAATTTTTACATTTAAATTGCAACTACCTTGTTAGGAGAAATTTAGAAATTTTGATAGGGGTCTAATTAATCTGTTTGTACGATTTTAAAGGTGTATCAATTTCTGTTTAACATCAACTTTGAAATTTTACTTGATTCAGACAGGACTCCTTTATTTAATAAATTTGAAATTGTTCAGGAAATTGTAATACTAATGTTTTGTAAGTTAATTTAAAGTTGAGTAAACTGTTGAGAGTAAATTAATGTAATAGAGTAAGTTCTACACAGAATTTCCAACAAATAACAATCAATCGATAACACTATCGAAAACGAAAAACCCAGATTTTTCATGGCTCTCGCGGCACGAAGTTGGGCTGTTGCACAAGTCCGCCTTACCACTTGAACCATGAAGAAATAACTTGGCTCGATAAACTTGGAACAATAAAACGTACACAGATAGTGAACGGGGCAATTATAAACCGCGAGCGAAATTTTTCTCGAACGCAAAACGGAAACAATGGATCTTTGCAGCCAGCAGGGCTGACGCAACACTTTTATTCGCTCGTTCTCACCTTTTGAACCCCTAACGCCGTGAACGTGAGCGAGTGACCGATGTTGCAATTAACCGAAATTCCTTGCGGTTTACTTTAGCTTCTTTCTCTCGATTCCCTTCCTGTTTCCTTTCCACCATTTGTCTAACAAACGGGCAACATTTGTTCTGGAAATTACTTGAATTTCTCATTGAATCATTTGCTGTTTCGGGGGAATGATGTCGTAATAATAAATTGTCTGAAATCGAAGTCTCTAAATGTACAGTAGAACCTCGTTTATTACACAGACTCCATTTGTTGTATCGTAGAAGATCGACCGTGTAAATCACCATGACCTCGATTTTTGCACGGCTTTTCGGTCCCGTTCCGTGCAACGAACGAGGCTCTACCGTACTCCCTTAAGAAGCATGAAGCGTCAACTTCTATGGATTATATCTCGGCAACCAATCGACATACTCGAAAAATTCAAGTTGCATTAGACGCACCGATACATACACAACAAACCTGCTATAATATAAAAAATTTTAAAAATCGGAATTGGCCAGTTGTCCAAGAAAACGCACAATTCCGCAGGATGCGTAGCGATGGATGCTGTTCGAGTCTCACCCCGGTGCACCGTTGCCTCAGAGCGCGGGGAATTTTAACAAGATTATTACGTTCGTATCGTGCTCTTTCGCCCGCTTTATCTTTCATCATCTGCATTGCACCGGGCCGGCCTGCACCGGGCTCGTTGCATAAACGCGAGCGAGCAAGCGAGCGGTCCGCGCGCGATCGCGACAAACTGCGGCTTGCACTTATATCGAGCGCCGCCGATTGCGATTTAACAGCCAGCTAATTCTGATGAACGGATTTAATGAAGCCGTTCCGCCGTAATCGAACGCGCATTGAGTCGGCCGGTCCACTCGATTACTTTGTTGCCGCCTGAAATTCGCTCGACCGCTGATTTAATAGCTGACAACGCGGGCAAGCTCGTTTCTCTTGCGAATGTGACACCGGAGTTTTATGCATTGCACATTCTTCGGCGAAAATGAGCCGCGGAATTTTTATCTCCCCGCGATGAAATTTATTGGTTTGATGCGGACGCTGATAGGTTCTGCCTCACCTTTCCGTTGCATTGTTAATTCCGATCTGTTGCTCGCGGAATTTTATTATCGCCGTGGTTTATTCGCACTGTCCCGACACAATTCTCTTTTATATCCCTTTTGTTTTATTCGTATTGTTCCGTAATCATCTCTAATAGAACAGATCAATCTGGCGAGCGCAATTTTATTCATGTTCTTCAGCTCGTCGTCGTAAATTAAATAAATACATACATACAGCTGCACATTACCAAACTGCAGTTTTATTATTGTTGTTACAAGTTAAAGATTGCTAATAAGAGTTTCATCGGTGTCCAATATATTTTATTTGCTGGTAATTATATTATGAATTTACAGGGAATAGCCTGTAATATTCGAGTTTAGATACCTTCCTACTGGACAGATAATTATTATTCACCCGATAAATCAAACCTGTTTCGACTCTGAGACGTCTCAAACAATTTTATTTTGCTGGGATTAGATTACACGATGATAGACAGTAGTCATAATTCAACATGACAACTTAATAAAAATATATTCCTTTTCAGGAGAGTAGCTTCCTCGCAAAGTGAAATTTCCTAAAGATTTTAACTGGTCATTCATACAGAGGAGAACAGAAATAAGTACGCGAGGTTCTAATTGGTAAATAATTGTCACAGGAGTTGAAGAGACGTTTGATCGCCTGAAACCTGTCAAAGCCGATCCCAGCACGATACTACGGCTAATGAAAAGAAGAAAGTAATTGCGTGTGCGCGTGAAAAAAAGGCTTATTATCGTAATGACAAGATGCGTATCTCAAAGCCATTTTACATGCTAAAATTGGCCGGAGCAAGAAGAAATATGTTGGTTTGCTGCAGCGAGAGAAGGCTATCTTGATTACATTCAACGAGTCAACTAATCGGAGAGATCGCCACCGCGAAGTAGTCTTCGTGGATACTCGAATCATTTAATCTAATAAAGCTAAGGTTATTCTCGAGGTGAGGTATTATCCAACCGAGAAGGGGGACTAACAATGGAATGAAAATTAATTCGTTGACTTAAAGAATAAATGAGCGTATGCAAAGCGTTTGATTAGAACATACCGACAATCTGTCCGATCGGGAAATTGGCGTCATTATCATTATTATTATACGCATTTGTCTTGCTGCGAGGCTGGCAAAGGCTGTGAAAGCACAATCGTTCAAGATTAAATATCTTTCCCTATTTATTATTATCAGACTGCGGATTTGATGCATTTATGACAAAAATGGTTTGAAACAGAGGAAATATTAAAAAGATTTAAGGCCACCAGTGTATGAGTTTCACCTTGATACGATAATTAAAAGAAGAATGACATTTTTATTTGGCTCCTGTCTCTTGCAATCAATGCAAATGTTTTTTATTTTGCATAGAGATCCGCTGTTTAATTATTATAATTTCGTTCCCGTATCGAGCATGAAGTATTTCATCAGTGCTTTTAGTGGCTGATTTAATATTTCAAGATGAAGACATTTGTCAGTTCAAGATGAAGACATTTTAAAATAAATGAAATATTGTTCATTCAATCAGAAGAGAGGATATAGAGAATAACTTTATATTACTGAAATTTTCTTGAAACAGCTTCTGGCAAAAGAGTAGACCAATGACATTGTCGCTATGAGAAGTCTTGTATTCAACGAAATAAACTCAGCCCTCTTACAGCCGTCACGGAGTGATCTACAAAAATGGCACTGCCAGTCAAAATCCTGATTCATCACATAAGAAATGGAGACACAGAGACACTCGACCAGCTTCTAACAAAAGAGTAGAACAAAGACCATTCGAAAGCGAGGTACCAATGGTTTATTGTCCCTACTTGAACGTCATAGATCACATGCCTAAATCGACATCGAGTTAGCATCGTTCCCGAAGCCAACAGGCTTCTCTCCTTCAGAGCTGCGCTTCAGGGGGCACCGGAGTGTCCGCTAAACCATCGTCGTTCCCTCATTAAATAACCAGGCCAAATGAACCCGATGAAATTGCACACCCAGTGACTTTGTCCCCGAGGGACATAATCGCCTAGCTCGATCCAGGTGGCACAGGGTTCTTCGAACCGGAGTCTCTCTGTGCAGGTACCGTTCGCCAGGGTCAACACAGGGAGGAGAACCGGAACGGTAACGCCATAGTAGGTGACGTTATTAATTGGTTAATGGAAAGAAAAAGAGGAGCCGGGCAGAGGGAGAAGCCTGGCTGTTGGTCGGGAGGAACGAGGATAGGTAGGAGAAGGAAGACTCTCTCGAGGCTGACCTCGGCCGCCTCCGATGTTGACCACACCGGGGTCCGGCTGAAAGGAGCGGTCCCTGGTGGATTAATTATCATTACCCTCGTGGAAGGAATGGGATCGTGTGTACCCCACCTAGCCTCACCTTCGCCGTGACTGGCTACCGCGCCCGTGCCACGACCCACTTCTGCTCCCCCCGGGTATAATGAGAAGACCGCTCGCGAGAGGAAGGGAAGAAGCTGGGGAGAGAATGGATCTGGACGGAAACATCACTTCTAACATTTTCTTTGGATCCCACAGTTCGGCGTCCGGTTGCAAACTCGCCGATCTCAGATATAGCGGAATACTGAAGCAAGAGGTACAGTAATGTCTCGATATGGGAAGAGTTTGGCATCAAACACAGAAAAGAATAGTGACCAGATTTTTTTATGGCACTCTTCTGTTTAACACGATCCCAAACTCGATACCCTTTTAATTATATTTATTTGTTTAATCCACGATATAGTAGAACCTCGATTATCCGACCTGCTTCTACTGATGTAGAATATAGTATATGGACATTTCTATAATGAATCGTGTTGTATACACATGGATGTTGTATTTGGAGCCTCGTGGAGAATTGACACATCATCGGTTCGGATAATCGAGATTCCACTAAATCGTGGTTTGAAGGAGCATGTACGCTTCGAATTGGATCGTGTATCCTTCAAAGACCTTGTGCTAATGGGAATAAATTTTTCAGAAGTATGGTGCGCATGTCTTCCCCATTTATCGAGGCATTACTGCACAGAAGCCTGAAGAGTTCAAGCCTGAACGAAAAGGAATAACAATAGAAGGCACAGAAGCAGACACAAACGGCACGCTAGGGCATCCGTGGGACTAGCATAGAGCGCGCGATCGAGTAGCATCCTGTTCCCATATTCCCGGCTTCTGGGAAAGGGTTCGAAGATGACGATCGTGGGACGATTAGCCGGGACACCCTGAACAAGTAGATCGTCACGAGCGTACACGCGTTCCAGGTCCGATCGGGGACGTGTCTCCTCGACCCGTTCATCAAGAGGAGAGCCACCGTTCCCGTCGCGTCGTTGCGTTCGCCCAGGTTGTCCAGGTTAGGCTAGAGGAGGCGAACCGCTGCTGGCTCGGTCGCGTACCGACACGCTCCTCTCCTTTACGTGAACGGCTAACGATGCCCATTAGAGCACGAGGACTTCGAGTCTCCTGACTAATCGCAATGCACACGACTCCATACCTCATGCAGATCGGCTATTCGTCTTGCGGTATCCTCCAGTTTGTCAGCCGAATCGATTCGATAAAGATACCAGCTGTCTATGACGTCCGACTTTAAAGCCGGCTCGGAAACGTGCCTCGGCCGCAGAGGAGAGCAAAAGGGGGCCCCAACGACGACGACGACGACGACGGGGCCCCATGAGAGATACCTTTCGATACGACAGAGACGAGCGACGTGCAGCTACGTTGCCCAGAAGGGGACCTAGAAGGGGAAAGGGAGACCGCCAGGCCCTTTAAAGGCAGCGCCTGTTCGTTTACCGCATTTCCAGCGTGTCACGGGGACGATCCTCGGATGCTACCGGCGGATCGATGGGTTTTAACGAGACGATGATGGAAACGAGACCCTCTCGAGAAAGCTCTCTTCTCCTCTCTCTCTCTCCGGTGCCCTCTCTACTGTCTCTCTCTCTCTTCTACAGACTCTGGTGCCCCTTTCTTCCTTAATGCGCCTCATTTTTTGCTCGTTCCTACCAAGGGAACCAAAGGAGACTGTTCAGAGTCGGCGGAGCACGGGGAAAAGCGGAATCGATGCTTTGTCTTCGAATGCCTCGCTCTGGCATGATCGCGAATTCCGTGAGGTTCTTGATGAGGGGCGAACCCGGGAATGATAAACAGACTGCGGACGTTTATGCAGATTTATCGCCTCCGTGACCGTTTTCGGACGGACAATGTTGGGTAATGTTTGGCGATATGTTGGGACGCGGACTTTTATGTGTTTATGCTTCTGACGCGAATGCGAAAACCGCGATTGAACGCTAAATGAGGTTTACCTTCGGTCCCCTTTTCGGTTCGCAGAGGAATCTTGATGTAAGGAGTTAGAGTAGGACAGTTTATGTGATGTGTTACGTGTCTTAATCAATCTTTAGTGACAAAATCTCATTAATGGAATAGTTGAACATCTCATTAACAGGCTATCTGTAAACAGTGATTGTAATTGCCTACTGATTTGATGGAAATTTTAATTTTGTATTGGTTATTTTTACAACGAAAGAATGTTGCACGAAAGAACAAATTTAGAAGATTCCTAATAATAAAAGATATAGTAAAGATTTTTATTGGTATACAGGGTGGCTTGAAATTCAGTTCCACGAAGCATTTCCAATGAGAGAGAAATGTTTCGAACAAAAATTATCGCTGGTCCACAAACGGCATCATCATGTACACGTTTCCTCGCACGTATATTGTAAATTTCCGCGTGTACAACTGCAAAAAGACGCGCAGTCCGCTGACAATAAAACATGGACACTCTTACAGGGCGAATAAAAAATTCATTTAGCACAAGCAGCTCTTCTTCACGACCAATTTACCACGTCTACTCGACTAAGAGCTTCAACCAGGAGCAAGTGAAGGCTCGTGAGCATGCACGTGTACTTTTTTCATTAAGGAATCTCGGTTCACCGAGCAATTTATCCGCCGTTGCACGTCACTCTTAACAACTTTCTTCGTACCGCCATAAGCGTTTAGAAGGAAAAGGATCAAAGGCGACTAAGAGGAAGATGAAGAAGACAAACGCGAGGAGGAGCGGGAGGGGTGGGGGGTGACGTAACTCAAAGCAACCCAGATCTGTCACCCGAGAAAGAGACGAGGGAGGATCGAGCCTCGCGGGTAGACGAAGATGAAAAGACGAAGAAGACGCGAGACCGGCCATTCATCAGGCCCCGGTAACTCGAACAGAGTTTATACGGAGTGGAACAGGTCACAGGGAATATCGTCGGGATAGATTGAAGAGAGAAGAAGCCTTAAAACAACCACGTCGTTTCGTGATTTCAGGCCTCATCATCGCGCAATCATCCCGCGCTGAAAGAGGCCCGCGAGCCTCGCCGCGTTTTGTAATCATCCTTAAATGATAACGAGATACGTGTGGAACGAGACACGAGGAATCTACTTGAGGAAAATGGATATAGGTGTGCCTCCTGTTGCTGCACGCGCCGACCAGTACACCCCAGATGTCTCTGGGATAGAACCACGGTTGCGAATTACGCGAAATTGTGACCGGACTTTGGTCTATCCAAGGACGCTCCTTTTAGGCTCGCGCGAACACTTCCTCTGCGGTTCACTCGGAAAATCGTAATCTGAGATGCACCGGGCTCGTGCGTCTTGAGGTTATTAAGATCATTGATACGCTCCCTGCCTTCGTCTTGCCGGCGATTTTCACGATTGTTTATTCAACAGTGTAGCTGGTTTCCCGTAGTTTTGTTAGACTTACAAGTTAAAACCTTCGCGAAATTTTACTCTTTTGTTAGAAGCTGTTTGAAGGAAATTTCTGTAATATAAAGTTACTCAATGGAAAATATCCTCTCTCCTGATTGAATGAAAAATATTTATTTATTTTAAAGTGTCTTCATCTTGAGCTGACAAATATTAAATCAACCACTAAAAACACTGATGCAATAAATAGTACTCCATCTTAGTAGTAACAAATACCATAAAATTCTATTTTGTTGTTGTCGATATATAGTCATTGGAGAATACATAGACATCTTAATAAATTGAAAATAATATGTCGATGTGCTTAGACCGTTTTAATTTCTCTATCGATTTAAGTTGCACCATTTCATGGTTGCGGAAACCGTGGAAAAGAAAACCCGTGGTTGTTCAGGAATATTCTCAGGCGAAGGAAAGTCTAAGTAGTTATTGCGTCTAAAAGGATACAGATATCTGCGCTACTATTTCAACCGGGTATCCGCAGTAACTTAATCTGAAGCATGCGCCTACAACGGCAACTACTGCGGGAAAGATGGGACTGGAGATGTTTAGGGTAAGAGAATCGCAACGAAGAATTTCATGAAAGCAAGAGCGTGCATCTGTGCGCTACCGTGCAATGCAAGGACGTTCCTTTTAAGGATGGAGCTACTGTTTTATGCACATGTTTCTACAATGGTGCACTAGTTTAATGCTGATACCGCGATGCACTCACTTCCTACTGCGAACTCTAGGCGGATTGTTTTCTAAGCACATGTCGTGCAATATTATCGAGTCGTGGGTCTGCACATGTTTATTTGCCTACCAGGGGAAACGTACGATTTTTCCGCGACGGACTTCGCGTGTGAAAGTCCATAACAGATCGCGGATTATTAACACGTTGCACGGAGAATTTTGCGTGCTTTATCATTTTAGTATAAATGTGGGTAATATTGCGTAATATAAATCGTCCATTCTAAGTTAGATGTTGTTTTTCCTTTTGGATAAAATCAAATCTCACAAGAATTAACTGTAAGACTACATACAGTGGCTGTAAAAACTTTTTTATCATTGTGCCTAACGACCTGATTTTTTACAATCCATTGAAGCATTGGTTTACGAAATGATATGCAAAAAAGATTTTCCAAAAATTATAATTTACAAGGATACATGCAAAAGCAAAAAAGGCATTTTTTAAAACCTTTTTATTTGGGCCCTTAGTGAAAATTACAATATATGCTAAATCTACAAAATATATTTTTTGAATTTTCTTCTCAAGGGGACCCAAATAAAAAGCTTTTAAAAAGTGTCTTTTTTATTTTTGCATGTAACCTTGTAAATTATAATTTTTAGAAAGTCTTTTTTGCATATCATTTCGTAAATCAATGCTTCTAATTGATTGTAAAAAATCAGGTCGTCCAAAAATTTGTTTTCTGTACACAATTAATAGTAGTAAATAATGGTTTACGTAAAAATCGTCTTATTTCTTAAAACGTCGATCTTCTAAATTGTATTCTGGAAGATTCTAGTAGTAAAGAAGAAAAATGTTACCTTTTGTATTAAACGTTTGAAGCTTGCCTAATGATTCAAGTACTACACTGCACGCCAATAATGTTTGCAGTGCCAAAAAGAATAACAACAATTGTATGCAAGTATATAATACCGATACAAAGATGATTACCAAATATTTTCTAGTTTTTGACCTTATCTTTGTACCTATAAAATAATAAATTTCTAGAATCTCCCTTTAATGAGTTAGTTGGCGTTTTAAAAAAGCCAAGATAAATAAATGCTGCTAAATTCCTGGAAGCACGGATAATAATTACAACACTGCTCAGCGCACAAAGATGGCGGGCCCGTAGGGTCGTCGAGTGAAAGCCGATCGTGTAACACGGTAACCAACAAATTAATCACCATCTTACTTTCGTTCGGCTAAAACAGAAGCGGCTTCCTGCTTGCCGCGCGTCGGCTAAGAGGATACACCGATCCGCAGAAAGTAATTACACCGCGGTGGCAGATCTGGCCGACACCTAAATAGGAGCTGGCAAATTCTGCGGCGTGATCAGTGACACGCCGGGCAGAAAAGGTTAACAGGCTCTCCGCGGATATTCGGATCAGGAGTTATGGTAAAATCGAACCAGTCCGGAGGAGAACCTGTTGCCGTGTCTAAGATCGAGAGGATCGATAAGACCGAAAGCGGAGGTGGAATCTCGCCCGCGGTGTAATTAAGCATTGACCTATAACGAGCTATAATTAGTTATGTCCCGACGAGCCGGATAGCAATCGGACGATCAGCGTGCTGATAAAATCGGGACACTAACTTTCGTTGGGGGACAATTCGTGCGACCATTGTGTTCTCGATTTTGTTTCTTCTTTTTCGCGATTTGAGGCGCCATGCCAAGTCTGCAGAACGCCGTCGGTTTTAGCCATTTCTTCTCAGAGAATTAATTGAGATCCTTTCCTAAATGAGCGTCTTTAAAAGGCTGCTAATTAGGCGTTTTTTAAGACGTTGATGGCAAAGAATTTCTACAAGTTTTATAATATATGTACCTTTAAATAAGGCATTTTTTTAAAATTCCAGTCTTGTTTTCAGGAAAAAATTCTTAAAAGCTTTTTATAAGTTAGTTAATTAAAAACTGAGTTTTGTTTTCTGAATTAACCTTGAACGTTACGGTAATGATTGAAATACATTATAATGAATATAAAGAGAAATTAAAAAATAAATAGGGACGATTTTAACATGATAGAAAGTTTTTTATCATATACACATTTATTTTAAACAGTCCAACGAAATAACCAACAATTAAAACATTGAAATGTTTATCAGGCATGTTCCCAAACCAATAAATAATGTTTATCTTTATTAATATCTACTGAGGAATGTTCCATTACAAGTATTGATTTTGTATTTCTATTTCCCACTTCTCCGAGTTAAAGGATACACATTAATAAACACTTTTGAAGTATTAATTGGAACAGTTGATAGCATGTTCTTTTTACATAGCATGCCACAAGGTAGCCGGCTTGCTACTATCAGCAAGGCGTTAAGTCAGCAACCAGTTTATTAACGTTTCCAACTAGGAGAAACGTTAGAGCTTCGAATGTTTCTATTACTCGCGATCAGTCGGACAAGTTGGACAGCGTGAAAAAGCGAGAAAAAATCGAATTGAATCTCAGCAACTAGGCTACGTAATTAGGATACTGTAAGTGTCTCAACTCGATCGATACCCGCGAACGAGGATTGTCTGGTTATTCCGGAACCAGTTTAGAAGTCGAGGGAAGAGAAAAATCCTTCTGGTAACACGCTGATCGATCACTTCAGAAATGTACAATGAATCTGATAAGAAAGGGTACAGGTTTTAGGGAGTCCTCGGGAAAAGACAACAGCGACAGTGCTCGGGGACAGAGGACGCGATATAATTAATTTTGTCGCTAGTTAATGATGAATTAGCGCCAACTATCTGATAATAAGTGATGAATTGGTTATGTGAAGTTTGCTGACGCCTCGGGACGTTCTCGATCATTCGTCTCCCTTTTTAGATGACCAGGAATTCGTGTTTTTGTGAAATTTGATTCTTCACATAGTTATTAATGATTGATCGAGCGCGATTAGTATCTCAGCATTCTCCTTAGTCCGTATGCGTTTCCGAATGGCTATGAATTATTGAGTTCTGTTACTGGATGCTTGTGTGACAGAAATCTATTCATATAATAGCAATAATAGTACTTTATTTAGTAGATTAATTGCACTCCCATTGCAATTATTTACATTTTCAAAGTGAAAAATATTTCCAGGGACTACAAAAGCAAGTGGAGTTAATTAAAAGCCGGTCATGCATTTTATTAATATTTTTCAGAAATATATCATTGACTCTTATATTTGCCTAATATATTTTTTGCGTTTAATATACACTCAAATAATTAAATTTTGATAGAATATTGTCCGCCAGGGTTACTTATATTGTGTCCAGTAAGAAAATCAACGTTAATCTCAAAGAATAGGGCTCACAAAAATATAGAAACAAAAATTAATACGATTTAATGAATCTAGGCTACCATGAATTAATTCTTCTAATGACTTTCCAGTCTCGCATTTGGCCTATTAATTTTTGCCATGAGTGCATAAAACTCGCCAAAAACGAGAGATAGCTGTGTAGGTCGGTTTCCGATGCAAACTATTGCTTGATCGAATGGTAGCGCACCTGCAGAAGGAACTCGCGGCGATCATTCTCGTTTTAGGCATCTGTGGGTCTCGTTTGCCTGTTCGTCGGATCGATATGATCGAGTTTCGAGCCATCACTCACGTTTCGTACGTGGCGGTTCAATAAGCCCCCGGTTTAAACGTCGTGTTACCACATATTCGCCGACTAGTTAAGGCTAAACCCGTATCGTACACGCGGCCAACAACCAACAACGAGAGAGGAGACGAAGGAGAAGCAAAGTGGCGTTGCGGGAGAGACCGAGAAGAAAGGGGAACGGGGAGAGCGAGAGAGAAAGAGAGAGAGAGAGTAGGGTCGTGACACGTACGTGTATACGAGGCACACGCGCGTTCCCCATATCGACAGCCGGTTGCCGTGGCCGAGCCGCAATCAACGTCTTATTGGTTCCACTGGTTGTCTTTGGCTATAATTCTCGTTGCCCTTCTTCGGCCAAGACCGGTGAGCACTTCTTCCGGCTACCGTCGCCGATTCCTCATTAGCGCGCACGCTCGACCGTTGACAAACGCTGAAAGTGATTCGGTAACGATCCGACGTCGATCAACCATATGCTCCTGCCGGGATGAGTTATTGATACTCGGGAACAATCGAGCCCCGGGAAAAATTTCATCGGAAAATTCTTCAGAGCGATCAATAGACTGCGGATTTTTATTGATCACTCTCAACAAGTTTTCAATGAAATTCTGTAATTGAATTTCGTTCTGCATTTTCTGGATTAAATTTATGGTATAAAGAAGTACGTCAAATCATAATCCAATTATTTACACAGAAATACAAAAGATTTTTGTCCTAACAGTGTATGTGGGTTAATTTAATTTAATTCAGAAATTAATCACGAATGGTTTCAAATCATTTAATTCATGATTAATTGGAGAATTTATTCAATACATTTATTTCTTGGAATATTGTGATATAAATTGTTAAAATTCAAATGCTTATAATTATATTAATTTTACTCCAAGCTGTTGCAATTCAGACAAAACATTTATATTTTGCACGAAGATTCACTGTCCAGTGATCAAATTATTATGAACACTTCCTACTCAAAAACATCAATTTTTATAAAAGTAGAAGGACAAGGAGCGTGCTTAGGGGCAGCAGAATTAGAAAAAAGTAGAAGCACTCAGAAGCGTATCTGCTTGTACAAGTAGAAACTGAAGTATTAAAAATACAAATTTTTATAGAAAACGAAGGGGAGCCCAAAAGTACAAGTAAAAATTGAAATATTAAAAAATAAAACTGTTTTATAAAAGTACAAGGACAAGTATCCACGACTCCTTATTGTAGTAGAAAGAGAAGTATTGAAAAAGCACAACTGCTTGTAAAAGAAGAAGTAAACACAGCTTCTTGTATCAATAATGGGCCGACACATCGCCGGCAATCACCGCTAACAAGGAGCAAGGCTCTAACTAAAAACACACGGTGTACATTAACGCAGCCGATAGCCGAACAATCCATTACACCGTTCGGTTATCACCCGCGTCAAACGTTTCAAAAATGTCTGCGATAAAACGGCCCGCGTTGAATGTACTTTTCCGCGGTTAATGGCCATTAATTACAGGTATCTGTGTCGGTTGACAGATTTTTCAGGTAGCGCATGAGAAATGTGGTGTGCTCGGTTGCGCCGGTGTATCGGCATCGGCTTGGCGACGTGTCGCGCATACGTGACATTCGGAAAAGCAAATTCTCCGTTGGCAACGAAACGACCGAACCCCGGCTCTCATTATCATAATGAACCCGTGTCGATAGCTCGCGGTTAATATCTCCCTAATTACACCCACGTGACGCGCAGCATGGCGCAGCATGGATATCGGCCGAGACATTTTCATCTGCAAAATGACAGAACACGAACGCCACTGAAAGGCATATCCGCGGGTTTTATCGCTGTACACGTTTCTAAACGAACGGTAGCGATCTGTCAGTCGAAGAAAAACGGTCCCTGGCTCTGTAGGAGCTCACATATCGCTTTACATACATCTACCTACGTGACCACGTATGAATTTCTCTCTTTCTCTCTCTCCTGGCTACCTGTTCTCCCGTCCCGAGTGTTCGACCAGAACGTATAACACGATGTCGTTCGGCTTATTCGGCTCGTTTATGCGAACGGAAAATGGTTAAACATTTTAATTTAAATGTCGGACAATGTTCGCGGCTGGTCGCGCCCGCTGCCATAAATTACGGGATTTAAGAATGGCCAGGGACCCGTTCGCCAATGCGCCACCCGTAGATGCACTGTGATAACAGACACCGAGCAAATTTTATGGGGAAATTGCGGAATTTTATGCGGCGCCCGACGATTTACATTCCGAGTTTATTGGTAGCCAAGCGGTGTCGTAAATGCTCGTGTATTCCGGCTGACTTCGCAATTGATGAGCCGATTCTCGGGCGCCGTTCGCGAAGCAGACGAAAAAATTGTTTATGTATATTGCGACGATGAAGGACAGCGGTGATCGTCTGCTCGTTAAGACAATTGATCGTTTCGCGGGGATCGTTCCGATTTTTTGGGACGTGTGTGTCGCATACGAATCTCTGTGCTACACTGTGCTTTGAATAATCAATGGGGTACGGTGTTACCATTTTTTCGGAGACTGTAATTTTATGGGAGGTTTTCAGGTCCTCGAAGTATTCTCAAATTGCTGTCTTCGAGAAAATGGTAATACGAAATGATTAGATGGATCTTTATCTCAAGGTTTGTTGGATACAAAATTCTTCTATAATTGAATTTCTTTCTGGATTTTTTGGATTAAATTTATAGCATACAGAAGTACGTCAAATCGTAATCCAATTATTTATACAGAAATACAAAAGATTCTACAGTGTTTAAAGCAATTAATTTTTGTCCTAACAGTGTACGAGGGTTGATTTAATTTAATTCAGAAATTAATCATAAATGGTTTCAAATCATTTAATTCATGATTATTATTCAATACATTTATTTCTTTGAATATTGTGATACAAATTGTTGAAATTCAAATGCAGATTTAAATTAATGTAAAATAGTCATCTGAAAATAGTCGTGGAAGGTGACAATAATAAAAATTCGATAAAATAATTTAGGTTACATTATAGAACGGTGTGGTGTGCTCGACAAAGCAACGGAAAGCTAATATTCATTAGTCCGAGGTTGGACAATGAAGTTATTACATAAATATCGCCCATAGTGCACGTACGAAACTGAAATGATTCGATCAAGGAATCCAGTTACTCAGATAAAGACCAGTTTTCGCTTCAATCAAGCCAACAGAAGCACGATCATGAGTCACTACGTAGAAATGCTTGGCTGGAACCATTTCCTAGTGTACCATTATCTAAAAGTTCGAGTGTATGTTCATTGACGTGACTGGGACATGCTACCTGCAAATGTATCGGTCGATATGTATGTATGTACTTGTTTAAACACTAGTTAGCCGTCGAACGACGAATTCAATAGAAATTTGCGCTATGCAAATTTATTGATCCCTTTCAATTTTTATTAGATATATAATTAAATGAATTAATGAAATCTTGCCGTATGATTTTCCTACAGTAATCAGAACTCCTTTGGCTTTATTAATATTTTCTAAAAGAAAAATAATATATGTATTTATTCTAATCCACATTTACTTTGAACCATAAAATATTGATCATAAGCGGGTTGCTGGTCTTCCTGCGTTTATAACATTCTTAAAATGCAACGACACTTTTGCTCCATGCTTAAACAAATATCCTAGTTAACAAATTTAGCTTGTTTATCATCTTGACTTTTCCTAGTCAGCGGATCTTCATGTAAAATCAAAATTTTCTAACTGAATTGCAACAATCTGGAGTGAAATAAAAATTTATCTTCTTTCTTAATATGCTTGATAGGTTGAGAATAATACAACAGTATTATTAAATTCTTCTAATAGTTTTTCTATTTGAAATTACATCTACTCATTTTTGCCATAAATGCATAAAATCCGCAGTCTACTGATCATTAACGAAATGCGACTTCGACCTAGAAGCAAGGAATATCATTCACATTTATTAATTTACGAGCACGTCAATGAATCTCGCCGCAAGTAGCTAAGTAGCTTACGAGTCGAATCGGCAAAAATCGTTTGACCAGTTTCACCGCAAACGATCGTTGCCGCCGCAAGTTGGACGGCGAGCGGACCTCCCGGCAAAAATCATTGGACCGCCATGAACACGCGTAATTACACGCACGCACGGCACGGAGAAAGCGCGCACGTGGCTCGCGGTTAATTAGCTATCCGCGTAGTAAACGGCGGCCACGTGGCCGGTTATTAAAATCGATCGTCGGATCGCGCTGGGGATTCCGTGAAAAACCGATATGCCTTAAGCTACTTTCTAGCCGGGGATCGCGAGAAGGGAACCGAATCGCAAACGCGAGATTCGCGACGATCCTGTCCGGCTTATCGCCCGGATAAAGTCGTACGCCACAAAGTCGATCGAGTAACTGTTTCTATCGGTACAAGTCTCCGTTGAGGTTTGATAAGGGGCTCGGTTGTCCGGCGAACAAGAATTTTCACGAGGACGATGCGTGTAACGATTTATCAGCCGGAGTTGTAGCTCAGAGATACCGAGGACACGGAGGAACTTAATTGTACCCTGGATGCGAGTGGACACTTTTGATAGCGGCCGCGGCCTTGCATCATGCGAATGGCCTGGCCGAGCTGGCCGGACCTTAATTAATATTTAATTGTAGATCACGATTATACTCATGTTTTTCTTCGAGTTAAATTGGAGCTGTAATTCAATGGACAGAAATGCATCGTCCCTTTCGAGCAAGTACAACATTTATGGGACACCCTGTATGTCGTAATAGAAATGGTTGAACTTCTGCATAAATGTGTACTTGTTATTTTTATATTAATGTATTCTACCTCTTCTCCCAAAAACATGAAAGGAAATTCGTATTTCTTGTTAATCAAATTTTATTTATTTTACCACGTTTCTATTAGCTCGCTTTCTTGTCTGTTTCAATCTAAGTCTACTTATGTCTTCATGAATATCAGCTTAGTTGAAAATGAATGTATAAAACATTTTGTCAACTAATTACGCAATTTACCTTGATTTAATTATGTATCCATCTGTGACGATCGTAATTCTTGACCGAGAAAGCATTTTTCGAATCGATAAATTGGAGTTATGAGCGCAAGTTTATCACCCTTGATCTCGGCCATTAATGCAGCAAGGATCTCGCCAATAAATCCTCAAAAGGAAATGCTAGAAATCCGGTGTGTAGATCTAAAGGCGTGCTGATTTATTCGTTACTGTTCCCCGTAGTCGTAGAAAGGTAACGCACTTCGCGATCCACAGTTGCACAAGAGTTTTTCAGCCTAACGACCCTTTTCGCGTCCCGGTACCCGCGAACAACGAATAGCGAGCGAGATCCTTCGCAATCGAAACGAATTATCCGCTGGATGGATGGCTTCTGTCATCTAGACGTTTGTTCGTACCTGTGCGATCCGAATAAGAGGCACGTGTAACCGAGAAGGTACGAGAAGGTTCGAGAAAATTGGGAAAGTAATTACGGATTGCTAAATGCCGCTCGACGATTTAGCAACGCGGAAAAATTTCTTCGTGATTGTTGGAAAGTTTCGCAGACCGTTATTGTTTAATTAAATATATTATAGACTGCAAAATAAAAATTTTCGCAAGCTGGATATAAATTTCATCAATTTAAATCTTTTAAAATTTTTTTGTTTTAGTATTTTCGCTGTTTTAAATTGCGCCTAACAAATTGTGTCATACGGCCATAAAATTAACAGTGTAGTTATCAGCAACAGTATCAAGCACAGCGCAACTCGCCTTCCATTGCGCGAGTAAAAACAAATTTAACCGCCCGTAAAATCTGGAATATAACTAATACTTGTTATCACGTACCACTCAACATTTAAATCAATGAATTTTCTCGATCGACCGATATAATGTAATAGTATTTAATAATTTCTCGTAACTGGCACCGGTGTGCAATCAGCGCCTGAATAATATTCTAAAAAATTCCGGAAAGAGTGTTAATTTATGTTCCGGACCGAAACACGACGGAAAGTTGCAAGCACCGGTTCTCGAATCAGCTTAATCGAACATGGTCACGCTACTCCAGTTCATACTCCTACTTCTCAGTGCGGGAAAGAACAAAATTTTAGAAAAAAAATACGGATCGAGCTTGAAGAGCCTGAGATTTCTCCGCGTTCTACATTTGACGCGCTGAAATTTCTACGCGTTACAAATTTGACGCGCTGAAATTTCTACGCCTTGCAAATTTTATACGGTGAAATTTCTATGCGTTCTAAATTTGACGCGCTGAAATTACGCGTTGCAAATTTGACGCGCTGAAATTTCTACGCGTTCTACATCTGATGCGCTGAAATTTCAACGCTTTGTAATTTTTACTCTTTATCATTTTAACGCATTGTAAATTTGGTGCGCTGAGATTTCTACACTTTATTATTTTGACGCGTTGTGTAAATTTGACGCACTGAAATTTCTACGCGTCGTAAAAATGCGCTAAAATTTCTACACGTTGTACATTTGACGCGCTGAAATTTCTGCGCGTTGTAATTTTTACGCTTTATCATTGCGTGCGCTGGGATTTCTACACTTCATTATTTTTTGATGCGTTGTAAAATTGACGCGCTGAAATTTCTACGCGTTCTACATCTGATGCGCTGAAATTTCAACGCTTTGTAATATTTACTCTTTATCATTTTAACGCGCTGAAATGTTTACGCGTTGTAAATTTGGTGCGCTGAGATTTCTACACTTTATTATTTTGACGCGTTGTGTAAATTTGACGCACTGAAATTTCTACGCGCCTTAAAAATGCGCTAAAATTTCTACACGTTGTCCATTCGACGCGCTGAAATTTCTGCGCGTTGTAATTTTTACGCTTTATCATTGCGTGCGCTGGGATTTCTACGCTTCATTATATTTTGACGCGTTGTAAATTTGTCGCGCTGAAATTTCTACGCGTCGTAAATTTAATGCGCCAAAGTCTGTACGCGTTGTAAATTTGACGGTCCGAAATTTCTACGCGTTGTAAATTTGGCGGTCTGAAATTTCTACGCGTTGTAAATTTAGTGGACTGGAATTTCCACGCGTTGTGATTTTGCCGCGCTTGAAATTCGTCGCGTCACAAATTTCGCAGCGTCCCGAATTCGCCGCGTTACAATTTCTCTGCGTGCTACAGTATTCAGAATCGGCCGAGACGGACGACGAAAAATAGAGGATGCGAGAATGAAAAATGGGAGCACGTCCAGAGGAAAAACGAAGGATACGAGATGGAAGAAGGATCCGGAGCGGACTTTCTAACGATTCGGTGCGGAGCGTGATGTGACCCGGGTCGACCCCTCTCGTTCTGGAAGCGTATAGTCGAGCGTGTAACGCGAACACGTACCAAATGCCGGTCGATTAATCATTAATAGGCGATAACGTTGATGGTACAACGCGTCGATCATGGACAGGCATGTCGAATCGTCCGTCGATCGGCCGGGTCCCTTCAAAATCGTCCCAGATCCGTCGCGACCACGATGCAGAAATATCCTGGACCCCGGTTTCGTTGCATTTCGTTGCATCGATCGACGATTTACGAGGATCGTCGGTGCAGCAGGCGACGCAACACGACTCATCGCGTAATTGCACACCAGTGTGCATCTGGATGCGGTTCGACATTTTTGGAACGGCCACGCGGAATCGGTGATGAATGATTTGCATGTTGGGCGAGATGCGGAGGATGCTTTCTAACGTGACGCTTTTACACGAGGTTTAAATAGATCCGCGTAATCGAAGCGAAACACGGTGGCAGACACGATGAAATTCTTACTGAACAGCAAAACCGTTTATCATAACTTGAGAGAGCTTCGTATCAATCATTATAGTCAGCCGAAAAAGACGTAGAACACCCATTAAAAGAGAATAACACTTTGACTACTGAATTATTACTCTAAAATATACCATGAAATCAAAGTACGTTTATTAAAATTATTGTAACTGACTTATATGATTAGGAAACGACATTAAAACAATAAAAATAGAAAGAAAATAAATTTCTATTTAACTCCAGTTTGTTGCAAATCAGGTAGAAAATTTTTATTTTGCATAAAGATTCGCTGTTTACTTATGATAAATTCATACTTAATATCTTCATCATCTAAAATATAGCACAAAATCAGAGTATGTACTTTTATTAAAATTATTGTAACTGACTTATGATTAGACAGCGACATTAAAACAGTGGTAAAATATAAAGAAAATAAATTTCCATTTTACTCCAGTTTGTTGCAAATCAGGTAAAAAAATTTTATTTTGCATAAAGATTCGCTGTCTTCTTATCATTTTTAAACCTATGTGAACATATTTGTTTTGAAGTTGTTGCAGTTCCAAGTCGATAACTTCATAAAGTGAATTTTTGCAACAATTTTTCAGTGAAGATTGTAACACAATTTTGCACACAACGTTCGCACCTACTCCAAGATTTATTTCATGAACATGAACGCACCATTAAAGTAGCCAACGAAAACAGAAAACAATGTCTTTAATATTTAAGTAAATAGCAATTGTCTGCTAGAAATTCAGAAAGGTAAGAATTAAAATGAACAGAACTGTAGCCAAAAGAACGTTGTCAGTTTGTCTCCAGCAACAAAGAGTCACTGCGGACCTGGAATGGGCGACAAGCACGAGACCGATAAAACGATCATGCGTGGGACGTGAAGACACGATATCTTCGTGTGTGCCACATCACGAAAGACGTACGAACCGATTCGATTCACATTCATGACTTTCTAACGATCTGGGACCGAGCACACATACGTGAAGACACTTCGATGTGCCGGTTTTAAAGTCGTCCCCCCTTGATTCCGAAACATGCGAGATTTCTTATGGGCTCTTCACGTTGGCGAGGCTTCTTGTTAACGTGAAGTACGCTTCCGAGACTCTTCGAAGCCTCTATTAAAATTAGAAAAATTCAAAGTTCAAGCAGATCATGCAAAACACTGTCGACGTTTTATATCTTATTTTGGCATTCAACTTTCGTCCGACAGTTTTGCAGGGAAAGTCTATACATTGTTCACTTTGTTCACTTTCTTCTTAGGTATTCAGTAAACTTTTTTAACAACACGAAGTTGAAAGGAAAGATATATTTTAGGAGTGGTCCGATATTTGTTGGATTTTCATATTTGCCTAAAATTATTATTGAATTTCTAGATTCATTCTTGTTTAAAATTTTTTGATTAAACAATGTGGAAAATGTGACTATCGGAATTAAAATATATTTATTATAATAAATTCAAAATTATAGTTCAACATCCACAAATGATGTCATTATTTAATTCATTTTTGAAATAGCTTTTAAGCAATTGCTCTATTTTTGATAGTGGAGTTAGAGCTGCACCCATGACGTCTCAATTAAAGCTAATTGCTAATTAAATTTGTCTGAATGCAGTGAAACTAATAATAGTAAATTGAGAAACAGTATAGTTTTCGAGCGATGGAAAGATCGACCACCACGGAAGTCAATCAACGCGTGGACACCGGCGCGAGCATCATTAACGAGCAATTAAATATCGCGTCTTCATTGAACATCATAAATCCTGGCTGGCGAACGAGCTGCGATAATTAGGCACGCAGTATTCGCGGCAATTATTTACATTTCTCGGCGATAGTTTCTCGCCGTACGTACGTTCGAACGAAAGTGAGCGTACATACCGCGGCACTATTCCAGATCTAGATAAGGATCGACGCTATAATTCCATGAGGATCTACCGTAGGATCGCTCTCTCTCTCACAGTTGATCAGTTCGCGGTATCCTTTATAAGATAATCTCGAGACGCCGCGACGCGATACGCTATTTACGAACCAGAAAACCTTGTAAATCGTTCGTTCGTGATTCTGCTATCTGTGATTCGTCACGAAACGCGGGCTCGCCTTCAATCCCCGATCCTAGATCGACTCCTGCGGCTCCGATCAATGGAACGATACGTTTCCATCCACCTCCTCAATTGTCAATCACCTCTTCTTCATCTACAGAATTTCTGATCCGAATAATACAACTTTTAATTTCCATTTAAAGAATTTCCACATTTTTGTACCTTTTCGTGAACAGTTGCGATCACTTTTTTCAATCTGGGGAATTATTAATGTATTAAACCTGAAATTTAATTTCAATCTAACGAATGTTTAGGGCACTCTGAAATATAAGATTACACGATAAAAAGAAGTATCTAATTTCAACATCCTTTTGATTAAAATCTTCCATACACAAACTTCAGAATGAATCTTGTACAAATAAGTATACATTCTTAAATAATACTTGAAATAATTTACTTCAATACAATTGTTATGTATAAATCGACATTCAAGTTTATTAATTTTACAGGCTCGTATATTATCATTATACAGCGGATCTTCGTAGAAAATAACAATTTTTTATCCGAATTGCAACAAACTGAAATAGAAAAATTCCCTTTTTAATATGTTTGATAGGTTAAAAATAATCTAAACGTATTTTAAAAATCTTCTAATCCTTTTACTGTGTGAACGCTTTACCTACCCCGGAAGCCTATTAATATGATTTTCAATAATTGTGCTGCACCAAAGGAAAGCACAGAAATTTTCGTTTACATTGCAATCTTAAATGAAACTATTAGCTGACGTTATTGAGGCTGACTTGTTAGTTCACAATGAAAATTGATGTTGCCATTGAAGGTTCCATTAAAAAGTGTTTGGCCATGGGTTTTTCAAAATTATGCAATAATCACCGGCCGGTAATGTGTTAAATGTCATCTACTCATTTTTGCGATAAAACCCGCTGTCTAGTTATCATGCAAGGGGCCCGAAAAGTGAGCCAAGCCCACAACAGTCAGACTGGCTTCGCCAGCGAAGACCATATTCGTGCAGGGGGACCAGCGTGATCCTCGAATCCGACTGGACGGCCGATCGAGATACTCGAGGACCTCGTTCCCGGTTCGAGTGTTCATGAATATGCATGACTAGGTGGATGCCCCCGCAAAAATGTACGAAGCTGACAGGCTGACGTTTCGAGGACCGCGGCTGCGAGCGAGGCGCAACGATAACCGGTCACATAATCGGATCTGACAGTTCCCGAGGAACCACGTTACGCTCCGAAACGACCGGTCAGTGTTTTCGGAACGTCAGGAGGGCGTTCCGAGAGGTTTGCACTCGGAGGAATCGAGCATGTTATCAGAAGGATGCGAGGGGGACGAGTGAATGGAGATCGTTCTTGTGGATCGTGTTTCAATGGGGATCGAGAAAAATTGATATTGTTCTTGTTTTCACTGAAAATAATACCTCGATGGAGACTATTTCTAAACGTTGTTCGATCAATTTGATGCTGAGATCATTGTTCGCGGAATTTGTTGAGCAGGAGCACAGTAGACTCCCGCACAAAGCGATCGAAAAATTGTTTGAAAAGAAGATTCCCAACATGTTAGCTTATTGTAACACTAGAACTACACCCTCAGGCATGTTCCTTTATAATAATAACAGAATTGAATTTATTCAGAATTTCGTTGGATTTTTGTTGGAAACAATTTCTCAAGAAAATATTTCTAGAACTCCACGAATTCCAAAGGGAACAAATAATAATACAAATGCCCTGTTTTAAAATATGATAAAATGCTTTTCCAAGAAGTAAACGTTCTGCAAATTGTTTTGCACGTTTCCTGCCACGTAGAATAAACATACGGTTTGGTAAACGCGTGCTGCGGAGGTCTACTGTATTTCAATGTTCTCTCTTTTGCGAAGTCACTCAGAGTTTGACAAATGAGCAGCGTGTTTAACACGTCTATTTTCTCCAACCCACGCACGCACGATCAAACACCAGGGATTGGCAAACGACGGCGATGCAGGAAGACTTTTCCCATGAAGTGGATGGTGAACGGAAAAATCAGGGAGCCGACTATGTCGAGCAATCACGGATAGCTTCACGTTCTCCTCGGAATTTGGTCCCACGGATGGAACAACGGTGGATAGAACAAGAGAGACAGACGGCTCTTAGGATCGGCCGCTAAAAGGGGGAAGAAAGTGCGGACAAGAGGATGCAGAGAGGGGTGCAGGGTCGATCCTAGCTTCGAGGGGTCATTATAGAACTCTTCTAACGGGCGAGTAGCACCGGCTCTCCTCGCTGATGCCAGACTGTCTGGATTGACTGATGTCAGGTCATTCGAAGCTTCCTAGACCTCCTCCGTGTTGCCTCATCGCGGATTGTCGAGTTGGAGGCTGAACAGTTCGAAAGATATTGCGCGACGGATCCTCGGTATACGGCTCATTACGCGGACGACTTTCAAAAGCAATTAAAACCCGGCAACGGTGAAGCTTATTCGCCCGCGAGTCGCCACGGCCACTCGTTAATTTTCCGACGAGTGACGCAAGCCTCCGACGGGCTTGCTTGCTTTTCGCCTGTGGGATGCGCCTTTGTTCCTCCGCGCGGAGAAATTGTTGGCCAACTAGACGGTCTCTTCGGGGAACCCGAGCCACGCTCGCGGAAAACATTGAAAAATCAGAGAGAGAGAAAGCTCGCGGAGAAATCAGAGCGTCGGGGAAGTAATTAAAAGCCTCACCCTCAGCCGACGTCCGAGGCACGCGTTTTCGTAATTGATACTTCGTTAGACAGTTAATGTCCCGTGTGATGGGCCTAATTGCCGCGTAAATTTTCGAACGACGACAAGTTTTTTGCCGATACGTCGCCTGGGAAATTGATCGAGCTGCTGGACAGTCCCTAGCAAAAGTTCGTCCACGCTTGACGAGCCTAGAATGTTTAACACTTGCGCCACGAAATTTTTTCCCATTTTGTTCAATGAAAATCAGTAAAATGGGAATAAGTTTAGTGGGACAGTGTACTCTATGCTAGGAAGGTTGTCCTTTCGTGTTCAGTAATTTATTTAATGCAGTAGATACGACAGCCTTTTAATTTTTACTACAATATAAATTCAATACTTTATTTAATGCAGTAGAAACGACCGGATTACAGAGGGCTTACAGTAGGAATTTTAACTCCCACTATAATAATAAAATTCCCAACATCCAAACACACTTGGCAATAATTTAAAATGAATAAAAACTCCATCGCCGCATCATCACGTGAGTTCAGAAACTAGTAGTTGCGAAATAAAAATTTGCAGAATGCTTCATCCATTATTTATGTTAAATCCTACCGCCTCTAAATCGACGACGCAGAAAATAAATTGGTCAATTTATGCCCTAGCACACCTTCCCCATAGATCAAGCGGCAATGTAAACACGCAGCATCGACTACGTATTTACGTCGAATCAGATTAGATAAAACCATCAGCAAAAAAATGCTCTACACCTGAAAACTAGCCTAGAGAATTCCTGTCTTTCCGGCGAGGATGGCGAATATTCCACGAGTCGAAGAAAATCGATTAGAACACCGGCCTGATCGTTCTGAAATTCTGAGCTCGCCGATTAGCTCACCTGGAGTTTTCCCAGCGCCTATGGCGTTTCTTGCGAAGCCTCTCGGTAACAACACGTTCCTCGAGTGTCGTAATGCCGAGCGGCAAAAAACAAGCCGGGAGAATAAAAATAAAGTGTCGTGACTCACCTGTGCATACTCGGCGCAACTGTCGATCGACGACACGTAAGTCACGACGTCTTCGATGGTCCACCGGTTGACAGCTTGGCCGTCGCCGCAGGGCATGTGGCCACAGAGGGATGGACACCTGACTGGGGGTGGGGTTGTGGGCCTAGGGGTTGGTTTCGGTTTCGGAGATACACTGCCTGATCTTCGGGTCTCCGCTCTTTGCCGCTTGCGAGGTGCGAATCCACCTGGACTCGAGAGGTCCAGGGGACTCGTCACTCCGGCGTCTCTTTTGTTCGCACCTGATCACGGGAAAAATTCATTGTTATGATGCAAATATTTTGGTTACGGTTATTGTAGATTGCTTCGTATTTTGAAAACGATTTTTGAAGGGAGGTTTAAACAAAATTTGTTGGTTGGTACTGTTCTTTTTTGTTGAGTTGTGTCCCAATATGTTCATCTATTCAATAAGGACCTTTGACCTGTACCTAGTTAACCTTTAGTAAGTATTGGGTTGTAGCATAAATTCGTTTGGATGCAATTATAAATATTTTTACATTTATTGCTACCTAACATATTGTATGGACCTCTTGGCCTAAACCTTCAGTATTGTAAATCCTCTATAAACGCAAAAGCCTCGGGGGGATTCGTTTGCATTTATCGTAGACGGGACACTATTTTTGTGAGCTTCAATGGTCAAGCCGAACGTAGAGAAAGACAGCGCGTGTAAAGAGAGGCCGTGCGCGACTGCGATTCTTCCATACGCTGTCCTCTCTTGCGCCCGAAACTTTCATCGTCAATTAAACCGCTAAATACAGTTGAAATTATATCGTCTTTGGTCTTATTTTAATTAGAAATATGCCACAAATATATTGGTGAAAGTTTCATAGAAAAATAAGTAATAATAAAAAAGATTTAATATTGTGCCTGTGAACTGTGCCGACGACTGCGACTCTCCGCGTCGCATTTCTAGTGGTTCACACCGATACACGCGAGCCGAGATCAGATTACTACAGTGGAGGGGATATTTTCTTTGCGTTTATCGTGTACAGCCTTTTTGCGTTTATAAAGGATATACTATATTAATATTTTGTAATGTTAACGACTTAAATACGACTCACTTGAAGGTGCAAGTCTATTAAATAACTAATATAAATTGTAACAAGATTTTTGTGCAATATTGAATTGAATAAATACAAGATAAAATTAAGAAATTTTTGGCAGACAAATTCGTTCTGATAATATTGAAGGAAAATACTGCGGCACCGTTGTTTAAATGAAGGAATACTGTTTAATTTTTTCAGAGATTGATCTAAAAGTGACATTTCTGGGGATGGAAGTGCCATAACGTTACCTTTCAGGTACGTTTCCAGTTCAGCAGCGTTCTGGGCTGCATTCGCAGTCCTAACCATGTGCAGAAGTGCCTGTGTCGACGACATGTCGAGCATCGGTGGGAAAACGGGATTACCGAACAAACTGTCTTGCTTCTGTTCTTTCGGATCTTTGCTGGAAAGGGGTGAGGTGGTTGATACTGTCGGTGGTTGAGGTGCACCCAAAGGCGCCATTAAACCGACGAAGGGCGTCGCGGCAGTTTTGAATGCTGGAAACCTTGGATCCAGACCGGGAGGGTAGCCATTCCTTGGCGAACTGAAGTAACTGCAACAAGGAATATTCAGAAAATTAATTTTGTAAATTAGGGAACGTTTAAATCGAGTTCATATGCTTCTTAGAAATAGTTGCAAGAAAGATGCTGGGATAACAGTTCATTCAATTGGACATTCACATTCTGTTTCATTTATATTGCATTGAATCGAATGAACTTCACTGGAGAACTGCGTGTAATGATTAATATGCGCACAGTAAAGAATGAAGAATGAGATAAAAACTGAACATCTTTTCAAGATCTATAATAAAGTACTACAGATTCTAATCGAATGTACTACACTGAATATAATAGTTCAGAAATTCATTTATAAATGTAGAAAACGCCGAATTTCGGGGAGACATGGCACTGAAAGTGTTAATGTAATCTCGAAAGCAGGTTCTAAGTTGTACGAACTCTGTAAAATAGTTATGAATATTATGAAAAAAATTGGTTCCGCTATCAGCCGTGCTGTCCTGTATTAATTCTGGGAGCTGAGACAATGCAGGAGGCACTTTCTCCTGGAAATGTCACGGATCGCAAGCATCGCGGGAGCTTCCAGCGTTCATGTCTCGGAGATCTACGATACTTGACTGATCAGCCGGTTACCCGGGGCCTCGATCGATTGCCGGAAGGTACATAATTGAAAGTCGACGTATCAGCGAATCTTGCGACCGGTTCCACGGTGACGATACCGCGCGGAACACCCAGCGGTTCGGTCCCCTCGAACATCAATATTTCAAGACATGTAACAAGACGATCAATATTTTCCCTTCGCGGCTTTTGTGTCCTCGTCGAACTGTCTACCGGAGCCTGGAGGTGTACCATCAGAATGGCCTGTTAGGCGTTCCTGCGTTCCCACGTATGCACACGGAACACAGAGATCACAGGAAGAATGTCAAGGCAAACGTCATGACTCTCAAGGTCTTACGTTCTTTACTTCAAATAATGCTAGACGATAGGCGAAGCCGGCGTAATGGATCGACGTTCGCTTGTGTTTGGAAAGAAAGGATCGCGAGTTCTTCGAGTTTCCAGCAATTATGATGATTGGTTCGCTGGAATTAGGAACGCGCTACTTGCTGCACATTGTTCAACCACGTACGGCACCTTCTCTTTTGTCCGGAGATGCTGAAGACACACCTTTTATGTGCAAATGGACGACAATGTTTTGCTGAACTCGGATATTTCCAGTTATCTTTGTGTCATTTTACTGACGATATTTGTAAAAAATCCTGAAGAAATTAAAAAAATTAAAATTCGCATGAAGAAGCAAATTGAAGATTCAGAAGTAACAGTATTTTAACCTCACAAATATTACGAGAGGTTGAACTTGGGAAAACAGGTCCATTTTTACCCAGAACTACAAACGTTTCGTCGAAATTCTAATTTCCCAATGGTCAAATCGTATTTATCTGGTTTAGGTTTAGGTTTCCTTTAAGTCCAATAGAAAGGTTGATCTCAAAGAAGTGTGTATAAAAATACGTAAAATAAAATTGTCATAAGCATCCGTCTTCTGCGACGGTTGAAAGTGACAATGAAAGAAAAGGGGTTGATTGCTTACTCATTAGGGTTGGCGTTGTTGTATTTGGCAGCGAGACTTTTCATAAAATCGCTGTAACTACGTCCCATCATCTGCTCCATGTGTTTGAGGTGATGCGGTGGTGGTGGGCCCTCGGGACCACCCAAGGGGGTTGCATTTGGTGGCGTTCCCGGGTGGCTTGATGACGAGGGCGTCACGCTTCTCGACGACGTTGAGTTATTGTCTGGCGTGAGTCGTTCAGTTTTGACCTGAAACAGAGAAACATAAAGTGTTTCACCAAACAAGTTCATCAACTCGATAGCTACCCTTCAGAATTGACGAAAGGGTGCAATGGCTCTTCAACCTGCCCTCAACCTCCAACAAACATTATAATTTACACTTTAGACACAAAGACGCCATTACTTTTAAAAAATTAAATCTGAATTTTAATCATGTTGCGTGCAACCGCATTATATATTGTTAAAAAATAACAAGCATTATCGCCAGATGTTGTACTTCAATAAAAAGTAAAACAGAAGGATAAAAGCGTTTTAAATAAGAAATACGAATCTTCTTCGGATCGAACGCATTCCTCGAATCTCGATCAACCAGGTTCCGATGCGCATACACGAGAAACGCCGGCAACTCCAATAAGAGTAAATCCGAGCGAAAAGAGAAGAAGGAAAGCCATTAAATTCGCCCTCTAATCGATTCCGATGCAAATCAAGATGCCTCCGCGAGGCTCGCGTCCTTGGTCATTGAAAACGTCATTGCGATCCACTTTGGTTTCACCGGTGGAAGTGTCCGACCTAGCAGGAAATATCTCCGTGCATTAATTCCCGAGAACAGATTGCATCTGAGATATGGTAATGAAGGCAACGCGTGGCGTAAGAGTTGACTCCTCTTCGGCTGCGAGAAACGCGGCGTGACACTAAGAAGAACGAGACTCGATTGGCGTAGAATAGGATCCCCGAGGAGTCCGAGGAGCCGCTCGAAGAGGCCACGGTAAATCTCTTTCTCGCCTCGAGACCTCTTCCTGACAAGGGGCCGCTCCGGGTCTCGCGACGTAGACACGATCCCCGTGTATACGTTTCCAGGGACTCTGCTCTTTCAGTCCGACTATGCCAGTTTCTTACAAAAGGGGACCGACCGAACGTCCCCCTGCGCGCTTCGACTGGTCTAGGTCTACTGAGGCTACTCCGCAATTTGGATCAATGAACGTATGAAATTTTCTGCAATCCCTAATCTTACGATTTAGAAAAGTGTAGCTCCTAAATCGCAGGATTAATGCGTTTCAATCTAGTTTACAACATGTAGTCCTCAAATTTTCCTGTATCACTTATCTCACCATTTTAGGACCTACACTTACCTAAAACTTGAGACTAGTGCTTGAATTTAATCCAGTTAACAGAACGTAGACACCGGGTCTATCCTCTCATCAAACTCTTCAGCAATTTGAATCAATAGACCTTTGAAATTTTCTTTAAGCCCCCATCTTAGAATTTAGGATATTGTAGCACCTAGAAGTCATTCGAAATTTGGTTTAACCCCCCATCTGACGATCCAGGAAACTGTAGCAGCTATGTAGTAGTCCTAATGTTTATATTTAATCCTGTTTCCATCATATAGTCTGTACAGTGCGGAGCACGAGAGAAAACTAGCGAGAAGGGAAGGGGGAAAGAAGTCTGACCATTCAGATTTCCTTTGCGTTCCTGTTGCCTCGTTCCCCTCCCACTAGTTCTTTCTCGTGCTCCGCACTGTACTTGGACTGACCTAGGTCTACTCAAACTCCTCAGCAATTTGAAGGAATAGTAATTTGAAATTTTCTTTAACCCTTCATCTTTCGATTACGGAAACTGTAGCTCTCAAATCGCAGGACTAGTGCCTAACCTGGTTGTCAATCATTGTGCCTAACCTATTTCTGAATCAATGTTTGAATCAATGATCAATGTTTGTTCTTATCTGCATCTTCAGCTACTTCCTTCACTCTATTGGCTATTAACGAGATTTTAGTACCTCACACGGTGATTTTTCCGGATCATGATTGTGCTTTGAAATATCGTGAGAGCGAATAATGTGCTTTCCATCCACATATATTGTGTTCACTGTTCCAACACAGCTACTTCCTTTTCCCTCCTTCTTCCCACAGATCTTCTTCTCGCACACCCAGTAATACAATTTATTCCTGTTTCTGGATTTATAATACCGAAAACCATTAATACAAATTTTTGGTTGTCCGCGGATAGTGGAAATAATTTCAACTTCTTGGTGAACCATGTGGCTCGATTCCGATGAATCCATGCCGTTCAATATGTGCGTACGAAACACGATCGGAACTGTATCTTACGCTGGCAGAACGAATACTAATCATTAGGCATGGTCACAGGCGACAGCATCGATGTAAACATTGTCGGCGAAGCACGCTGCCGACGAAAACACTGTAGGTAAAATGATTGCCGATACCTAACCGTGTCGGTGAGTAAATACTGTCGGGGAAATCGTGTTGATGAAGTGATTGTTGTTGTTGCTGACGCAAGGGTGACCCTAGCAAAACTGCCTATTGTTCGTCTCTCATTATAATATCGTATATTGGGTACTATATGGTATTCCATACCTGACACTTCTAAACTTTTTAACACATTTAATCTTTCCTGATATTAATTCAACATTCCAAATTGTTTAAAATGTTAAAAATATATAAAAAAAACTTTCTAAAAACCACGCTCATATTAACTTGCAGTAAAAAGGAGAAAATAATTTTTTCCTGGTTCTCCATAAAATACCGAATCCGGTTAAATGATTCATAATATTTTTCCCCAAAATTTTAAGCAATTAGTTCAAAATTTCTTCTGTTATATATATAATTAGTGTCGGAATAGATAGAAAAATTTAATATAAATTTAAATCAAATCACACACACATGACATTAGTGAGAGACTATAAATGTGAAAGCGTGGAGCGCGCACGAAGATTACGTCAATATAGTTTAGCGCTCCACGCTTTTATTTCCATAGCCCCCCCACTAATATCATGATTTTATTTAAATTTATATTAAATTTTTCCATCTATACCGACACTAATTTTATAACAGAAGAAATTTTTAACTAATTGCTTAAAGTTTTGGGGAAAAATATTATTTATCATTTAACTGGATTCGGTATTTTATGGAGAACCAGGAAAAAAATTATTTTCTCCTTTCTAGCGCAAGTTAATATAAGCGTGGTAAAAATATAAGACTGCTTTTAAATTGAGCATAAATTCCAGTGATCCATATTGTGTACCACATCGACACCATTTATCCTTTCTAATATTAATTCAACATTCCAAAATGTTTAGAATGTTAAAAATATAAGACTGCTCTTAAATTGAGCATAAATTCCAGTGATCCATAATGTGTAAATACCATATCATATTCCATACCTGACACCATTTATACTTTCTTAATATTAATTCAACATTCCAAATTGTTTACAATGTTGAAAATTCAAGCTCTCTTAAAAACACAATATACTGCTCTTAAATTGAGCATAAATGTATGACTCAATACCTACAACAATCTTTTACTTGTACTGCTGTCCTACATTCGAAGAACAAAATGGTAGATCAGAAGGCAAACAGTATGTTTTATTGAGGAACATGATTCTCGGTTTTCAGTTATTATCGTAAATGTCCACGTCCTTTTATAGATTCCTGCCAGCTCATCTTCTATTAATAAACCTTTTGCAACGAATTCGACGGACAAGTGAACTGTCAAGAGAAAAAAGTGTGTTTGTGGAAATAAAGCAATAGAATGGGATAAAATAATCTGGCAACGGTTGGGTCAATAAATTCCTCGGTCTACCGCGACAGATTCTAGGTAGTGTCAGTGCAGATATCTCCATTCCGGCCACGTCGAAAGATAGTAGCAAAGAATTTCCACGTGTCATTGGTCGGCCATTCTTTTCGAACGATGACCATCGATATTTTTCCCAGCCGCAACCGCCGCCGCCGCCGCCGAACAGTCGGCTTTTTTTCTGGCCTCCGTGCGCCGTTTACAGAAGCGTCGACTGGCTACACGGATGTCAGCGGCGGTATGACAGTGCAGCTTTCGTTGACATTGCTGTCATAGAGCACCGGTCCGGACCAGCTCGGACGAAAGAGAAAGAGGGAAATACTACTTGTGCCGACGAGTAGGCTAAAGCTTCAACCCACACGTGTTTCCGGAGGCGATCAAACACTCGAGACGACAGTGAGCACGAGTCTTTTGGGAATTTGTGCGAACGCAAACAGCGAGAGTACCACCGGGTGTTCCTGGTTTTCAGGGATTTGTGGCAACGAAATGTTTAATGTCTCTCGCGTAACTAAAATTTGAAGTACACCATGCTTTGCAAAATAAAAATTCTCTTCGTCAATCGTACCAGGTACAGGCCAAATAAACACTTCAATTCTTCTTGATTGATTTCAAGAAATTGAAAATGTCTTTTCGATATTTTTGCATAAAACCCGCAGTCTATGAGTTAGTACTTTGCGAAACTCACTTGAGTAGTGTCGAGACCATTCTGATTCTGCCGCCTTCTACCCCTCGGCGGTCTGGGGGTGGCCGCACCAGACAGGTGAGCGCCCTGGGGGCTTCCGCCCCTGGCGTCGACCGCTGTATTCGCGGCCAGGGTGGCCCCGTCGTTATTTTCCGTGTGTGTGCCTAAGTCAGTCGCCTCTCCACGATCGCCGCCACGTGGTCCGGAACTAGCCGACACGTTTTCACCTGATACCTCACCTGGAAAATCCAAAAACAGCCTGTTAAAATGTCGCACATTATCTAAACTTTCAAAACGATCCTAAACACCTCAGTTGCATAGGCAGCAAAATTATGAAGACAGTTTATTCGAACTATACAACAAAATTGGACACCTATACATTTCAACACATAACATTAAATCACGACAGAATAAGTGATTGAAAACAACCATTTACAACTACGGAAATTATGTACATATTTAATTCTTGTTCTCATTAATATAATTCGCCTAAGTGACCGACCGATTTAAAAAAATGTACATAACTATTGCGTCCACAAAACAGAGTTGGGCATTAATCAATTAGAATGAAAATCAAGATTGATTGATTAATGTGTACGACTAAAAAAGGTAATCATTGAAAAATTGGCGATTGATTCAATCGATTGATGAAGGTAATCGTCAATCGTTGATCAAGGAAAGAAATCATCGAAAAATCGGAGACTGATTTAATCAATTGTTGAAGTTAAGCACCTATCTATCCATAAATTGTAATAAGGAGGGAGAGAGAGAGAGACAGAGAGCGGAGATGGAGAATTGACAGAAATATATGTATCTCAACAAAAACTCAGGTTACATTTTTTTCAGTATGCATACAGTTTTGATTGCGTTTTGATTGCAGCAATTAATCATTAATCAATTATCCGATCGACAATTACGTAATATAATCGTTAACCGTAATTAACGACTAAAATAGGAGTACAAAAATAGAAATTTATTCGTTAATTAAATTTTAATTAAATTTTTGTCCAACTCTGGCACAAGGCAACACAGATCTACAAAAGCACAAATTACTGTCCATCCTCCAGATGATGGAGCTGACGCCCCACCAGCGCACGCTGTCGGTATTGGCCGAGGCCGATGCTCTGGCGACTGAACAGTACACCGCTGGAAGTTGTCTAAACTCCCACCCCGAGGCAATCGCCTAACCTCCACTATCAATAAATCCCTAAAGAAACCCGGAGTGCCGACCAAACCATAACTCCCATGGATTTTACAACTAGCCGTCGCTATCTCGCACAATTAAGTATGGTGGATAGTCCTCATTCAGGATCAGATAATCCCTAAAATATAGAGCTAGCGCGCGTTCGTTCGGTGGATCGCGGATCGAGTAGGAGGAGGAAGAAGAAGAAGCATCGGGTCGGCGTTTAAACGTTGAACAGCCGGTTTTCCCGCGTCTTTGCGTCACCGTAGGACGTCGGCTTGTATTTCGGTGCATCGTGGTGCCGATAAATCCGCGTCGGATCTTGAGGCTCGTACGTTTCCCGTTGTCGACGTCGTCGTCGCCGTCGTCTGCCGAGCAGCACCGGTTTCGTAACGAGGCGGTAGCTGAGGGCACGTCGTAAAGCTTCCTTAACGTCGTGCCCCGTGTAAACGGTGTCTTTCGACACAGCCGAGAATTTCGATGAAATACGTTAAGAGGGATAACCGTAGGACGCGATTACACGGTGGCTGAGAGCGAAGCCGCTAGGCGGAGAAGAGATTTACACCCAATAAATGAACCCGTCCCCGCCGCCATTATCTTCATGCTCGATCAGAGACGCGTATCTGTTGCCGCGTGCGAGAACTACACAAGTTTTCGGCCTCGATGGCGAATGATACAAGCCGGGCCGCCGGGAAGAAGAGGAAGAAGCGAAGAGGATAGGGGGTACCAGCGCGCGGAAAGGTAAGAGAAACGGGGTTCTTTCGTAAGAAAGAAAGAAAGAGAGAGAGAGAGAGAGAGAGCGAGGGTGGGGTGAGATGTAGGGGAATGGGGTAGGGGACTCGAAGAAGGGAGAGGTCGGTGGCCACATTAGCTACCAAAAATATCCAATAAATTCTTGCCATCGTTAAACGGCCGGAATTTTATGGCGGTAGTAACTCGTGCACATGGCCGAATTTGTTGGACGATAGGATCAAGGCGGAGATGGTTGCGTGCGATCCTCGCCGACGACCAGGCCCTCGCCTCGCGAGCCATGATTTCGCCATCGATGCACACGTGTGCCATGGTGGATTTTTCGAGTGCCTAGGGAATTCGGGGTCAGTCGTCTTCTTGCTGATCGGATCTAAGTGAAGTATTTTTACTGTTGAACCTACCAAGCACTGAACTAAAGCGATGTGTTCAGCCCTACCAAGTGCTAAACACAAGAAAGATGGTTAAGTGTACGCTACTATGCCCACAAAATATTAAAAAGAACTTTTAAGAATGAATTCAAATGCGTTGTAACCCTTAGCACTGGACTGGTAACTTTCAGGCACCACTGGAAATTGCTGTGCCATTGTTCAAAATATTAAATATCTTGGTCTCTAACCAATTACTAAACGTTTAAGGGGGTAGAGTCCACTTCCAAAAACGCTAGATAAAAGATCCTGCAAATTTACTAGATCGATCTTTTATCTAACGTTTTTGACTACTGAAAAACCCCGTGTTTGTATTTATCGAGAAATGGGAAAGCGAATCCCTACCCCTTTAATTATTGTACGAGGTACAATATCAATTTCATATCCATAAAATGAGAACAATCATATAGAATGGAATTGTCCCAGGTCGCAAGAAATGTTTAATTTTCGAGTTAAAACAGCTCCGATTGTAACGGGCTAATGCAACATAATAATTGCCGCAGCTTATCCGAGCAATAAGAAAAATATCATAATAAATCACATAAATCTTGTTTTATAGCTACCGGCAGCGTGAAGCGTATTGATATCGGTAGTGTTCTGTTACGTATAACGAGAAAAGTCTGTATAAGAACATCGTAAAAGCCATTCCGATGATAGTCATTATCCAATGACTTCATCGTTACAGGCCGGAATATTTACAGCTTCCCATCAAAATTCTATTAGATATTATCTTCATACAGGAAACTAACCCTCGTTCGTCTTGATACCTCCATCACCTGTTATGCTTTGAAAATATAAAGGCTCTTTCCGAGTACATTAAGAAAATGAATTCTTCGTCTACAAGCAGTTTATGGGCTTACCTCGTTCATTTTTCTGGCACGCGAACGGTAGCCATTGATACGCAGCTTCTAGCGTCGATTTATTGCTTTCGGTACTAGTTTATGACGTTCCGAAAAAACGTTATGAAAGGTGCACGATCATATTCTAATAGCAAAAAGGAACTTGAATCGATTATGATTTAATGGATTGAAATAAAGATAATAGAAACTCGAACAAATAGAAGAAAGATGTCAAAGATTCAATTGTCTAAATGCTGTTCTTTTTCATTTGAAAGAAAAATTGAATTTCTTATAATAAAAATTGATGTGAATAACCACAGTTTAATAATAATCTCTCCTTTACGTTCTGATTTTATTTCAACGAATTAAAATACCATAAAATGCTCAAATCAATTAAATATATTTAATTTATACTATAAAAATTAATGTATGATAAAAAAATTACAGACGTTTCACGTGCATTTTAAAGAACCATTTACGAATTTACGACTCGACAATTATGGAAAGTGTGAACAATTATAGAATTGTGACTGGAACTGGTGCATTCGATGTAAATGCGACAACAATTTCGCAGCGAGAGTGTGAAACACAGCAAAAGCTATTTGTAATTGAAACTTTCTAATGTGTGCGGGACCGAGTTTTGATTGAACGTCGTAATAAGGAAAGCTCGTAAACTCAGCTATCTGGCCGTTTCCATCGCATTCCGTCACGTTTCCTTCGGAAGATACATCTCAACCGCAACTTTTATGAGTGCGGTAGCACGGCCAAGTCACGTACGACAAATATCATAACACGAATTCCGGAACTCCCGAAGAGCCGAACTATTGTTTGCAGATCGTTCCCCGGGGACTCTCTTCCTAGTTATTTACGAATGGGCGAAAAATTGTTTGCAGTTATGGCCGTCGGGCTCAGCGAAATCCACGAGTCAGCACGTGAATTGTTTCCGAAGCGACAGCTGTTTGTCTTCAAACATTTACCGGTTTTATGCGCGCGGCGAATAATTTTTATTGCGACAGTGCTCGGACGATTTTCCAGAGTCAATAATATTTAGTGGAAGTGAAAATGTCAACACAATATTTACGCTCTGCCTACCGATTCCTTTCGAGAACGTTTTTCTGTCCTTGACGCTTTCTTCAAGTCTTGTGTATACCGACCGAATGTATATAAATTATTTGTTGTGTAGTATATTTTTGCATCCATTGAAATTGACTGTAATGATTAGACTGCGGATTTTATGCATTTGTAACAAAAATGGCTACGTATAATTTAAAGCAGTGGACATGTTAAAAATGTTTGAGGACATCAATGTATTAGATTCAGCTTAATATGGATCCTGTATCCTGCAATCAATGCAAACATTTTTTATTATGCATAAATATCCGCAGTCTCAATTGTACAAATTTTATCTGTGATTACTAGACTGTGAATATTTATGCAAAATAAACATCTTCTAAATTAATTGTCACAATACATGCACTTAAATTCTTCTAATGTCACTTCTGATGAGCCACGAAAGTATTCGAATGGCCTTTAAAACAGAATAACTTTTTTAGAATTGTACCAAACGACCTGATTTTGTGTAATAAATTAGAGAAAGATTGGTTTATTGATATAATATATTTGTATATAAGATAATGAAATTTTCTGCATGTACATATATAGCTAACGTGGATCTCCAAAACATATATTTTAAATTTTCGTTATATTTTAATTTTTCATTTTCATTTTCATTCAAATAAAAGTTTTAAAAAATGCATTTTTTATTTCTGCATGTAACTTTGTATATTATAATTTTTGGAAAATCTTCTTTGCATATTATTTCATAAACTAATGCTTCTAATTGATTATTAAAACTGAGGTCGTTTGGTACAATTTTAAAAAAGTTATTCTGTTTTAAAGGGCTTTCGAATAAATTTCGTGGCTCACTGTATGTCATTTTCCAAACCCTTTTCTATTAAAGAATAATTGGTTATGTTTATGTGGAACAGAAATTAATTTGTACGGAATGTTACAAGGAACTAGGTTCCACTGTGCCATTTTGTAACTTTTCTTAACAGATGTGTGAACAGAACACGCATAAAATTATGTAAACATTCATAAAGATCGAGAATTGAGATTATTAGGTGCCAAGGATTAATAACTTTGCAGCTTTCAAAAACATAACATGTAAGAAAACTCTGACGCGTTCCTGATTTCAAAGTCACAAGACGGTCGACTTAAACTCCAAGGTGCGACGGCACGTTATTGTTAGCTCCTATTAACAAGTCGTTACGATATTTCACACTCGAACCTGGCATTGTTCTAATACGAAGTAGAAGAACAAAGTTTCTTATACACCGCCGACCTTTCGCAACTAAAAGTACCGTGTTGGCCTGAAATTGGCTTCTTGAAAATATTTCTAAAAGTCAACACTGGAAAAAGGATATAAATGATTAAATTCTAGAAAATTACTGAATGAATACGATCTAACAATACGGAGAATAATTAAATAAAAAAAGGGTTGTTAAATCTAACAATTACAAGGTACAAAAGCTACTTTTTTCTTAATAATTTCACAGTGACAAAGCAACAGTACTTTTAAATTCTTCAAATTTTATTATTGTTTTGCATTAGATGTATTAATTTTTATCATGGATGCATAAAATCCACAGTCTATTAATAATACTTGAGAACATGCACCAATAACATTGCACAGATTCAGAAGAAAATAAAAATTATGTACGCTGTAAAAAATAGCACAAGAAATAAATTTCAGAAAATTTGTGTTACCGTTCTGCACGAAGATCCGGGTGTCTGCGAATACATAATTGATCTGTAGAATTGTAGAGTAAAAATTTGGACAGATTGGTACGTTCAGCTGTTAAGTTGTACGTTCCATGCCGAAAGATTAGTTTCGCGCGTCGAGAGAGTTGTTCATATCCGTAAAAGCCCACGCCTCCGTCCCGGAAACGGAGAGCTCGGAAAGGTTACAAATTACTTAATTATCACGTTGCTGCTCGAAATGCAGCTCGAACGGGGAAGAAAAGCTAGGGACACCCGGAACTGCTAGCAATGGGTGCCGGGCATAAATTATTTCGCGGGACTGCGGCTAAAACGAATTGACCCTCGGGGTCGAGAATAGAGCGGCTCGCGACAGGAATAAAGATGGCGCAACGCTTCTTTCAGCCGCCGGTAATTATTCCCACCTCAAAAGCCTTTTCGGCGAAATCCGTGTAAAACGTTTCAAGCGTATAGCACTCGCATGGTCAGTGAAAAAAGCTGAAATCAAACGACTGTCAAGCCCAATGACTGATCGCCTTCGGAATCGCTTATTCTTTCGTTGTATTCTGACGTCAACAGAGCACAATGTCTCTGCGCTCTGCGACTCTTTAAAGGAATGACAATAACGGGATTGTCCTCTCTTGACACAGTTTCTTATTTTCGTGAGCAGTTAGAGCACGTGACAAAGTAATGTGCCCAAAGATGTTCCGAAATCTTCATACGATTTTAAATATTACTTTCCAAAGTTTTACGTGAGTACAGAGTATTTAATAATTGATGTATCTATTTTATTCAACCATACCTAGTTGTTCCAATGTCTTCAGATTTGAAAATTCACTTCATTCGTTTTCATTTTTCTAATTCACTTGAGCGCAAAAAGTTTAACAATTGACATGTCAACGTTTAGTCCTCTACGATATGATAAATTGATCATTTAGCAATTATTAAAAAGAAAGAAGAATATGCAATTTGAAATAATTTTGTAAAAATAAACTAATTTTAATCGAGTTGGAGCACCATTCTGTATATTTTTACAACTTCCAACGAATTGTTCCAAGATTATTTGCAAACACCTTTCCAGATTACTGTCAGCTTCTATGTTTAACACAGGCGAGCATTTGTGCCTTTGATTGAAGACTTAAAAGACTGATTCAGATTACACTTGAAATCATTTTCTACAACCCATAATCTGCAAGCAATTATGAACACTGTAAACACTTGCAGGAAAAGCTCGTGCGATAGGTCACGTAATGCGAGTGGACTATTCTACATGCAAAATTATGTTAATTGTGTAGAACTTCATTCTTGAATCAACCGTGGAACAGCAATTTATTTTTAGAAATGAAGTTACGTTTGTAAATACGAGATACACATTTTATATTAATTATTCATGTCAGAACTTGCTGGAACGTATAATATCTTAGTAGACTCATCTTGAACACAATTTATTAAGCATGTATGTCACCAATAAAATTCTAGTTTTCAGTGGCAAAATCAGTGGCAAAGAAAATCGAATCGAAGCTGCAAAATAAACACAAAGACACAAAGAAATTAATTCTGCTAATAAAAATGAATTTATGTCAAGTCTAAAATTCACAAAATATATTTCTCTAAAAATGGCAATGTGTAGAATTTTCGTAAAAAACGAGTGCTGCCCTCCTGATTAATTTTTGCACAAGCCAATTTATCGATCACGGTGGAATCCTTAATTCCTGTCCTTATTTCGAGCACGGATAAAGAATGAATAAAGGGTTTCAAGCAAGAAGTCCGAACGGACATCGATTACCTAGTAGAGCAACTATTCCAAAGAAAGCAGCCGGAGAGGTGGTTCAATGAAAAGTTAAAAGAAATAGCGAAACACGTTGCTCCGGTGGAGCGGATCAGGCGAGGTACTCGTAGGAATGGTTCGAGATGAAGAAGCAAGACCGGAAGCCCCCGTTTCCTCCATTTGCGTCGGCCTCGGCAAGGCTGGCCGGTTGAAAAACTGTCGGTTCGCCAGGTAAGAGTTTGCACGCGTGCAGCGCGCGTGCACGCAACCATCTTCGAATGTCCGCATCCGGGGTTAGCACGGTACCTAATGAACGATTAAGGCGGCGCTGCCGCATACAGACCGTCATTATAAACTCCAGAAGTGGCGAGCCATTATTTTTTTAATGCGCGGGATTCCTGGCTGAGTTATACCGGTATTTCGAACATCCTTTGCGTGAACATTCATAATTAAATGTTCCCCCCTCGGCCATTGTGCCGACCATCGCCTCCGAGAGATTATCAAAATGGTGTAATTAAACGGGGGCCCGCAGAATCGAGATTCTTCTGGAATACTCCTTTGATCGTGGACTTCGGAGCATTTAAAATCATACGAATTGTGCTGTTCGTCTATGCAACCGCAGAAATGAGCTAAGAACAACTTATTCAGTTGCATTTTTAATCTGCTGAATACACAGACATCAAATTTGAAGATAAATTATTTGCAGTCAGTTAATCAGAACGAAAATGAATTTTTAAGCCTGAACAAACAGTTGTTGGGTAAACTTTACTTTACCGGACTCAAAATTACTACTTTTCTCCTACGAATTATAATGTATTTGGTATGTAATACAGTAGATTTGTACCCGACGCGGATGCAGATCAAAATTTCGATCCTCTAGGATTAATAGTTGAGGAGCTATGGTCGCTTAATGTTGAGCGTTTTTGACAGGTAAGGGCGCCGCCATATTGGTTTGTAGTGACGACCGCGAGCCGCTTACCTTGCCGCCCCCCGCCCACCTCGACATAATCCTAACCACCGCAGTAAGCGGCGTGCGACCGTCACTACAAACCAATATGGCGGCGCCCTTACCTGTCAAAAACACTGCAGATTGCCCAATTTTAAGCAAGCATAACTCCTGAACCATTGATCCTAGAGGTTCGAAAAGAGCATCCCAATTTTTTTTACGCGAGTATGCTGTTACCCCCAATGATGACAGTTTGTGTTAAACACTAAAGAAAGTTTTGGCTCCAAGCACCATTAAAAATTAATGTGAATTACGTGAATGAGGTTGTAGATTTTAAACAAATGTTCGTAATTGAAATTTTGTGAACTTTAAATATTGAGATTTATGCAGATGATTCCAGCGAGTTAGAGGGTTAAAATTCAAACAATTTGACTTTTTGTAATCAGACAATATCATTGGTATCGATGAGTTTAATATAATTCCTGATCGTAGATTTTAAAATAAATCAAGCAGTGCTGAAATGCTGTTTGATTTAAATGTATTTGAACGTACAGTTCACCGAATGCGTCGATATACCACACAGATGCCATTGGTTACGTTATTCAAAGGTTGAACCCCTTTGCTACCAAGTGCCACTATAACGGACCAGCCCCGCTGATGGGTTCAGATAACCCATATCAGCGAAGAAATGCGCAAGAGTAATATTCCTTGTAGCCAAAGGAGCCAAGTCTTCAATCCTTAACCTTCATGCAACGGCGAACACGTAATGAAATATTGTCTACATGAGCTAATAAAATATAGTACAGCTATGTAATTACAACGTCTATTAAACCAGAGTCGATAAAGAGCACAAACTACATTTACCATGAATTATATATCGCTACGGAAATTATTGAAATAAATAGTTACATAGGTCGTTTAGTGTCGACAACGTGAAAAATTTCTAAATGCTATGAGATGCATTTAATTGCATCTAATTTTTACAAGTGCTCATTGATCTAAATAGCGCTAATGTATCCTTCTATATAATTGTAATAAGTAGACAGCGGGTCATTGTGCAAGATAAAAATTTTCTGCCTAATTTACAATAAACTAGAAGGAAATAAATATAAAATAGTTACCTACTCATTTTTGTCATAAATGCATAAAATCTATTATACTTTCTATAAATCAGAAATCAACTATCGTATGGAGGTCCAAACGAATTAATTCTTGCACAATCGATTGAATAGTTAAAAGATTGTTTTTCTTATAGATTCATAAACGTCATGCGTGTAAAGTCAGAGAATTTTCCATTGTGTGCCAAGAGACGGTGTAGTGGAAAACGTCACTCACTAATAAAATATTATATTATTGCATAGCGCGTGGACATTAGCATGTCATCACGAGACTGTTAGTATTTCTGCAAACTGTGATTTATATGCACGAATTATTCAGGCAATCTAGAGTTACGTAAAGTTAATCGTGTATTTTGTATGTCGGAGTATTCGCCAACATGTGATATTTTTGTTTTTTCCCAGGCCACCGCGGGAAATAAAAGTGTTTCGACTGCGAGTGTTGTGACTTGTGCGCGAGTGCCCAGCTCGACGGCTACCACGAGACCGGAAGGAACTACGACTCCTACCGCTGGATCTATCTGGACTCCGACATGTATATCTACTGATGAGGTAAGATTGTTAATTTATTTATTATTGCTTTAAACCGATCGGTTTATTTATCAAGTACAGTGTTACATTGTTTTTATATTGTATTGAATACTATAGAATTTTTTATTAATTTATTAATAAGTGCATGAAATATGAATTCATTAAAGATTGCAGTCGAACCTACATATTTTTAACACATCACATTCTAAAAATGGTTGAAAGTATCATTTTTTTGAAGTACTGCTAATAGCATCTTCCTTTCAAGTACCACTACGTGCACTTATACTTTAAAGATTGTAAAAGGTATTTACACCTAGCGTAAACGTCGGTGGAGAATTTTGAAGTGCCTAGAATAAAGATAACAGTACGTGCAAATCATTGCAGAACATATAATAATAAATAATTCTGACAAAATATTTCAAACAAACAATTGAATTTACAATTCCAATGGAGGTATATTCTAGCAAATAGATATTTTTTTTATAAGAAATTCTAATCATTGTAGTTGTACAACAAATAAGTCAAGGGCTTTAATTGTACAGTAGGTAGACGTCTATATAACGTGATCAAGAAACTGTCTTGAAACATTGTATACATTTTACGTGACAACAAATTTACAAAAACTTCTCTAATATCTATTGAACAAATTTCTATTGCAGTATATCAATTTTATTGTAGTATAATCGAGAAACTCGTCATTTTGACAGAATATGATGCTTACGTCAATCAAGAAATTTTATTTAGAGAAAATTATGTTCTAAGTTATTATTACGAATCGGACAGTTCAGACAGAGTTGGGCGAAAATTTAATCAACGATTGACGATTAACTTCATCGATCGATTTTTCAATGATTAAATTTTAATCGTACACATCAATTAATCAATCTTGATTAAAATCTTAATCGATTAAAGCCCAACTCTGGCTTCAGATGCATCGAGAGCTAATAGATTACGATCGTCATGATGAAAGCATCGGCGAGACTGGGTCGAACTGGATAGGTAGCTGCCATTTCGCTTCTATCAATCCTCTTCGGGCTGGTAGTCCCTGGTGACAATAATTACCAAGCGAAACGACCTTTAAAGGCCGCGTGTACAGCGCACGGGGTAAAAGAAACGCGAACGTAGGAAGAAGGAGAGATTAGTGTCACGACGTTAACGCGATCAGCGCCGTCAGCGGGCCGCGGCCGGGCCGGGCCGGGCTCGGGCCCCCGGATGGCGTTGTAAATCTGCCGTAAGTTATGCGCGACCGGGAGGGCCGGTCGGCCGACCGGCCAGCGCCATTAAAGCAGGTTATGCCCGTTTCAAGTGGAAAATCATAAGCACCGCAAATACGCCGTTATTACTATAGACGCGCCACGAGCACGCCACTTACTTTGTAATCATGACTAATGCATAATGCAGTAGCCGGTGTGCCCGTGCGTGTGCGCGTGTCATTCACCGGGCCTCTATGTGGGTGAGTGCAACACCGTACGGGACGGTGCACCATAAAACCGGGGATAGGTGGACGAAACTGCATTTTTACTTCTTTTGAAATCGCGGCTTCAAAGAGTTCAATCTTTTTCTCGCGTTGCATGCGTTCGTTCATCGCCACGTATATCAGAATCAATTAATTATAAAATTGAATTTAATGGGTGAATATAATGTTGAATATAATGGCTTCTGTTTAAACGTACTTATATGTGTTTGCAGTAACTAAACTGCGGATTTTATGCATTTCTGGTATGAATAAGTAGGTGCAATTTAAAATAGTAGAAAGATTGAAAGAATTCGAGAATATCGATAGATTATAATATTATCAACGTATTACAATTATTGTGGTGGAAATAAATTTATATTTATCTCCTTGAATTTTTTTTTTTTGATACTGACAATTTTTATTTTCCACAAATAACAAGATTGCTCATCTCTATGCAAAATAAAAAATTTGATTTCCTTTTTTCTTCCAGTGGTTTTACAGTTTCGTATTCGTTCCATATTAGTCATGTTTGTCTAGAAGTAAATAAATGACTCCAGCTTCTTTGAACCGAAAAGGATTAAAATAATCTATGAATATTAACGAAAGATGAGATCATACGTTACAAGAAAATATAAGAAGAGATGTATAGATCTGATCGGTAGAACGAATAGAATCGAAGAATTACGTCAATTTAGCGAAACTGAGGACACAGAACAAATGATTGTAACTTCGAAGTAGGTGAAGGCACTCGGAGCACGCGAGGAATCATCCTCAGGGAAAGAACGTCGCGACGCTACTATGCAGAACGAGTCCCTGCAGCGTGAAATATGGCCGCGTTGAGGTCATCGTTATGCGACGGCCACACAGCTGAAATTACAGACGATCTAGAGTGCTCGAATATCATCTCGTTTGCAAACTTTAAGTGACACCCGCTATGAATGGTACAAACCGTACGAATATCTATGAAAACCCGAAAATTCTTCATGCATAATTCTGGGCTGCTTTTACGTTCTTTGGATGTAATAGCTTTCCATAGTTCCTGTCGAATGGTAATTTGCAATGTGTTTTCAAAAGGATTCTTCAGTTGCAATAATACCGAGTGTTGCATCAGTCGATGTTCCAATTATGGGGTTTGGAGGCTATCGATCGTCATGAATTTTTATAGTTTCGTATGATTATTTTAGATGTAGAAATTCTATGTAGTACATAGAAACAGAGAAGTGGAAACCGATTATTATTTAATGTAAAACAAGGATAATTTAATTAAGGAAACAGAGAGAGGAGTATAATATCAATATTTAAATTCAAATATGTTTTCAAAAATTAAGTAACGTTAATACACGTTGGTTGTTTACGTTACCTTCCACTTTTATTGACATAGTTTTATTAACGAATAAAATTAAAAGATTACTAAAAATCAAACTGTTGCAACATCTTGAAGAAAAATAGTACAACATGTTTGAATAGGTCGTTGTACCTATTAACCATATGCAAAATTAATTTTACCTTCTTCACATAACAATTAACCGCGGATATTTATGCCAAAATTGTCCCAGTCAGTTGCAAGACTCTAATGTCTTTACAATTTTGTATTTGACCAATTCATTTTTGTCGTAAAATAAAAATAAAAATCTTCAGCCTAGTCATCAAGAAGTCTAAGAATAGGTTTGCGGTGGTAACTATAATAATTCCTGAACGAACTAGCATCGTGTCAACAAATTTCATGGACGACAGATTGATAGATTTGCAAGGGCTGGCGAATTCGCTGGGTTCCAAGTTCATTATCATCATAACGAGATCGCCAGGTGGGGAGGAATGCTTGCTTCGGCTTGTGCTCCCGATCGCGATCGGCCTAACTCAGCATTCTTATCGAGTGTTCCGCGGCCGCGAACCAGCGAATGCACGATCCGATCGAGAACTGACGACGGACCGCATAATAAGACCACGTATTCTTCCCGTCGAGGCGTAACCTTGGTCGTGCGGAGAATGGTCGAATCAGCTGTTTCAGGTGGAAGGCCTCCCGTGGTACACAATGGGCTATCACGTGACTGGCAAGCGTTTATTAGCCGACGTGAGACGAGAAAATGGGCGATGAAAGAAAGGGGAACGATACAATTTATTATGGTTACGGTTAATTAACACCCCTTCAAGTACACGTGGCCGTGACGCGGTCGGGTGCAGCTGGAATGCGGGTTTCGGAAGCACGTGGTGATCATTCAAGTTCAGACTTCAACATTCATTACCTTTCCGAGGGCTTTGCGATTGGCTCCGGGAACTGCCACATTTAATATTGATTAACTCCGTAAAATAAAAGTAGAGAATATTTATGAAATAGTATACACTCATTTTTAAACATTTTTTCGATTTTTATCATTTGGTGGTATTATGAAAATTTATTCTAAATATAAAATGTTAAGCATAAATGTAGTGCTTTAATGTCAAAAGTTTGGAGTAGATTAGAATAGATCTGCGAAAATAGTGATACCAATTAGAAACACAGATAACATATTTTTAATTTATTTAATTGAAGTTATTGGTGCCTATTGTCATATTACGTTGCATTACAAAATAGAAATTTTGTACTTGCATTGCAACAAACTGGAGTGAGATAGAAATTCATGTTGTTCCTTAACATGTTTAATACTTTGAAAATAATATAACGGTACATTTATAAATTCTTCTAATATTTTTACTGTTTTCGATTGCATCTGCTCATGTCTGACATAAATGCAAAAAATCCGCTGACTAGTTACAGCAAATCTAGTTGCACTCAATTAGAATAGTGTAATGTATCAGAATGGACTCGCATAATGATTTTCTTTTTGGACAACCGTGAACAACAATTTACATTTCGTTACAATCGCTAGCCAATCAGTACAAAAAAGTTGAACGTACGCGGTATGAATATCAAGTTTTGTTTAAACCGAACGAGTTTATGGATATTTATTAGTTTCTTTGATGGAAATGATATTGCAGTTCTGCAGAATACTATGCCTTCGTTACCATATTCGAGTTTGATGAATTCATTGACTGAAATTTTATCAAAAGGTTCATCTTGCAGTTAATGACTTCATCAAGAAATCGTATGGTTCTGGAAAATCTCGAAGCAATCTATCTTTTTTTATAAACATTGATCTCAGCATGTAGTTGCTTATGTTGACGTGCGTTTCATCTTCTTAGCATACCTACATATTCATAACGAATGTTCTATGTATAGTAAAATTAGATTAGCAATCTAGATGATTTACTGACGACAGCATATTTTTAATAACTTTTTCTAGTGTGTTATCAGAGAACTCTTTCAGTACAATACAGTATTTTGTTCATAATTGTTTGCAAATCAGCTTATTTTGAAATACTGATTTGCATAGAGATGCAGAGAGATAACAAAACTAGCGTTTGCAAATTTGAATAATATAAATAGTATGTTGCACAATAGTTTCGTACAGAGATGTTTTACTTTGTTTTTTTTATATTTATGCAAACTATACAAGCTTTCATATTATACTGGCTTAATTCTTGATTGTATTCAACTTATTGTGTTATAACACGTTTCTCCACTATTTTGTTTACTAATTCGTATCTTCGAAAACATTATGTAAGTGCTCACTTTGACGTGTTCAAAGTGAAAAGGAATAATACGTAGGCACGAACAAATATTTACAGACTGCAGTCATGACTGTGAATAACTGTAAGTTTTTCTGTCGGAGCATTCGCTGTTGTTTATTATCGCTTTAAACTATCTTCGTAGAATTTTGTATTATTCATTTGTATAATCCATGTAACGTTCGAATGACTAAACTGCGCATCGTATGCATGCGTTAATGAATATGTAAAATGTGGATCGGCAACCATATTTGAAGAATCGTATATACACTGTATCATTTATTACAATATTATTTATTTGACTCCTGTTTCTTGTAAGTGATGCAGAAAATGCTTATTTCGCATAAAAATCCAGAGTATGATTATGACATCACTGCTTCGTTTCTAAAATTACTAAACTTGTTGTTACCTTTAGCTTGCGGTAACAGCCAAAATAATATTGACCTCGTCATACTTCGTTTTATTGTTTCATACGAACGAATTGAATGAATATTAACATACAAACGTGATGAACTCGTTTCGTATAAAAGATTTTAAAAAGTATTAACTGACAATTAATATTGCACGAGTCTAGCACACTTTCAATGCGTTTTTGACGATCTAAAAAAAATTTTTATTTTCTTTGTGAAATCTAAATATTAGCTATCTGGAAATCACTTTTATGAAATAAATACATTTTTTTCTAAAAAATTTTGAGCCTAAATCGCTAGGTCCGTTCGTCAGTTCCAGAACGGACTCGCGTGGTCGAGTTGTTCTTAAGTCAGTTCCAGAACTGACCCGCATTGAACGTGTTAAACTATAATCACAAAAACCAATGGAAAAGAGAAACTATAAGTTCCTACGTAAAAAGGAGTCTAACTAAGAAGACTGATCATGCGAATGATGGATTGTATTGGACCTTGAAGAAACCCAGACAGAAAAATATCTAAAGAATGGAGACATAGCAATGGTCAAGCTGCTGCACTTTCAACAAAAATGCACCATAGAGCTGTAGGAAAAAACAGTCTTCCATCTGCTCCGAATTGCATAAACGGTGCGCAAGGCTTCAGGAAGTGCACGCACAGTGCACCGTTCTGTCAGTGGCAGACAGCATGCGGTGACCTCCGGGACCCATGGTGTGGAGCAGGCTGCATCAAAAGTGCATACAGGGTGTTCGACTAAACTCCAATATAGGTCATTCAGAAAGTTCGTAGCCTGACACATAGACGATATTGGTAGCAGCAAAAACATATCGTTGTTGAAAACATCCGTCCTTGATGTGAACATACCACACATTCCAAATCGATCTGTCAAATAGCTTGCTTCATGGTCGTGAGGAGAATCATTTCAGAGATGGAGTAAATGAACTAGAATATACTGACGAATAAATATATTTTGACTCATTATTTCACGTCATTTCACATTGTTAGGCTACGAACTTTCTGAATGAAGTGAAAGAATGAGACAGAAATTCAAAACAACGATGTTACTCCAGCAAGTTTGCTTTCGAGATATTGAGAATCAAAGTTGATCAACACCCAGAACAAAGCCTGCGTCTTTGTGTCTCGGACAATACGTCAGTATCTCTTTCCACTATGTCCATCACTATCTCCGTTCGTATAACAAGAGCTGATGTAAATTGGGCATGCTGACAAAACGACGGTTCGGATAAATCGCGTCCCACCGTGTATCTGAACGGAAAAAGCGGAGGAAGCGGATTGAAAGGAGACGCGAGATGCGTTCCTGCGTGACGTAGCTTTCGCAGGCCATCACGCATATGTTACCCTCCGCAAGGGGCCCCATACGCGCCTACAATGCGATCCGCGGGGTCATTCCACCGTGGTCTCTTCGGCTACGTGTACCCGAGAAGGTTTCTTCCGCGGGACACCGGGTCTCCCAACACAGCCGGTGAACTTTGTTCCCAGCGGTGTCGCAAGTCGGACGTAGGTGTCTACCGTTTCGTAAACCGATTCCTAGTCCTTGGCTCAGGGTCGTGTAGGTGTCGTGAATGCTGGGCGTGACTCGAGTGTCGTCTAACGCCGGATGAAGATCGACGACGCGACAGGACGAGATACCACCGCCGAGATGGAGGAAGTGCCGCGTTGCTTAGGCAAACGCGCCTTAAATGATAATTTCCTCGCGTGCTCGCCGAGTCTTTGGAAACGGAAGTCGGTGGGCGTCGATGCGCGAAACGAGGAAACGCCGGGAACACAGCCCTCGGGAAAGTGGGAAGAAACGTGGGCCGGAACGCCGTTTCCCAAATTTCAATTTTCAACAATTTAAAATAACCATTTTAGAGAATTTTATATTTCTCGGTTATTGTGTTTTGATGGCATTCTTGTTGAAAATCAATTTTCAATTTTGGTACGCTGCTAATTGTGACCATAAACCTTCGAGTAACTCTAAAATAATTATTTTCAATTTTTGTACACATCAATTGTTAGCAGAAAGCTTAAAAATCCAAAATTACCATTTCAGAGAATTTTAGAAACAGTTATTGTTTTGAATACGTTTTATTTTGTTTGCGTTAGTTACAGTGATGGTCTTTTTGTTGAAAATCAATTTTTAATTTTAATATGCGGCTACACTGTAACCATAAACGTTCAAGTAACTCTAAAATAATTATTTTCAATTTTTGTACACATCAATTGTTAGCAGAAAGCTTAAAAATCCAAAATTACCATTTCAGAGAATTTTAGAAACAGTTATTGTTTTGAATACGTTTTATTTTGTTTGTGTTAGTTACATTGATAGTATTTTTGTTGAAAATCAATTTTTAATTTTAACATACGGGTACACTGTAACCATAAACCTTGAAATAACGCTAAAATAATTTTGACCATAAAAACAATTTTCAATCTGCCATTAGAAACAATTGGAGATTAATGCGTCTACAAGAAGTGGGTCCAAGGGTTGAGGAATATTAATGAAAATTGCCACACTAAGAGATAGTGACTGCGTTACAATTCCTAGTAGCAAAGCTGTTTTATCTGTTCAGATCGAGCACTGCGATCTACGCGTGGCGCCATTTCCCCGTGCCCTTTCGATGCCGCTTTGGCCGTGATAAAACAATTACGCAACTCATTTGCTAGCAGGGGGCCAGAGGGGGAGATCGCGAAACGCGCCAAGTATAGAACGGGCCGGGTCGTGGGAGTCGGTTTTTACATTTCTCCAGGATGAAAATTTCCTGTCGGATCACCGGCGGTTCTTATCGTCGCCTGTCCTGTCTGCGTAGGAAAGACATTTACTTAACTGTGTATGATATTTCAGCTTGTAACGTAACGTCATAAAGATGCAGAGTGGTTTAGCCTTTTACGATCGTAGATACTGATACCGTGATAATGGTGTCATAATCTGCGAAAAGTTTGCTAGTCTCTCCTTATAGATGTTTCCGCCATTTTCGTTCGCTACACGCCGCGTTATCTATCCGTGAAAAATGACTATCAACTTTGTAGAGCTTTATGGCCCGAGGAAAACCGTGAAATAGAAACGTCTCGTGGTTTCTCGGTGAAGTGTACTGTTTGCATAGCTGTTCCTGCACTTTTTAATGACTTATATTCCATTCATGCGTTCTACGCCCTGTGTTTGTTCGCTTGTATAGGCATTTCTACCTGTATTGACATTTCCTGTACTCCTACTTCTACTTCTAGATTCGCTTCTAATTTTATATTTACACACGCAATCTACGGATTTAATTTATTATCTTCATTTCTACTTCTACTTTTTTTGCTACTAATTGTGCGTGTGGTTCCACTTATCACGCGTCTATTTTGCATATGCAACAGCGTTGGCGTGTATGTTTCTGGCAAAAACGTGTGAGAATATTTTACATATTCATAATTCTTTATCGTATGTAAAAGTTGCGTACTTGCATTCGATATGCGGCGCTGATAAACGAAAAATGTTTCTAAAAAGTCTTAAGTGTTCGTAGCCCATTATACACTTTGACGATCATATTATGCAGCATGGTCAGACTGCAGATTTTATACATTTCCAAGAAAAATGAGCAGGTGAAATAGGACGCGGTACAAACATCACAAAAATTTTTTACTTTGCACAAAGATCTCCAGTCTACATGTTACTATACATGTTAATTATTTCAGTGACAAAATCGCATCGAATCTCTTCAACATACAACAGTACTCTAAACTGAATAAAAATACAGACTGTCGCACAGTCTCGGAAAGAGACAATTAACCAATTAACACTAGAACTACCAAGTCAAAATGACTGGTTTTACATTTTTAAATTCCTACTTCATGTTACATGTTTTTCCCGCAATGATGTAAAGACTTTACAGCGATTACTAAAGGAGTAATATAATGAATTTTGTTTTTGCTTAATTTATTCAGAATCAAAATAAGTTTGTATGAAATAAGTTAGTGAAAGTCCCATAAAAAAATAATGAAAATTAAGAAGTTTGAAGATTCGATTCATTCGAGTCAATGTTGCGGTGTTCACACCGATATACCCGAGCCGAGATCAATGATCGCAGTGATCGCACAGACGACCTTACTAGCCCTAAAAATGGCAAAACGATTGAAAATCCCTGAATTGTTGCAAGAAGTGAACAATATACCAATGAAATGCTTTGATATCGAGGATGGGGAATTGTATGAGCATGAAGAAAGTACATCAGAAGAAAATGAAATTGAACTTTACAGTGATAATAGTAATAAATACGGTAAATGATTCGTTTGGGGGAGGCTAAATAGTAACAATAGTATAAATAATAATAATGAGATTATAGAGACAAATAAAATGTTTAGGAGTTCACGGAAAGTTTATTAAAAAATAATTATTATTTTAAATATTAAATTAAAAAATATTTTGAATTTACATAAAAGAAGACGTGTTCGTGTGCCTTCAAGTTCTGAAGACGAAAATGAAAGTACGTATACAAGATTTAGTTGGGAAAAATAAAAGGAGGGTCTAAAGCTGGCAGATTACACTACATAATATTTTCAAAGACATATTCAACCCCATATTCCTTTTGTAGGATAGTAACAAATCACGATAAATATAAAAATATTCTATTATTACATATTTTTTAAAGACCAGTCATTCTGACTGGTTTTGGTAGAACTAGCTTCGTCTTAACCTCGGTAGTTCCAGTGTTAAAGAGCCATCATCCTGACAAATTTCAGACCACCTGGTCTCAGCAGCTGGACCACCACGATCGACCAATAGCGAACAGGTATTTCCGCCGGTGTGGAAACCAGAGTGACGCTTGGTAAAAAATGTCTCGCGCTCCGAGGCGCAGAATCATTTAACATTGCTCGGGAGATAAAAACGATTAGATATGCATCTAAACAGGTTAATAAACCACCCACACATCGGTCCCGCGATTGCACACCGTGCACTGGAAACTTTCCACACGCAGTTCCACCGGAGTCTTACACGTCCTGGCACCGTTCCTCCCTCTCTCCCTCTCCTCCACCCGCTCATTCCCCATCTCTCTCTGTCTCTCTCGCGCCCTTTCTTGGCCGCGTATGTTAAACCTCGACAGCGAGGCGAGTTACGAGCGGATGACAAACAAAGAGCGGCTCGCGACCTCGTCGTTTCGTGCGCCGAGAGGAACGATTAACGTGAACGATACTCTCTCGTCGCTTATGCCATCGATAGGCGGCTAAGACTCTCGCAGGAACTCCGAGAGAAAAAAAGGGTGTTTAGCAAACGGAGGGAGCTGACGTCCGCAGCTTGTTCACTGCTTGTAAAAAGCTTAGCCTAGGATTCGATTATTCCTCGACGCCTGGTGATAAAAAGATACGTGGGTGCGGGAGGCTCAAGGTTGATGAATAAATCACCGCATCGATTTGCGTATCTCGATGTGCTGTTTGCAACGATCCAGGGAACTGAGTTATGTTCACGTATTTTAATTAGACAGTTCCAGAAGGATGAGAGTTACAGTTGCTTACGTACACACGCGATTGGGACTCTGACAGGAGATTATCTCGAGATAGTATTATCTTAGAGTATTAGAAAGTACTCGATTCACCAGGGAAAATAGATTAGGCGACTTTCAAATGTGCAACCCGGTTTCTGGGGTATGTATTCTGATTTTCAAATTACACGCCTGTTTGCTTCTTTGACTGTGATTCCTGGTGAATAGGGAGATTCACTCATTAGTGGAGAACTGTCTATCAATTCGGGATTATCTGAAGCAAGTTTCAACTATGTTGGCTACTTCTGGATGTGTCTAATCTCGACGTTTCTAGTCTGTGCGTTTAATTCACTTTTTACAATTAGATAGGTAGTTTAAGTGGCCGATGTGATTGGGAGCAGACGAGATGGACAGTTCTCGTTCCGAGTAGTTGGTAGTAAGATAGATTAATAAAAATATAAACGATTAATGTATACAGTCCACTTTTAGGTTCTAGATTCTAGACAGTTGCAAAGTTGTAATTCTAGTTCAAAGTCCAATGTATGCTTTCACAGTTCAAAGTGCAAAGTCTTTACAGTTAGAAGTCCATAGTTGTTCTGTACTGAGTTATTCAATCAAAGTTATTCTCTCAATGTCTCAATAAAAGGATGGTGTAATCAAATTCAAGAATGGGTAAACGTGGACCGTCCACCTGGTTCATCTTTCAATCATCAGTTGTTAATATCCTCTAAATGTTTCACAGAAACCTCTTCTTCAAGGATTTGAGCATTTAAACCATGATGAAGATCTGTGCAGATGCATCTGAATGTAATAACTTTAAGTAGAACCCACTGATGCGTTATAAAATTCAGTTGCTGATTAATTCCAGATTGCCAATCGTCAACAGACTTTAAAAAAGGTTGTACAAAAATCCTGTGTTCAAGGACCTCTGTCCACAAACCATAATGAGGACACTTAACACACCTGGACATAACAATTCTGAATCGAGCTTATTAAAACACAGTTGGAATCAAATCTCAGATTGAACAAACACATCCTCTAGAGGATGTTGTTCAAAAACTCCTTGCTATAATTCCTTCGAAGATCCTGTCTATCGACAGGAGAGTTCGGAGAATCCTGAATAGAACTTGTTAAAGCTCAGTTGGAATGAAAATCAAGATTGACGAACATTGACCACCTGGTCCAGGCCCTAATCGTCGACGTGCTCCTCTGCCTATTCCGATGATTAGAGTCCCGGGTGAACGAGTAATGGTATCTGCTGATGGACGACAAAGAGCAAGGTGACTTCGTGCGCGAGAAACGATTAGCACCGACAATCCACTTTCGTTCTCCAGCTCGGGAGAACAAGACGAGGGAAGCTGGAGGACGCGGAGGAGGAGTGGAAGTCAGGTACGTGGGTCGAGCAAGGGTCAGAGTCGGACCACGACGAGTCACCTGCGGTGTGACCGATGTGAGCAGCCAGCGAACGCGCTCGCTATCATCTCGCCGAGTCCCTGGCCTTCTTCGTCATCGTGGCTAATGTTAACTGCTTCGTTGCTGGCGTACAGTCGCACGCAAAACGCTGCCACCACTGCCAGTTGCATCAACACGGCCGTGATCATTATGCAAAATAAAAATTATTTGAGTCAATTGAAAGAAGCAGAAATGAAAAGGCTTTTCTTTCAAGAATTTTCATAAATCAAACCAAATGCAACAGTCTTCGTCAATCTTTTAACAAGTATCTTTTAACTTTAACTATTTGCATGGCGTCATTTTGTGCATTATAATAATGAAATAATGAAAAATATATCGTTATTTTTACAACCGAAACGTAGGTTGTTTTTGCGAAAGGGTATCTGTAGAATATGAAGGCTAGGCTTCTTAGGAAGTCACTATGAGGTTTTAATGTCGGAAAGTTTACAGTAGCAGTTAATATACTTAAAACTGGAGATTCAGAAGAAATCTTGATATTTGAACTTTTAGCACACTGACTCCTGTGTATCCATCTATGAGTCATGCTTATTCTACGTTGCTCAATCGCATAACTATTGGGTCACGAGTATTTTGGACTGAGGGATATCGAGGAAGTGCAAAACTAAAATCATCGGCACCATACTGACACAGCCAACTGTGCCAGTTAATTCTCTGTATCATTAGATATTCTATAAAACTTTATGCGACAGCATTTATTATCCTAAACGATAGACACAGGTATCATCATAGGCAGTACTAACGTGAAAAAGAGAAAGATTCGAAGTAGATTACAATATCATCCAAACAAAGCGATTTCTCACATTCTCGTTAACGACTTCATAATCGCCGGCAATTAATTATAAAATAATTCACCTCCAATTAATCACCAAGGCCAATCCATATGGCAGAAGCGAATACCACGGGTGTCCTTCGAAAGCGGTGGACTGAACAGTTCCCACAATTAATCGCGTCACCAATCAGACCGCATTGTTCATCATGGCCAATGGCGATGCCAGTTGGGCCACGGATCGCGTGTCAAGGAGCCTGCCGGTAATTATTCCAATGACAGGAGCCACGTAAACGGATGCAGTCGATGTATCGAATGCCATTGATCGACACCTCGAGCGTCGCTAGTTTCAAGGACGTATGGACGTCATGAATAACTTTTTAGCTGTCGATGGTGTTTCCCGGTTGGAGTAGGGGACGTTGCAAGCACTCTGGTCACTGGATATCATTTTCAAGCAACCAGGATCCTTCATTCTGCTAGGTCCTGTCATCATTAAACTCTATAAATTGTAAGCTGTTGTTCGCGTTACGCCACCCGGTATATTGTTAATGTTATTTACAAGCGATTCGTTGCTGATGAAAAAACGAACGTCAAACAGTCTCGTCAGGTCACCCATTATCACGGCATTTATGGTTTTAATCCCGGCCATCTCTTAAAAAATGCATGCACTACATTAATTAAAAGTGTCTTTATGGAAGCTTAATTTTATGCACTTATGACGAAGGTGAGAAAGTGCAATGTAATGCAGAGGATAGATTGAGAGAATTTAAAAATATCAATGTGTCAGTTTGCGCTGATTAGAATCATTAAACAGAGAATGAAATTTGTATTTGGCACCTGTTTTATACAATTCGTACAGACAATTTTTATTTTGCATAAAGATTTGAAGTCTCCATTATCCCAACAAGCTTCAAATTTAAATAGCTCACTCTAAACCGATCCATGTGCAACATTATTTATTACACAAATCCATAAAGATTGAATCCAGCATTATTCCTAAGTCTAGATCGGATAATCATGTTCATTAACAGTCATCAAAAACGTTTCTGTGGCCTCCAACGGCTTCCAACATCAGCAAACCTGGTCACCGCGTTCTGCTCAGGTATCAGCTAGCCGAACCGCTTTGATAGTAATTGATGCCGGTTTAACAGTAATTACCAGCGTAATATATTGCCACTCTGGGGCCGAGCATTCCGTTTCTTGCTGAAACGAGAGGCTCACCACGGTCAAGCTCCTCGGAGCTTGACTAATGGCTGTCTTTCGAAGCTCCGCTGCCATTGTTGTGTCATGTCCGATGGCCGCGTGCAACGCAACTGTGTTGATCTGCGATTCAGTAACCTGCAATAACCGGCGTGCACGAGGAAGGCCATGTCAGCAACACGGTTTCTTCAAAAGTACAGGTGAAAGAGATACGATCTAGGTGTGCTGACCGGCAGTCACATATTGTGTAATCAGCCGAGACACGGGCACGGTGCAGCCGGCGCTTTCGTCGATAACGTTATCGCGAAATGTCGATAATATCGAAATATTGTTCAGATGTCGATAAGTCGAATTTAAATTCGAATTTTATTTATGATTGACAAAGCGGATAAACACTTGCGCCTCAGGCTGTTTCTTGAAAGTGATTTAACTAACGAGACGATAATTTATTGGCCGTTTTCAGGATCACGTTTAATCGGAACATTTTAATCTTGAAAACAGAATTTATGGAACTGGTGTGTGGTCCAGTGGCAGTGAAATTGAAAGTTCGTGAATAGACTGCGGATTTGATGCATTTATGACAAACATCAGTAGGTGCAATTCAATATGGTGGACAAATTAAAATAATTTAAGTATAACATATTTAAAAAAGAATTGACTGTCCATCTGGCTTCTGTCTTGTAATTGGTGCAAACAATTTTCATTCATATCCTTATTATTAAATTTTATTTAAAAGATCTCTACTCATTTCTATTCATTATTCAATTTTATATAGATATCATCTAAATCAGTTTCCCAACCTTGTTTGTGCCATGACCCACCTAAGTCCTTCTAAAATTCTTATGCAAAAACTGAATTGTTCGATGAAAAAACATAAATGGTAGGTTTTAGGAAGAGATCACTAGGAAGTTGTTAAGGAAACACAGTTCTCCAAAACTACAAAAACAGTACTAAAAATTCAAGTACGAAACAATTTTATTATATAATATTAATAGTATAATATTATTTTTCAAAAATATCATTAAGCATTTCTGTTTTAATATGATCTCCAGTTTCCAAAAATATTGTTGAGTATTTTGATAGTCGCTAATTTACGTTTGTCGACGCAGGATGATCAGAAAGTACGGGATCGAGTGCGATGGCACGGTAGGCTAGCAATCAGCAAAGCTACCGGAAAGTCAGCATCCTGGTGTATCGTATTCGCAGTAACACCGAGTCACGAAAACGTCTTCGAATTTCGCGCCGATCGTCCAGGCTAACGACCACAGCGATACGATAAGTCGCTAATTTACGTTTGTCGACGACACCGTGAGGGCCTGTCGTGGGTGGCCCATCGCACAGCGTCGTTCCATACGACAGTACGATATGTCCTCCATCTCGGGGCCCTGTGGCCCAGCGAATGCCGCGACATGCCCGCGATTAATTAGCAGGCGAACGATATCGCCGAACGAAACTGTAATCGCCGTGATCGGTCACGCTTTTCGGGATGGCCATGACTATGCGATCCTCAGCTCTCTGTCCGCTGATCCTCGGTGATTGCACTATGTTGCACCGACGCGACGTGGCGCGGCGGTTGCTCGCTGACTGGCAACCCTACCGGCTCATCTCCCGACGAAAGATTTCGTGATAGGTTGCGTTATGTATGGATAGAATCATATCGTGGGAAGGAATGCGGACTCGCAGCTCTTCAACGCGGCTTTTCTTTCTTTTTTCGGCAAACGCACGCCGAACTGTATCACATGCATTGCGATCGCTATCTGTGAGATACTCCGCGAAAGTTCCTATGCAGCAGGTTGGATGCGGGCAACTCACTTTGTTGATACTCGATGACGGGTCTGCTTGCTGTGTTGTCGGGTTCGTCGTTGTGCAATTGGGCGAGAGTTTCAGTGTGTGCTGGCACGTTAGTTGCAACAAGATTTTATGCATTTGTGAAGAAAAGTGGGCAGCTGTAGTCTGACACGGTCTAAAGATTGGCTTCGACCTTCTACAATCGTTAAATTGCAATTCATACAGAAAATGTTTAGTTTGTATAAAAAGCCACAGTCTAGTAATACCTTCATGTGCTAAGTTCAAGTTCATTCTCCTCTGTATGTATAACGTATACATAGATAATGTATAATCAATGTTTTTAAAACTTTGTTGAGCTACTTCTAAATTTTTCAACGATGAATACTCTGGTCTTGGTTTCAGAATTATAAACACACTTTCACGTCATATAAAACTGAACAGAACAAGTATACATGGAACATTAAAAATGTGGCTTTTGCATCTTGCAATTAATGCAGAGAATTTCGATTTTATATAAAAATCCACAGTCTAGTAATATCTTCATTTGTTACGTTCAAGTTCATTCTTCTTTGTATGTAGAATGTATGCATAGATAATTATAATTAATGCTTTTAAGACTTTGTCGAACTACTTCTACACTTTTCAACGATAAATACACTTTTATTACATCAAACTGAACAGCATAATTATATGTGTAACATTAAAAATGTGGCTTTTGTATCTTGCAATTAATGCGGAGAATTTTCATTTTCTATAAAAATCCACAGTCTAGTAATATACATCTTCATTTATAATTAATGCTTTTAAAGCTCTGTTGTCCTACGAAACTTGATGAACTGCAGTTCCAGACTTTTAAACCCACTTTCATCGTATTTCATGACCAGCCCAACGTAGAGCATCAGCGAGCTGACAGGTCGGACGTCGAGATAAGAGCGATTTCTCGATCGTCGGTTAAGAAAAATGGCTAGGACCCTTGACCCTGGCGAGGGTCCCCGGGTCGACAGGCTTAGGAATGCCAGGACCTGATATCCCTCTCGCTAATGAACCTTCCATTCCCGAGCATCCCGTCTATTTACCGAAGGACAGGGAAACACGACCGGGTCTCGAAAGCTCGCAGGTCGTTTTCGACCTGCGTGGCAATCGAACGGCCAAAGGCCAACCGATAGTAGACACCAGCTTCAGCATCCCATCCGAACGCTGATGGCACTGGACAACCTATCCTTCAAGCGGGACTCAATGTTCCGATAGAGATTAGAGGGTCTCGGGTAAACTTTTCACAATTACGAAACGAGTCAATAAAAGCTCTCACGGCTGTTAATGGGTTGCTTCGAGGCGGTACACTTTAACCCCACCATGGGTGCACCTAGATGCCTGCCCATCAAAAGGGGGAATCCCATAAAACCGCGCGAGAACGTGGCCTTTACGATAATGTAGATTCTGATTGCTGTTACTACTCTGTAATGCTAGTATTACAGGACTCATGCGCGCTGATATCGCCGAAGAATGCAATCAAGCCTCATTCGTGTAATCTCGGCTGGAGCCAAGCACGTTGTTAATTATGCGATTTAGCCACATTGTGTGGAACCCGCGATATCGCACGCTCTCCTGCTATTTATTCATTAATCTCGGACCAGATGGACGTTACGATCTGTTGGGTTTTCGAGAGGCGGGGATATGATGGCCCCGTATACATTATACTTGTTGCGCACACTTAGCTGGAAAACTAATTCGCCGCGAGATAATGGAGAACAGAACCGTTGCCCGGTTAGCACGTGGAATAATTGGACAGATAGTGGTTCGATCTTTTTTATTTTTTAATGATAATCAAAGGCTAAAAGCATTAAGGGTAATACCTGCGAAAGACTCACAATTAGCACTGACCGCGGAAGTTTTATTTGATCCGTGAACTTTATTCGTTTGGTTAATAGTTTTATTAAAAGCTTCCAGTTGCGGGTTACTGTTAAATAGTTTAGATGGGGCTCGCAGCTACCTACAAACAGTTATACGTTTTTCATTACCTTTCTTATCGATGAAAGTTGAGTCGAGCTTGAAAAATTATGTATTTCTTTAGAGATGAAAACGTGGAACACTTAAATACTGTTAGAATGAAAATAGTAATCATAGTGCGCTTTACGATCTCGCATGTCTGACTTTATTTATTAAAATAGAAAACGATAGTGATCGTACTAGTTTTTGTGAAGAAAATTGAAATTTCTGAAAGTATTGGATATCGAAAGCGACAGATAATTACTGCACTGTAGAATTGCATGTACACGATATTAAGTATGCACAAAGATCTTCGAGAAATTGTGAAATTAATTTTAACACGTGTAAAAGCATATAAAACGTGTGCAAAGAGTTGCGCAAGAATGCGGGAAACATGTGAAAGCACTGTATGAAAATGCACAAGCGGTATCAGGAAAAATAGTGTTAAAAAACCGTGTAGAAGTGAACGGAACACGTCAAAAAGTCAGGTGAAAGTGCATAAAGGAAAAGAAAGGAGCGTAAAAGTAAGTAAAAGGTGTCTAAAAACCGTGTAAAAACACACGCGATGTAAAAAGACATAGGATTTTCATGCATCCAACGCAGCGAGGGTTAAAAACGAAACGATCGTGATAATAAACGTGCGCAGGCAAGCATTCGCGTTTGCGCAAACATAATAATATATCCAGCAGGTATCGCAGGAATACGGGAATGCCAGTCGAAGTGATGAATTCCCGACACTGGCCAGTATCTCTGGCAGATATTTTTAATATCGCCATAAACTGCAGGCGCCACAATGTGTCTTTACAGCTGGGGCCTGCCTTTAACACCACCATAAACATTCCACGGGGAACACAGGCCGCAGGATACTTTTACCGCGCACACTAAACTTTTATCGATAGCCAGCCGAATCGTTTCGGATTTTGCCGTGAATGTAAAACTATAAAAATCCCACCGGCAGCTAGTTTTAATTGCGAGGGAACCGCATCGATCGTGGCGAGTAACCGAGTGTGATTTGTCGATCTGTGGATCTTCGGGAAGATATCCATGGAATGCGACCCAACTCTATTGGACATCAGGTTTGAATTCTCGAAAAGATTTTCTTTTTTCCACCGGTTAATTGTTCCCGCACCACCAATTAGCGGAAGACTTCGTCGAGGTACTATCGATCGCCATTTGTATGTGTCAAGGTGTCGAGCCCCCCTTGTTCTCCGCTCATGCATAAACATCATTGTGACAATGAGAATTATCGGCGTCGCGAACCTTGCAAACAACACGCGAGTAAGCGGAAACCTGCCCGGATCTTTTTCTTCTCGCGCGGAGGAGTCGTAAGGATGTTTCGTTGTCCGGTGTTATTCATCTAAACACGGAGGAACGTTATTCGATTTTCTAAACTGATGGAAATTACAGCCGGAGACTTCGAGGAATTTTCTGCGGCGTACAGTAAACTGGGAATTTTATGCCAAACGCAGCCTTCGCACTTTCGTGAAAGAAGGAAGTGATAATGCAGTGGTCTAGTGGCGTGCTAACAGATCTTTCTAAGATCACTTTTGAAAAGATCTTGCAATGTACCATTAGATTAGCGATAGAAAGTTTTATGATATCAGCAAAAATTAATTTCGATCTTAGTTTACTTGAAGGAATAAAACCTCTACAGCACTAATTCATTCAGTCTTTCAATGCAACATTTTTGAACTTGTAGTTCAAATAATTAGTCAAAAAAGTTGTTTAAAACTAGTTCGAAGGATGGAACTGTATTTTGAAATACATTTTTTAAATAAATAGGAGCTGAATAAAATTGAAAACAAATTCGGAGGACAAATGGTGAATAATTTATAATGTGCACACTTGAAAAGGAGAGTATTAAACATCATTTTGTGCCTCTTCTACATGATTTCTATCTTCAAATTAATTTATATGCACGTAATTATACATCCTAAATGGAATACTAAAAATAGATACATAACTAACAATTATAATTTTTGCAGGAAATTTTTTACAACAATAAATGCCAGAAATATTGGATCGTTTATTTAGTGACACTAGCATTCGTCGATTATGACACTAGATAACATAAACAAGGTGTTGCTATACGTCAAGCATGACTGAATAAATTGATATGTCCTAGAGTGACAAGCGTGACTGATAGAGTGCGTAGAGATGCGAGGGCGATAATCATTAATAATAGATAATTAAATTGATGGAATTGATTATAGTTTTCGCCCCGGTATCGCAATTCCCAAGAAGCATTTATTCGAATATGAATATCGCGATGTATAATGCAAGATCATATATTTATGAACTTCTAATTACATCTTCTATTAGTTGATTCGTAATTGTTGAATAAACGGATGTTCTCATCCCGTTTATGTCTTTATGTACATCTAATGGATATCTGAATTTTATGTAAGTATCGGAAAACAGGGAGATGTTAATGAAGTCATTAAAAGATTATGTTCTGTGTTTGCGTGTATGAGAAGAAAAATCTTGAATATACAAAATGGTAATTGCAAACAATTATAATGCATATACTTCATAAATTGTACCTAAAAATGTTTATTTAGAATAGAAATTCAGTCTTCTCATGAAAGTGGGAATTTCTACAAAAGTCTACAGTCTACTCGTAATAAATTGGCTCTCCCATTATATAATGAATTTTTATATTTTAAATTGGATTTTAGAAAGCAAGCATACAGTTTATTTTATTGTACCATCTGTATTATAAAGAGAGTTGCTTCTTTCGAAGAATATATGCTTCCTCATCAAATTAGAGAGATGAAAGTGAGTAAATATTTTCCTGAATAATGTGCGCGATAATGTTTCTGAGGAAATCCTTTCACCTCACTTCCTCCCACGCAACTATGATTAGTATTAAACCTACCAAGCATTAAGAGCGTCTGATACGTCGTGTCCTATGAAAGTATCAAGAATTAGAATTTGTAGAATTTTTGTTCTAATGTACTTAACGAATATAGAACAATTTAAGGTAAAATACAGCATATAGAATAATGTATAAAGCGATACACAGATATAAAACAGAATATAATGTAAAATAATATATAGAATAACACAACTATAAAATACGTATAATATAATATGCTTGAATTAATTAATCTATTGACTAAACTCCCACGAAAAAAAAAAAATCGTCCTTCCAATTTTACTAATAGTAAGATAAAAAATCTGAAAAGATTAAATGTTATTTGAGTGTTCACAGTATTTTGAATGTGAGAATACTTGGAAAGAGTGCGAGCACTTTTACTGTTCCACGAAGCGTTCACCAGACAAAGTATTAGTTCCGCGAGCTTCTCGTCGAAGAGGAAACACCGGCAAGAAGAAGTAAAGAAAGGAAAGGGCAGAGGGCAATAGAGAAGCGGCCCCGATATGGTCATGCTCTCTCAATGCAAATGAGAGTCCCGAGAAGAGTCTTGCTTCACCGGTAGGCGAATGAAAGCTCGAGCAATTAAATTCTCATTGGAAGCCAGACACGTGTTACCGCGTGTCTGACGCGGCGGTCATGGCGATTGCGACCTCGAGATCCACGATATCGCGCATTACGCGACAAATCGTCGGTCCTGCTTCCTGTCGCAGTAATGAGGGATTCATTGGCTCGACCATTGTGCCGGCCCTTGATACCTTTACTCCTCCCTGATCACTAGACCGCGATAAATTGAGTACATTAGCAATGTTGTACAATTGTGAGAATGATTCTACTTCATTATCTAGCAATTTGACAGCTTGCAATCTTTGACGCAGCTTTGTTGAGCTCCGGGTGAGATTTGCTAGATTATCCTCTAAGCTCAACTACGGTCGAGGACTGTAATCTGTCAAAGTGCTAGCTAAAATAGGATAATCTTCTTTTTATTAGATCTTACAAGGGAAGACTTTTGAAAGTACTCCCCACCCCCAAGCTTTTAGCAAGTCTAGTCTTCAGCAAATCTAGTCCTGAATCCCAAAGAACCACAATCTAGGCCTGACAGTCTTTTGCTTAGGGCGTGCAAGGGTGGTCTTGGGTTTGATGAACTTGTTAGAGCAATGCAAATGTTTTAAGCCCCGCAAGGCGGATATTTTTGACGACATCATGGCAGCCATTGTTAGGTTCATTCAAATCCTTGCGTATCCATTTTTTAATATATTCTTAACCGTATTTCGAAATCAACAGTCCTGACAGTCTTGCTCTGCTCGAGGATTGTCCTCGCTGCAACGGGGCCTTCGTAAACTAGAATTTGAAGGTGAATTAGGGTTAATCTAGCATAGATAATAACGTCTGAACGACGTATACCAGGCGCCAATAGCTTGAATGAGCAATTCGAAAGTTCCACCAAGATTCAGAGCGAAAAGTGCGACCTTGCATAAAGATCCGCACAACGTTCAGAATCGAGAGGAAGCTACGCAGTCTGTTCGGTAGCTAGGCAAACGATAACGTAATTCCAGCGCTCCGAATCGGCAGAGCAGGCCGTCGCGGCGGCCTGGCAGTTGGAACACGAGCCGTCTATCAGTGCGTCGCTAAACGAAATAATTACCACCGTCGCGGCACCGACGGAGCCTCGTTTCACCGTATCACCGGGTCCCGGTTCGCGTAGCCGCGTGTCGTTTAAAGGAATTATCACGACGTCCGTCCGACGTGGACGATTAATCTTCGCCAGTGCGAAGGAGTAGTCTTTTCGTCGTGCTCCCAGCGTTCGCGTTGCCCCGCCGCAACCGCGGATGCTGAGACGGTTGAGGAGAAGGATGAGGACGAGGTGAATGTGGAGGAAGAAGAAGAAGAAGAAGGTGGTGGCGGAGGAGGAGGAGGAGGAGGAGGAGGTGGTGGTGGAGGCGGAGGAGGCCGATCGAGAGGAGGAAGGTTTTCACTCGCTTATCTCGTCACGACGATCTGCCGACAGATACACCGCGCGGCTTGACACGTAACAATGCATGCATGAATTAATAGCGGCCGCTGCCGTGCTCGTACTTCTCGTCGCTTACAGGCAGATTTACATCTTTATCGCGGCCTGGGAGGTGTCGTTAAAGTCTCTCCGGGGCCCGAAGAAGCCCGGCTGTATGCCCCGCCATCGACGCACGCTGCACGCGGTTTTTCATGCGCCACTTGTACACCCGTGGATTTATTGCCACACACCGCCCGCCCGCCCCCCTCCCCCTTACCCGCTGGTTACTCGCCGGGAGAACTCGTCACGATCTTTCTGGGAGCTTTCTGGACCGTTTTCAACCTTACCCCGCCGCGCCGTGTTGCGCCGCGGATTTTACCGAGCAGATTTATTGTGCCACGCCACCGCAGCCGATGCACGAACTAATGGGGGGACTAGACGGCTGCTGCCCTCTTGGGCAATGGGATCGCTCGCCGCCGTGTCTAGGGACCTCGAACAAATTTTAGGCCGCGCGGAGATTGTCCTAGATCTGGTATAGTTCCCATGTAGTCCAGTTAACGAAAAGTTGTAGTTTTCGGTTTTCCGCTTATATCTCGGAAACTATGCGTCCTAGCGATAAGACCATTCTACACAAAATTAAAGCTGATAAACTGTGCCATAAGATTGATTACATTCAGCTTTTCGCTATCTCGCATAGTATCCGAGATATCAGCGCTCGAAGTTCACTAATCGTGAAAGAGAAATTCTTGCCTCACGTTTTCTGCCTTATTTGACCAGCTAACTCTTCGGCACAATTAGTGAACTTTGAGGGCTGATATCTCGGAAACTATGCGAGACACCGAAAAGCTGAATGGTATCAATCTTGTGGCACATTTTGTCAGCTTTAATTTTGTGTAGAATGGTCTTATCGCCTAGGACGCATAGTTTCCGAGATATAAGCGGAAAACTGAAAAAGGGGACCTTCTACCCTGCACCCCGCTCACCACCAAGGAACTTTTAGTATGTTCACCTCCTAACTGGTTCAAACAAAATCCCGAAGTTAAAAATTGTGTACCTCTTCCATTTCCCTCTACACCCCCCTTATGAGCATTCATTGACTGGACTGATGCGAATTTTCTAATTTAACAAGTCCCGAATCCCAAAAATTGGGAATCTAATAGCTCTGATGGTTGTTTGCTTAAGTTTTGTAAGGGCTGTCTGGGGTTTGACGGAAATGCTGTAGCAATGCAAATTTTTTGACGTGTGCGTGTTGTTCCTTACGTGTCGATTTTTTAATATATTTTTAACCTCTTTTTTTTAGCTGGAACGCTTTCAAAACCGATTGTATCTCTCTGCAGTCTCAGCTACGGGTGAGTTGCAATTTTTTAATTTAACAAATTGGAATTCTGTGTAAGGTGAATGGTCCTGACAGTCTTGCCCTGTTTGGTGTCTGCGAATTTTTTATTTATAAAACTAGAATTCGATCACAAATCGTGTTACCAGTATAACTCCTGCGAGCCCACTGGATTGGAATAGGGAAGTTTCGTCGATCTCGATCTCGCGTGCAATCAGATAAACGTGTGTCCGTCTATTTGCGTTCGCATGCAAGATCGCCCTCGCCGGGTAATTAAAATTAGTAACTCGTGCAACTAATTGAATCAGCAATTAATTAAAGAACACTGTCCAGTGTTTATCGAAACTCATCAGGGCCTATTAGACGCGCGTAGAACCTCGGACAGATACGGACAATCGATCAAACGATAGAGAAACCGCAGAGACCGGAGCGCAATTAATGCAGCGCATGCCGTTGATCGTGGTTTCTGGAGAAAAAATGACATTGAAAAATCGACGTTTCGCGAGCTCTTCCATTTACGATCGTTTACTCTCGCGAGATGTTGCAATCGCCGTTTTGTGGCCGAACTATCATTCACTTATTCGCGGAGAACATGAGAATGGTGATGATTGACTACTGTGTTTACATAACCGCCATTTGTTCGCGTAAAAGCGTAAAATGTCCGAGGGATGCAACACAATTACAACCATCCTGTGAGTGATGGCCCATGAGACGTGTATTAAATGGTAATGACTTCATTTACTTCTTTTTGTTATTGTATCAATTTTCTTCTGAAGATTCGACGAACAGTGAAGGAGTAGAAAGAGACCATGAATGAAATGATCTATCATTCGAAGAATTTACACTGCGCTATTAAACTATACTCTGAAAAATTAAATTTGCAATTTCACTGGAAAAAATTCATATCAATTTTCATTTCATTTTACAATTTAAAGATGAAACAAAAATGAGATCAAACGCAAAACAGGAAAAACATTTAAAGTATTTAAAAATGCTGTTGCATTGTTCCCAACTTCATAAAATTATTCGAGAAATCAATGTCTATGTAGCTTCTGTAGCTTGCAATTAATAGTTTTATTTTGCATAAAAGCTCATGATTTAATCACGATTATAATTTTGTTTTCAAACTAGAAAACTTTCATATAATTTTCCCCCGAAAGTTGACAACATCTACATTTTCCCAAGCTTGACAAACTCTCCACCCCGTATTTATCTAACATCGTAAACTATTTTCTGGAAATTGTAATGACAATAATGAGTTTTTCATGTAGTCCAGCAATCGCGATTTTCATAAATCTTTCTTATTCATATAACAAATATGCTACCTATAGCACAGGCCGCAGGAAAGCGTGATAATGCGATATTAATGGTAGATTCGCGTGGTTGAAATTAGCCGCGGTAATTGGCTTATATCATAGACGCGGTAATTAGCCTCGGATCGAAGACGTCAACAATAATGGCACCGCTGTGTATAAAGTTCGCCGAAAGAATTTTTAAACGAGTCATTAACAGAATACATACGCGATCACCAATTATAATATGCAAACGATCGCAAAGTCTCTGAATTTTCGCTTCCTGCTTCCTCCTATTTCGGCATTTTAATTATGGCTGTTCCGTTGCCATTTTGTTTCAGTTCAGCGCGCACTTTGCTAGACCCACTTCCTATTTATATTCGCAGATTATCCTTTAATCACTATTAATTAGAATTTTCATTGTTAATTGGCCAACGAAGCTTCATCCCGAAAAATACAAAGTAAAAATATCGGGGAACATTGTATGTACAAAAGAATTTGAATTTGTATGCAACGTAGGCGCTTCGTTCCGGAAGTTAAAACGGTAAATTGTACGGAAAATTTTCTAGTAAAATGCATATTTTGTATTCATATTTCCTGTTAATTTGTTTGCTGAAGGCTGGGTGATAATTACACTGCGGATTTTCCGCGTTTTTTTATGGTAAACACAAAATTGTGAAGACATTAGAATATTTGAATGATATACTATTTTTAACTTATTCACAAAGAAAATGTATTTTTATTTAATTTCTGTTTTTTACGATTTGGACAATTTCTATTTTACATAATCCACAGTCTCGTAATAACGTTTACTATAGAATCGTTGCTATAAAAAGTTGAAAGTATTCTACAATTTTTAGTAATTTTTCCGGTTATTATTAAAAGAATGTTTATTAAAGTACCATTTCGTTGCGACGTGAATAATTCTGTAGTTAACATAATAAGTCTTTCCTCCCTCCCGGTTTTCATCCAATGATTTACGATAATGGAGACTTGTAAAAAGAATGTTCCATAGTTCAATGGAAGGAAAAAGAGGATCGCATTAAAAATCCATTATCGTGTTGTTCGAAAATTCGCGCGGCAACTTCGACTCGAAAGGTTATGGCTTTCATAAATTTATCGGCCTACGTCTCTTTAGGCGCTCCAGGTTAGCGGAGGCGCCGATTTCCATGCGATCAATCACAACAAAGTGTGAGAATTCCTCCGGGTCCCATAGACTTCAGTATTCTCAATAGAAAAATCCCGGTACCGAGGAACCACCATGCTAAACTACTTCGAGCATGCTCGATAGAACGTACGTGTGTTTGATGTGAACCTAATGAGATTTTCGTCTGATCTTTAACGAACCCCGAGGCCCCATGCAGAAGAAAAATCGTTGCTTACCTGTAACAGAAAAAAAAACACGATTTGCTTAAAATGAAGTCCGTGAAATTGTTGTACAATTCAATAATGAGCTGATTTACATGTATCTAACTTCATAGAAGTACTTTTCAAATATAAATGGATAACGAATGCATAGTAGCAAAGCAATTTTTTACTTGGTAAGTATTCTTTCAAAAAAGAAACTTAAACATCGATAACATAAAATCTGTTTTACTACCCATAATTGGACCAAATCCAGCTGGAATAAAATAAGATCGACTATCACAAGCACGCCTTAATTGCCTAATCGCCGAGTCATTCATTTAATACATCCTCAATCAATTTCGAGCACAACGTGGCGCATAATGGGAAGACTAATTACATTTAATTACACTTGATACTATAAAACAGAGAAACGACAGTCTGAGAACATTTATGTGGAACACGATTAACATTTAATTAAAGACCATCATTAAATTCACAATCGATCAATGAATTCCGCAATCTAGTTATTGCATGAAATCGATCGTGGATACATTAAATGGCTCGTAAACGGTTGAGTTACAGATGATTAATCAGCGAGAGGCAGTGAATGGTTACGAACGACAAAGCTGATGATCGAGTTGCCGAAGCCGCGTTAATAAAACGAAAGAGAAGGAGGAGAACAGTTGGGCGTATCTACCTACGACTTGACCTCGGTATTGCACTAATGCTTTCATAGATTCATCCTCGAGCTAGCTGTCAGGAAACGCGAGAGATGATTGGGCGGCGCGCGGGACCCGTTGTCTCTCGATTTCAAAATTTCAATGCTATATTCGGGCTCATTGGAATTTCTAATGGCACCTGACGTGTCTTGCGACGTCGTTAGAACTGGTTTAACGCGTGCTAAAGGGTGTCGATCGCGGACACGATACCGTGACAATTGGTCTCGTACGCCCGGTGGGACTGTCGACAACTGTTTGTACAAGCTCGGCTGAAAGTTGCAGACGGGAGGCTGACGTTGCGCAGTCTAGAAATCTTTTTGTGTCATTTATTTAATTATTCAATCATTGGCGGATGAGGATTTTCCTCGGAGAACTGTATCGAAGTCTTAACACATTATGTAATGACTTTTAATAGATGTTTTGGCTGCTCTTTACTTTACCGGACTCAAAGTTAGCACCTTTCTCCTACGAATTATGATGTATTTGGTATGTAATCCAGTACATTTGTACCCGGCGCGGATGCAGATCGAAGTTTCGAACCTCTAGGATCAATGGTTCAGGAGTTATGCTTGCTTAAAGTTGGGCAATCTGCAGTGTTTTTGACAGGTAAGGGCGCCGCCATATTGGTTTGTAGTGACGGTCGCACGCCGCTTACTGAGTTGATTAGGATTAGGTCGAGGCGGGCTGGGGCCGGCAAGGTAAGCGGCTCGCGGTCGTCACTACGAACCAATATGGCGGCGCCCTTACCTGTCAAAAATGCTCAACTTTAAGCGACCCTAACTCCTCAACTATTGATCCTAGAGTATTGAAACTTCGATCTGCATCCGCGCCGGGTACAAATCTACTGGACCACATACCAAATACATCATGATTTGTATTAGAAAGGCACTAATTTTGAGTCCGTAAAGTAAAGTTTACCCGATGTTTTAATAGCAATAATAATTTTATTCAGGGGGCAACAAGGCAGCCCGAGTAATCTAATCATTTCATTTGGAATGACTATGTAGAAGATTTTCACTTCCAGTAGACAATCCAGTACACAATTAAATACACAATTAAATCAAAAGTACACAGCAGTCGACAATTACTCTACGGTGACAGCAGAGAGTGTACTAATTTTTCGACGTCACTGCGCGACACCAACCACTTACACAAAGATTAATCTCTGCTTTTGAACCTCATGATAGACTTCGAACTAAAGATCGTGGCATTTAGCCAACAGTGAAAACGGACAATACTCCACCGAATCGGGTTTCGCATAATCCAACGGTGGTATTAGATCGTTATTAGGTCAATTGTCTTCCCCCACAATGTATCGAGCACGCCGTGCGTGATGCATGATAGAAGATTATAAAACTCCGATCAATTCAATTCGCCCGACGCGTAATTTATGCAAGCGATTACGCAGGCCACCAATTATTAAGCTTGATGAATTACATGGTGCACGTTTGACCGAGCAAGTCGGGGCGAAGGTTCTAACCTCTGGATCCGAAACTTTCTATCGGCACAGAAACCGATGGTATATGCTAAGTTCAATACTAAAACGCCCCGTTAGTCCATAAATCTTTCCCGGCCATCGAAACGCTCGACGCCGCCGTGCGCAAACCGTTCGATGTCAAATTGCGGCGATGCTTTCCACGAGCTTTTTTATTCGCCGACGTTCGTTCGCCTGACCGAGACGTTTTATCAATTAGAAAAAGCATGGCAGCTGTCCGGCCCTCCAGAAGCTAATTAGCATTTCCTGTAGGACTTTTTTTCGCGAGCAACCTGTACTCGTAATCGATACCCGAGAACGTGACACCGTTCACTACCGTAACATCATCAAATGTACATTATATTGCAACACACACTGTACAGGGTGATACACCTAAAGGTTTTATGGTTTTCGAGGTAGCTTTTACAATTTTCAGGAATTTTTTTCGGAAAAACTATTGGACCTTTTTCGTTGGAATTTAGTGTACATATTTACTCGTGTACGATCTGCATGTGCGATTTTTTAATCGTTAAAATAATTAAAATTACTTGAGTTATATATATATATATATATATCTATTTGTAGTTTGGTACCTTTCTATGTTTTTTGAAACGTACTCAATAAAAAAAATCTATAACTCATGCAATTTTCATTACTTTCACTTTAAAAAAATCTCACATGTACTTCAAGTATCGATGTTCATGTGCGCAAAATGCCAATGCAGAAGTTCTAATAGTTTTTCTGAAAAAATTTATACAAAAACAAGAATACCCCCTTAAGTCAATGCAAGTAAAAGATAGGGATGGAAAGTGGATTTGAAGTTGAAGCAAAAATGCAAAATGACGGAACTACCCTGTGACCATGGGGTTACAAAATGTCCCCGAAAGGGAGAACGATCAGCCATTTTGGTCTCGCGCGCGCGGTCTTTATCACAACTCGTTACCAACACATATCCGCGTTTCTACGGTCAGAGAAGGATTCATGGGGCAAACGTTGACACGAATGACGACTTGTACGACGGTCACGTGGGTAGGACACAATGCAGGGTGCGGCCTCACCTCTGACACGTCGAGGTCCCGACCTATTCCCGTGTACACGGGCCAAGGTGTACCATTGTGTGGGGGGCTCAACGTGGTGCCCAACCCACGTGCAACGCCAACACGCAACGAAGCTCTAAGCTGCGAGAGCCTCTTTGGAATTTCACCGGTCAGGGAATACGACGAGAGGAAGGTAAAACCTCTCTCGAGGTGCATTGGACGTACGACCGAGCCCTAACAGGATTCGTGGAAACCGAAGAATAGAGGACTTACGGGGCATTTGGTTTTCAATGTTGAGCGTGCGACCCGATTCGGGAAAGTTTCTTCCTCGACGCTATTCAACCAGGATTAACTTCTTCTCGGAGACTCGATGGCCATTGTCGCTATTCTAGTTCTTTAACATACTGAGTCCTTCCTGGGGGATCAACAGGATCTCAAGTGTCATCTCGAGACCACACGCTTCAATCCAGCTGACGTTATCGGGTGATTAACCCCTGAGCGATCAGTCAGGAAAAAGTGATCTTTCGGAATGCTTTTCTTAAAAATTGTAAAACATTATTTATCAAATTTTTTTGTTTAGAATGCTTTAGAAAATACAGCGTAATTTTTTTAGTTGGAAATATTTAGCAATAATAAAGTTAGGGATACTTCCTCGCAGGTGCTGCCTTTGTTATTCTAAATTCTTCTATAAAATTATGAATACTGAATCCTTCCTGGGGATGAAAAGGATCTGAAGGATCTCTAGGTTTCAGCCAGGGGCATGATCTACCAGTAGCATAAACTACCCTTTATTACACGAACCAAACCGTCCAAACTGCTATGACATTCCTTTCCCCTGATCGTAATTTCTAGCTTCAAATATGATTTTGCAATTTCATCGCCCGTGTCACATTTTCCATAGATCCTACAATGTACACTGCAGACACTTCCTGAATACGCTGCCATAAGCTCCCTTTTACTACACGATCCTCGCAGTCCAAATTGTCACGACGCTCCTCTTCTCTCATCGTGACAGCCTGCTTCACATTGATCTTGCAATTTCAACGCCCACTCGCGAGCACTAAATTTCGGTCAGGTCTTAGATATTCTGTTCGACGAAACTACTGCGTAAAACAGCCGTGGTATTGTGAAGAAGTCTCCAAGGACCTCGTGACGAAAAACCGCAAAAATATCCAGCCCGGAGGTGCGAGGGAGTCAGAGACCACTTCCTAAACGCGAGTTTTTCGACATCGAGGTCCTGTCGCGTTCAACAGCCTAATGTGACATTTACTTCTCGGCGTGGGGGGGGGGGGGCAACGGGACATGGATAGAGGCAGGAATTCAAAAGAGCTGCCCCGGAGGGAGCAAGAGGGAGACCCCGGGTGGAGGAGTGACATCAGGACGAGCAGTTTCTGCATGGGTTTCGAGAGAAGTAGGTGGGGTGCCCCGTGCGAGGATTGTCGTAAATGTCTTCATCCGTAAGATATGAGATGCCGTGGGCGTCCACGGGCACGTAGACCCTCTAGTGGACACCGCTCTCGGTTAGTATTAATCCCCGGCGAAAAGAAGCCGAGGTGAAGGTGAAGAGGAAGAAGGGAAGAAAGATGTCAAGCCGGACTCCCGGTTTGCGGAATATCGCCGAGATGATCGAGCCGTACGCTTGCTACCATATTCCGGTTATACATTCTCTAATAATCCGTTAGGACGGCGATGCTACACTCGAACCTCGGAACCGTGTGACGCTTTAGACAGTTGCTAATAAAATGTGTAATTTCGTGATTTACATTTGTTGCAATGGACATTAATTAAAATGGACCGGGGACTGGAGCAAGAATCACCGCGTTACTGCCTAGGTTAGACTATACTTTAGAAATCCCTCCATCTTGGTACGAGAATGATATACTCGAACCTCGGGACCGTGTGACGCTTCAGACAGTAACTAATAAAATGTGTAATTTCGTGATTTACATTTGTTTAAAAGAACATTAATTGAAATGTACCATGGACTGGTGCAAGAATCGCCGCGTCACTTTGTAGGTTAGACTACACTATAGCTGTGTGACGTCACTCGAGTTCCGACTATAGCATTTCTTCCGCTATATACTCGAACCTCGAGACCGTGTGACGCTTTAAAAGTGTTAGCGTCAGATGATAGCTAATAAAATGTGTAATTTCGTGATTTACATTTATTAAAAAGGACATTAACTAAAATAGACATGGACTATCTTACGGTTAGATTAAATTATAGTATTTGACGTTTGAGTATGTGATGTATTTGTTTGTTCGTAATTAAAATTGCAATGAATAAAATCCTGGAATGCGTCAATTGCTCGAGATAAGTGATGACAGCACCCAGTAAGAATGGAAAGGGTGCAGTTAGGATTGTCGAAGAAGAAAGTCGAAGTCGAATAAATGGAAAGAGGATTTTTCCCAGCAGCAGGTTGGCGAGGATCGTCGATACGATAGTAATCACGCTGAAATTCGCGGGACGACGTCGGATGCATACTTTCACTAGCCAGGTACAATAAGTAATAAATGCCACGCGCGGAACGGGACGGATAATGTATCAACCGTTGATCAACGGATTCTGACGCAAGTCGCCTTTTTCGGGGGCTCGTAAAAATATTAATCACTGCCCAGGCTTTCTAATATGTTAATAACCGCGTGCGAGCGTCACGACGGTATTAGACATTTCACGATCGAATAATGAAGACTTGCTCTTCCTACCTTCGAATTAAAGGACACGATTTTACGAGCCGCGTACGACACGTCCGACCCGCGTCGATTATGATAATCCTTTACGGCCTCGCAGTTTTAATTTAATTGGTGATCAACCGATGCGACACCGACCGCCAGGCGAATCGGTTTGATCGCTGCATCGGAAACACTAGAAAATTGATGGTTCGGCGGACGACCATGAAAAACGTTCCGTATAATTGAACGGGCCCGACAAAAACCCCGTCACTCCGAACATTCCGTTTCTTGATTTATATTTTTTGATTAATATAAATGAGCGGACTGACGGAAATTTAGTGCTGAATTTACATCCAGCCGGCGTAATGGCTGTCCTCTGTTTTTGCGGCGGATCGAGGAAGCTGCTTCTGCCAGAAAGGCGTGACGAATCTAATATTCATGAGAAAATTATCGACATTTTTCACTGTAACTCGTCAAGCACTCTATTCGGAATATTATGCTACTGTATTTTATTTAATATCGCTGGCAATTCCCGTTCTCGCGACGTTATTTCTCAATAAACGTGACACTGAGCGATTTATACGGAATCAGAGAGTTTTCTGCAGGTGACAAGTGAGGAGAAAATCTGATTTTTAGTAATCATAGAAAATTCCCTTGCTCGCAGTAAGTAGGAAATACAAATAATACTTTGAAGCAGCTCTAGCTCATAATGAATACATTTTCCTCGCATCTCAAATTGAATTAGTCTTCCAAGCTAAAAAGCACGTTCAGGATTGAAATAAAAATGGTACTTCGCAGCACAATGAACACATTTTGCTCAAGCCTTAATTTAAATTAGTATTTAAATTCAGAGTTTAATTGAGAAGAACATTTTATTCAGAATAAGAAAATGGCACATCGAAGCACCATCAGATTATAATGAACATATTTTGACCATACTTTAAATGTAACAAGATTGAAATAAAAATGGTACTTCGCAGCACAATGAACACATGTTGCTCAATCTTCGATTTAAAGTAGTACTTCGCTTCAGAGTTTAATTGAAAAGAACATTTTATTCAGAATAAGAAAATGGCACATCGAAGCACCATCAGATCATAATGAACACATTTTGGCCATACATTAAATGTAACAAGATTGAAATAAAAATGGCACTTCGCAGCACCACGAGGGCCTTTTTAGATCCTAGACGAAAGAATGAAACCTCGACTGCTTACCCTCAGAAAATCGCAAGATCTCGGCGTCACTCGCGCACAAAATGGCAATCACTTAGCCTGCGCGCGTACTAAACCGATATGTCCCAACCGCGGTGATTCCCACCGATTCATCGGCAAAGAAACAAGCATTCACGGAAAGCGGTTGTTTGTCGTATGGTATCGGGCAACGATTTTCATTACTCGAACGTATCCGAGAGGTGCCATTTCTCTTTCTCTATTCCCGGGAGCAATCTCTCTAGCCGGGGAGTCAGAATTACGACGTCTCGCGCGGCAATTCATTTTCTTCCGACTCAGTTCGCCGAAAGGTCGGACCACCTGACCCTTCCTCGTAATTACACAAAGGTCGGAGATTTAATGGGCCTGGCCTACGCAATTGTTCCCGACAATGCAGCCTGCGTAAATAAGTAACGACTCCGACCCTGGAGGAGGCAGCCTCTTGTTCGGGCGAACACACGCGGGGCCTGGTCCACGGGCCCTGGTTCGTAGACACCGGGCCCCGACAACCAACGGGGCCTCACTTAAGCGTTGCCCGCACGTATTCCACGAGCAGCTCGATAGAATACTCGACTGTCCTTTTTGTAAAATGCAAATCCTTCCGCGAGGAGGGCAGAGCGCCGTGTGAACGAGATCTCCGAGTGCTCCGGGGTCGCCGCCAACCTGGTACACCACAGCGACTCTTGTTCCGGCCCGTGTGTGTTTTTCAAGCGACTTTCCTTGCTACGCGTGGACTGAATGCTACGGCTACAGATTGTTACATACTCTGTTCAAGAGGACTTTTCATACGCGAGAAGACCACGGAGAAACTACACCGCGATACGGAGGCTTAGGCAAACGAAAGAAGAAAGCATGACGGCCCGACCGGCGAATCTTTCTGTATTTACCGTGCATTTTTCACCTATTCATTTCTCAAGAAAAATTAATTACTTCATTATGAGTTCAAAATTTTGAACACTGCTACGGGAACCGTTGAACTAACTGTCTGTTGCAGACCATGACGTTGTTGCTTTAATCAATTTCTGAATAATATGCTGAAGGAACGTAGCTTAACCTTTCAGTGCATGAATAATACAGGATACCTGTATTTCATCACTGCGAAAGAATCTCTAAATAATGAATTATAAAATGCTGAATAAATAAGAACGCCGAGGGCAAAGGTTCGCAGAGTTGAATCGAAAGATCATGGCCGGGTCAGGAGGCCGGAGACACCAATTGTTCGTCATATTTTCCTTAAAAACTGCGAGACATTAATCACAAAATGTTCTTGTATTATTTATAATAGTTTCTTCTGGGGACCGCTTCGTAATTCTTTCATTCAGAAGTGATTTATTACGACCGATCTCAAGTCAGCTTAACTTTGTAATATATTTTTTAAAATAATTTTAAGATTCCCAGAAAAAAAATTCTCGAAGATTACTTTCTTTTTTTGGCTCGTCATTTCAGACTTCAGGAAGATCAGCCATAGCTTCCCACTTGGTAAACATTTTTAAATGAAAATACTCTTCAAAATATGCCATTTTCAGTGCAGAAACATTTTTTCAAGTAAGCCATTCCGTTTCCCAGAAAGAAAATTCTGCAAGATCACTTACTCCTCGGCCGTCCGAGTGAACTGAAATCGGCAAAAATTCAATTGGAGGATTTCGAAATGTCGCAACAGTTTACAATGAGCGTGAGCCACGCCGGGCTGCTGATTCGCAATAACTCACCGGGGCCTGCGGCAAACAGGAAAAAGTGGTCGGGGGCATCGAGATCGTTTCGTTGCCGGTTCGCGTGCAACGGCAGCCGTTATTTCGCCGTTGTTGCGCAACTCCGCCGCGGAATCGTCGTCACCTTCAGTGACACGTCACCTCTGACTTTTGCGACGACGTGCTGCAAGCGGCAACGTGCCCGCACGTCCCCGTGCACGTTTCTCGAAACGGCCTAATCTGCACCGTTGCAGTTGCATATATGCACCGCACTGCACCGGGGACGCAGAGAGGCACGTATCTTTGTCCGGCTGGAAATTCCTCGTTCGAAAAATCCGCCGTGAGATCCCGTCGCCTTTGCCCTTTCGGAATCGCGAGCCTTGCTCCCCCGTTTTCTCCGAGATTTTTTTCCCGCACGATGCTGATACTGTTATTAAATCGGCGATGACGGTGTCACGCGTGGGCGTTCACTATTGCCGAGAGCCCCGGCTCCTGATGGAAACGACACTTTTGCAGCCGGGCCGACCATAACTTTGTCTTCCTCCGATTTTTTCTTGTTCCTTCGCGATGCTGCCTGCTGCCAGAACTCGGTTTTACTCGAATAAAGATATTCTAATAACAAGTAAATGCGAAGACTGCGAGTATCGAACGGCTGAATTGGGCCTTTTATGATTTCTTGTTTCGGGATGACTAGATTGTCCGTTTTATTTTATTCATTTAAAGAATGCAGAAATACTGATTCCGCATTAATGTCGCAAGTAATATATGTACATAAAAGTTATTATTAGATTTTATGCATTTATGACGAAGAAGAGTAGATCAAATGCAATATAGTAAAAACATTTATAGAGTTTAATAATATTGTCTTACTACCTCCAACTCATTCAAATTGTTAAATGAAAATATAAACAGTACCTCGTGCATCTTGGAATAAATGCAGACAATTTTTATTTTGCAAGAAAAATCCACTGCCAAAATTGCACACCTACTTTTGTGAAAAATTATTGAGAAATTCATTTATTTGTGCAGCTGCTACAATAAATTGGAATTTTGACGTGGCATTTTATTTTTGCAATATTTAGATCGCAATAAAAAGGCAACGGAGTTTCTTTAAAGTAACGTGTAAGGAAATACTAGAAATTTATTTGTTCGTATAAATAAATGTTCGGGTACGTGTCTACTTATACAAAACAAACTGACAATTCGTATCTTTAAATGTAATATTTATGTTCGTTCCCGAACGCTTTTTGCAGATAGCGATTTGCCTATCTTTGACGTCAAGTTTCGTCCATTGTATAATTTATTAACGTCGGCGAAAGTTGTGTTGCTCGATTTAAAGAAACTTGTTTCAAACTTGTTTCTTCACTGTAGCTTGCCAACGAGAAATATGACTCACTATAGTTTGTGATCTTTAAATCATTTTGCCAGCGTCTGATGCATTAGAATTAGAATAAACTATTTTCTTATTAAAACGTATATAAGGTGATATAGAAATTTGAAAACGAAAGGAAAATTAATTAGACATGCAGTAATGCGTTCGATGCACATTTCGAACAATGTTATTAATAGACTGCGGATTTTTATGCAAAATAAAAAATATTTCCATTGATTGCAAGACACAGAACTCAAATAAAACAATTTTTCTTGTCTCAATTATCGTATTAAACTGAAACTAATTCACTGATGTCTTTAAATTTTTTTAATACGACCACTGCTTTAAATTGCGCGTACCCATTTTTCATTCAATTCAATTTAATAAGAAAAATTTGCTTAAAATAAATGAATTTCTTAAGTATGAATTAGTTCATTCAAATTTCCTTTTATGTATGAGGTTGTGCACGTGTCGTTTCGCATGGTAGAGGCTCAGTTGAAACATCGCCGTATATTAGAACGCGAATTAATCATGCCAAGACCATTTTCTGCAAACTAACGCAACCCAGACCTTCGGCGAGCATTTATTGAAACATTCTTATCGGTCACCGATAAACAAATACCCACCATTTTGATTGTCGTTCCCGAGCGTTCAATTTTATCGCAAGGAAGACGTAAAACCGTATATCTCCTGTGAGCAATCGTAAAACTGTAATCGGTGTCTGGAAATTTATCGGCCCACAGTCAAGGCCAAACATTTTCGCGCTCGTTTCGCGTTGCGTTGAAAAATGCTCGTTGAAAATGGGTTCTCGAAATCGATAACCAAAGAACGATTTCCTGTCATCGAGGTTCGGAATTCTTTATGATGTTTGCTGGAATTTCGCAACTATTTCTTGTACTCACATTGATATAATTACTAGAGTACGAATTTAATGCATTTATAACTAAAATGAGTAGCCATGATTTGAAAGAGTAAAAAGATTCAAAGAATTTAAGAGTATCCATTCATTATATACAATTTATTAAAATGATTGAAGAAAGAATGGAATTTTAATATGGTTCCTGTCCCTTGCAATTGATGCTGAACATTGTTATTTTGCATAGAGATCCGCAGTCTAATATAATTATCCATCTCACTAAATTAAAAGATTAGTGCAATATTTATTTCTTAACCCTGTGCCAGGAAAAAAAGACATCCACATTACTTTTAGGTACACTTTTCCTAATCGAATCGCGAACGCCCGGATTCTATCACAATTTCAAGAACACCTTGTACATTACCTAGTATGTACTATTTCTTTCCTTCGTCAGCCTGACAGGTCTTTCTCCTCTAAACGAAACGTCAAACGTTGAACGCAACACGCGTTCCGCACCATGGCAATGGAATTAATTAATTAAACACAGGCTCGAATGCGAGCTCGGTGTCGTGTTATGAACGGCTAATTAAACCTGTAGTCACTGATCTCACTTGACAGAGCGCAACACTCTCGATGGTTGGCGACCTGCAACAATCGGTTCGCGTCTCAAACAGAATCTAAATCAAAGTTTATTGCTTCCGCATCGGAACGCCGTAAAATTCGACCCGAGAGAGACAGAAAGAGAGAGAGAGAGAGAGAGAGAGAGAGAGAGAGAGAGAGAACTAATCGTGAATCGACCTACCGACGCCGCAACCGTTAACTGGTGTTTACTTCGTACGGTACGATGGGGAAGATAAATTTTCTAATGGCCGAAACACCGATTATCTTTACTGCGTACCATAAGTGAAATAAATCGTGTCTATCTAATCGATAATGACCGTTCCGAGTTAGATGATATTAACAGGTAGCCGGGGATCGGTATCGTGACTTCGCTGCGGCCATTATCTCCCGCGGTTATGTTTCAGTGAAATTCGTAAACCGTGTTTATCATAAAATATATAACTATATACCGTGTTTGATACAAATACAACCGTATTTAATATAAAACTACATAAATAGTTATTCAATTCTTGAATGGCGGTGCCTGGGATCATTTAGTTACTCAGCTCCTGGTGATTAATATCAATCGAAGTTTGTGCAACTGGATGCCACAAGATCTAGATAAAACGCCATTAATAATATGCGAAGAAGACATGGATAAACAACTGTCAGAATAGACCTAACCATTGCTATCTACCTAATTATCAACAACCTAATTATCAACTACCTAAATAAAGTTGAGCCCAGCCAATTGCATTTCATTAAAGAAGACAGCAGTCATTACTTGAAAGACCATTTAACACTTGCATGGCAGGGTCTGGGTCCGTTCTGACCCAGTGTTTCGAAGGCATCGTCTAGCTACTGAGCAAGTGATGATTAATATCGATTGAAGTTTGTGCAATTGGATGCTGTTCAAAATCCTACGTCGATTCCAGGCGATAACCCGTCTATGTGATTACGTTTCGTGATGATACTGCGAAGGTGATACAGTAATCACTCCTTCGTTGTCCTGAATCGTGGGCACGATCGTTGTCCAGTGCCTACCCACTCCACTGTCTGTCAACGAGAGGATTAGGCCTGCGTGGATCTGGTCGCCAGTGAGTCCCAGTCCCAAAGATCCCCTCTCCATACACGGCGCAGATATTTCCAGCTGCTTCGGTGGCGTTCTGGCCTTGATGAAATGCGAAAAACAATAGATCTCGAAAGTGGTGATTTTTGCTGCCCGAAAGTTCCATTTTAGATTCTGTTATGTTACTCAAGACTACGTTATCCAAGAGAACGATTGGAACACGCTGGTAGAGCGGAAAAAGCACTTTAAAATGGTGTACACAACTTTTTAAAGAAGTCGGTAAATTGATTCAGAAAAGCGCGGATGTGCGGATAGGGGTGCATAGGCGTAATCCTGGGCTGAGAACCGCTGCATAGAACGAGCGCGAGGCGGACCGGTTCAGGTCACGGAAGAGGCTACAGCCTCTGTTCTCCCGGAGCTACGAATGAACGCGACCCTCCTTCTTCAGCCTCCACCTCGCGTGACACGCACACTCGGTGCGTGCGCCTCGGGACGCCGGTTTCCTCGGGCGAAGATTGAAAAACGACGGGAGGGAACGAGGTGGACGAACAACGTGCACGCTTCGCCTTGCCTCGCCTCGCCCTGGTCGTCTGCGGCCGCGGAAAAAGGTGGAGGTGAGAGAATGGACGGGAAAAAGAAGAACGAGCCCGGAGAGGAGCAGCCGGGACGATACAGCGATATCGTCGATCGATGTCCTCTTGAATGTCAGCCCAGCGAGATTCCACGGGACCGATAGCGGCGTGGTGGACTCGTGTCCTGCCTCCTCCCATAACCTGACACGCGGCCCGGATCGCGAGTAGACGCCTTGTAAAACGATATTAAGGGATTAGTGTCCCCCTCGCCACGGTGCCACGTCGGAGACCTTGACGAGGTTTCGACCGGTTCGCGTCGCGATACTCCAGTGATATAGGCCGATCGGACTCTCCGTCCACTGAGAAAGATCGATCGTTCTTCTCGATTTGTGCATGTGCTTCGCATGCCCTTCCTTCCCTGTGTCGAATGTAACGCGAATCGGCATGCTGTAATGGAAGATCACGACCCTGGAGATAGCTGCTCGGAGTCTTTCTGATTGATGGGCCTGGGTGGCTTGGATACTCTACTTCGATTGGTATCTGTGGGGCTGGATGTGTCTATCATTTTGGAGTAAGAAAGTAGCTGGTGGTTGAAGATATTCGTGGACCACCAGATACTTTATTAATTGAAATTAATTCTTCAGGGATTCTTCATGACGTCTGCGGAACCATGGATTTGATGAACATCTGATGATATCTAATATGTTGTGCCCACAAAATTCATCAAATTCCTCTAATCAGAGCTAGCTCCTGTAACGTCCCATCCTTCCACACCTTCAACAAAGGAAGACTCATCTATGGACCACCAAGCTTCAGAGTATTTACGAGTCTTCCTTTGTTGGAGGTGTGCGAGGATGAGACGTTACAGGAGTTAGCTCTTGTTAGAGGAATTTGATGATCTTTTCTGCTGAAGAGTCCCTGAAGAATTAATCTCAATTCAATCGCGATAAACCTCCAACATGATAACAGAGAAGCTCCCAAAAAAAAAAACAAACGATGATCTAGTTATTTATTCTAGATCGTTATTTCTATTTTTATCCCTACGTAGTCCAGATTTCTATTGCCAAAGAGTCTTCCTATATTGAAGGTGTGTGAGGATGAGACGTTACAGGAGTTAGCTCTAATTAGAGGAATTTGATTATCTTTAGTGCCACGACATATTAGGTCGTCCATCAAAATCGTGGGTACACATACGTCCTGAAGAATCCCTGAAGAATTAATTTTAATACACTCCCGATGAAACCTCCAACATGTTAGCAGAAAAGCTCCCAAACAAACGATAATCTAGTTATTTATTCTAGATCGTCTGTCTAATCCTCATCTAGTTCTAAATGGTCGCTGATCATATTGGATCGGTTCACGTTCTTCCGTAAAACTCCGTCGCTGTCCGGAGCAAACGCTTGAACCAGGTTGCGAGCCGCCGCTCTAATTTCCCAAGGGTTAATATTCCGATCAGGAAGACCGTAAAGGCCGCGAAGCACTTGATGGCCGATCCTCGAACCGATTTCGAGGGGGCAGAGATCGTCGACCGTTGGCCAGGTTCGCGGAGCCCACGTGGAAGAACCTCGAGCTGCATCCTGGGCAGCCTGTTTCTCTTTCTTTTCGAGCGAGGTCTCGTGACCCCGTAGCGACCGGCAGGCTTCCAGGTTCAAACAGTGCCAAGCACACACCACTGTGCCGGAGAGATGGCTGTGTGCGTTGCTGGACATGCGTGTGGACGCCTCGTAAGGCGATGGAATGCGCCTGTCCCCCGGTCTTGCCGGATGGATGGCTTTGTCTTCGTGATCTGACGTCTCGCTCTGAAAGCCACTCGGCCGGCAAACGTTCGCTCGCATCGGCTCTCCTTATCCTGCGACAAGAGGATGCACATCGACAGGACACGCTCTCGTACCCGGCTCGTCTCCGTACACTATCCTAATCTCCTCTAATCGAATTCCTTTCACTCCTTCGGCCGAGCTCTGATCGAGATACTACCTGGTGGGAGCAGCTACGACCACTGACCGATTAGCCTCACAGGAGCAATTGCTCCCTCAATCCCCGTGACTATGTTCCTCGTTGACGATCAGGTGACCGGGGAATTTTGTTACTGGACTTTCGGCTACCTTCGGTGCTGGGGATTTGCCGGTTCTTGCGGGACGCTCTAGCTGAGACAGTTATTTTATTAGCTTGTATGTTGGTGTGAGAATTTCGTGGTTGGACTGCAGATTTTTATGTACATGTTTTCTATCTTTGCTGCTGGGGATTAGGCAATTGTTTGTTGGAAGACTCCCTAATTGAGGTACTTACTGCGTCATACAGAAAGATGGAGACTTACACTTGGTTTCTGTATGAACACGTTTAAATGTTCATAAACAGGGCCACTTTCCATTTTGATAATCTCCCATCACTTTAATCTATATTTACCTGAATTCATTTTTATAAACCATTTGACTTTGATGAAAAATTAGGTGCTTTTTTCAAAATAATGATAGTGAACTCTCGTATTCATTGATTAATTATTTTAGAGAAGTCCTGAGAGAAAAATGTGTCATTTTAAAATACTTCTAGGAAACATGTGAATTTTTTAGTTTTTTGGTGGACTCGATTATATTATTCATTTCATACTGGTTATGCATTGATTGATTTCGTACGATTTAATACGTACATAATTGTACACACATATTCATGTTATTTTATAACATACAGCAAATCGCGGAAACGATCTTAAGTAATATACAAGACCACGGAATGAACCAATTGTTTTGGCGATCATCAATCACATCTAACGAAACCAGAACGGACTCCACGTATTAAATTGATTGATATTAATGATTGATTAGTCGTTGACTTAGGCTCGATCTCATCACTGATTGTACCATACATAATTTAGTAATGAATGATGGGGATCGCCGGTAATGAAAAAACTTCTCTTGACGTTTACATCGAAATCTGATTAACGAGCAAACTAAATAAGGTACGACCTAGATAAGATAAAAATTAGTGAAATAGAACTGAACTGAACCGCAAAAAATATGTTCTAGTGTTTAGAACACATTTTGTTATAATCTATTATCTTGATCACATAACAACGAATCGAACTTGCTTTTTGTACCAAGGCAAACCTGTACATCAAAGAAAGAGACTTCTAGTAGAATCTGATAAGGACTATTAATTTTTTGCAGTAGGCGAACTCTGTTAACATTTTAACTGATTTCGATAAGAAACAGTCATTAACTACGCCCACAACATTATTTAATACACAACATAAATTTCATCAATTATTTTCTAAAAGAGAGCCAGGATTTGGAAGTTCTAATTTTAAAAATTTGTAAATTTTATAAATTCGCAAGGTCCACAATTTAATAATTAATATCTACAGGATTCTAGATTTCCTTTCTGACAATAAAACTTTTTAAATCTCCGCCAATTGCTAATATTTCACAGCTCCCAATTTTAATGAAAAAGATTACAGCTTGTGGATTTCAGAAGAGAAATGATTTCGCCCAGAGCATGCCATAATCGCTCACAGTATTAGAGAGATGAAAAATTTTAATCCGGATCCCGAACCGCCAATTAAACGTCCGCTCCTGATGATTCCATCCGAGTCAACCTTTATCACCGATTCTGTCACGAATGAATATTCATAAACTCATTCCACTTAAATACTTCGCCGGACGAAATACCTTAAATCTCATATCGAACACGCAATCCGGAGAACTCATTAACCCGGGGTCAATCGTTTCATCTCTCGTGGTTTATACCACTGATATGAATATGCAACAGATAGGCGAGGAATTTTAATGAGGCCAGACCCGCGATCGGCGATTAGAAAACCGAAGATAAAGGGACAAAGTTGAGACGCCGATGACTATACTCACTAATGATCGATTGATTGCGGTGCCTCTCTAATCATCCATTGAAGACGAGAGTGTAACCAATTATCCATTCTATATTTCAGACAAGCAATAATTTCGTTCGGCTGAAGCTTGTGCAAACTCGATTATGTAAGCTTGTTGTACACTTTATAAATTTCATTGTGTACGTAACAATATTCTTAAAATTTTATTTTATACATAAATATTCTATAAATATTATTTTGCATGTAATATTATTCTAGAATTTAATTCTGCTGAATATTGTCTGAACTCTATTTTGTAAGCTTGTTGGGCAATGTATAATTTTTATCTACAGAACAATGCTCTATAAATTTTATTCTACGTATAAATGCAATTTATACATTTTTCTCTATAAGGTTATTCTATAATCTTTATATTTTATAATTTCACACAAACGATAATTTGATTCAAGATATTCATTATATTTTATATAATAATTTCGTTATGAATTCTACTACATGTCAAACTTGCGAATTTAAAATAGCATAAATCACGTAACCAATAACTTCCCATAAATGTTTAGTGAGATATATGAAATGAGAATGTAAATATTTAAAGACATTTGTACATCACAGAACATTTATCAAAAGACAGACACCGCGACTGTTTTATTAGAAATGTATTTCAACGGTAAAAGAGAATTGCAGATTTATTGCAAATATACGTCGCCGATTAACATAATCTTTGCTGGATATATTACATAAAAGAAAACCTGCAAAAGGACTTTGAGAAATATGTACCGTCACGAAATATTTTGTAACGCAGTGACTATGGAGCTCCTGGTCCATGTAAATTTGCTATTCCGATCAATTAATCGTTGAGATTCGAATGGGTTGTCATCAGCGTTCGGTAATTTACGATGTCAATCAAGGCCTTGTGCTGGGTGAGACTCTAATTATGGTAATCACCAGTCTGTAGTATTTCAAATGAAATTATGCCATGTTACGGTACTGTAGTTTTAGTGGGTTTCCTGAACTTTATCGGGGTCGCGTGCAGTTATACTTTTGTTTAACTATTGAACATTCTCAAGGTAAAGAGTCACTCTTAAAATTTATCTCATCAGACTATTATTATAAAACATTATTATCTGTCCTGTATTTTCCAAAAAAATACTTTACACTAATGATAATAAAAAATTGTAAATTAAGTCCAATTGGTAGAATAATATTAACTAAATCGCCTTTTTACAAAGTGTGTTTCATGCTTCAAAAAATGTTGTATATAAAATATATTAATTCTTCTGTTACTATATTTTATTACTACAGTGGCTTTTTGAATGAATTGAGTGGGATGAAATTTTCAGCATGTGTATAACTAACATCGATCTGCAAAACACGTATTATTAATTTTCATTAAGGGTCCAAATGAAAAAGCTAAAAATATGTAAATTATAATTTTTGGAAACTCTTTTTTGCTAACTCTTTCTTTTATAATATTAATCTCTCTTTTCATTATTCAATTAGTAAAAGAAATTGTTTTTAACTTATAAAGTACAATTTCAATAAAACACTTCATAAGAAGTTATAAGAAATGAGACTTGTTGAGAATAAAATAGACAAAAATTCGCAGTCCAAAGGGTTAACATCTTCAGTCACATGAATATTGAAAATGGCACTACCCTTGCAGACCGATCCTGACCCGAGCGCAGCAGGGGGATTAAGTCCATTAACAATTAACGTCGCTAATTCACAGTTAGCGATCGTCGGAGCTAAGGAACCGTTCCATCGAAAAGGAATAAGGAAACGGCGAAGTTCTCAGGAAATTGATTGATTCAACATACAGTGGCTCGCCGCGATGCACCGTAATTAATGGATTGTTCACACCTCGCCCACGCTATTTGTCTCCGCTCCTCTCGTTCGTCGTCGGGCCAGGCTCCACAGTCTTCCTCTCCAGTTTGCGGCGGCAAGATCGTTCGATAATTAATCACCCGGTGGCGATCACCGGTTGCCGGGATCCATTAACGAACCGATCATCTCCGGTTTCCTTTTATACGAGAACCGCTTCCGACTCCGGTCTGCAGAATGGCCTCGAACGCGGAGGAAATAATTTGTTTCGAGCGCGCGCGCAGCCCGCTCAAGAGATTAATACGCGGAGGGCTCGGGCCACTGTTGAATTAATGAGAATTAGCGGCGTGAATGGGATCATTGATTGCCGCTCGCGGACCACGATCGGCCCGGGTAATTGTTTCATTGAATTATTCAGCGGGATCGGTGCACCCGCGATTTGTTTCCTACGTGTTACCGTCCTCCCTTTTTAACCTGAGCTCACTGTTTTATGTTCGGCTTTCCCGAGAATAAGTTTGTACAGTATCAAATTACCGGGGAATCGAAAATTCAAGTATACAGTGGTACCGCATAATTTGCGAATTTTTCGTTGATGTTTCAGTGCAATTTATTCGAACAAGTACAGTAAAATATTTGTAACTTCTTAGCGTCCCTCGATATCGTCAGAATTTAGTGAGATTAGTTCCTGTTCGAGATGGTAGATGTCACAACACTGTTCCACTTAAAGTGCAATAAAACAACGATAATAAACCATGCATGAAATTTTGTAGCGTCATTGTAAAGATCAGTCTTTAATCCCATGGTAATTGAATTCGCGAAATAAATTTTTGAAAGTCAGTAAAAATGTTTAAAATTCAATCCTGTCAGGAAAGAATCCACTTGCCTTGTTCAATTTTTTTGCAAGGACAAAAGTGTTTCTAAAAAAGGAACAGCTTCGGGGAGTGAAAGTAGAAACTTGTGAAATGGGACCGCGTAGGAACCGCGATCTTTTTAAATTAAAATATAACAATTTTTGACCTCGGATACGATAAATCAAATCGTTCGAGACCGCCATAAACCACAGCTCAATTAAGTTGACACTGATGCCAGCAATTAATCGCCGGCGGAGTGAAATCGCGTGGACGTAACCATCAAAACGTTAACGTCGTAACTCACCGGGATCCTGAACCCGGGGCCGGTCGTTTCAAAGGATCGTTTCACGGGGGATTGAATATTCATCCTTAAATTTCAACTGTTCCCATAGAATTTCCTAGGCGATCCACCCACGTCTTCCCGAGAGGAAGGCGATCCATCCGGGGACCGTTAATCGCCGTCGACCGGTCCCCGGACGTGACAATAACGAAAGAGCATCATCGACGACCGTCTGAAAGACAAGACCTTGCCGGTGTAGTATAATGAATGGATCGTTCGCACCTCGCCCACGCTGGTTGTCTTTCTCTTTCTCTGTTGGCCGCGGACAGTGCCGATCGGCACGATCTCCTAGGAGGCAGAGAGACCAACTCGATAATTAATTACTTTGAGCGATCGAGGGCCGTAGATCCCGCGGAGCGGAGTCCCCCATTGGGAGTAGTAGGCCAATTTGTCAGGGCAGTCACACGCTTTTCTACGAACGCCACCGCTGACAATGAGTAAAAGGGCTGTCGTGGCTGATTACTATTCCATGGACGAGCGTAAACGCACCTCGAATCGAATTGCAAAGAGCCTCGCTCTTCCCCCCACCCGCCCATCCCTTTGCCATCGTCGCGACGTTCTTTGTCGCCTTAATAACGAGTATTAGATAATTAATGAAACCCCGGAAGGAGAAGCGAAGAGAAATTGTTTCTACCGGGTCCACAGAATTGACCGTACGGCGAATATTATATTGTTGATGAGTAAACTGCGAATTTTATGGTTTTATGACAAAAGTGGGTACATACAACTGAAAGCAGTGGACATATTAAAAAGATTTAAGGACATCGGTGTGTTACTTTCAGCTTGATAAAAAATTTTGGTTTGGCTCCTGTGCCAATCAATGCAAACATTTCTTATTTTGGAATTGTTTACTCAGTCCAGTTGTACGCAGAAAGACTTTCTTGGTTTGTTGCGATTATTATTATTATTATTATATATCATATACGGACCGAGGTCCTTTGTTATTCATATCAAAACGTAGACGAAATTTCTACTTACGTTACCACCATGCATATCAGAACTATGAACGACCACTTACCTGAAAAAAACAGAAACAGAACATTATTATAAAGTCTCTGTACAATCCAATTAGTTATACCATAGAAAGCGTCTCAGTTGAAGCATTAACTTCGCTAACAACTACCAAGGAAAAAATCTTTGAATCCTAAACTGAAACACAATCTCAGCCAACAAATTTGCGAAGACAATGGTTCGGCATAAAAGGTAAAATGGACGAAGCAGATCGGACGTGTCCTATTGCTTATTCAGCCCCGGGATAGAGTCACGTCGACGATCCGCAGGCGACACGGGATTTTCGCAACGTTAATCGTTGCGCCAGGTTTCGTACCGACCGAATATGCACATCCATTACCGATCCCTTGGTAGCGAGTCTTTTTCGCGGCAGCGTCATGCTGCTCGATCCGTCCGCGGGTAAACGTGGCACGGTGAAAAAATTGACGAGTACAAACCGCGAATGAATTAATCCGCGAGAGGCCCGATGCCGGGAACGATACGTAAGGATGCGCTGAACATGGTCGTGGCTGGTTCTTACGAGAATCGATTAGCATCCTGGCCCGCTGCCTCGGACGAGTCTCTATCGCTGCCTACGACCAAGAAAGTTGAATGGATCCCCGACTCGGGAAGCTGGGAACTTTTGCTTTTAGGAAAGTGAATAAGCTCTTCAGCACTTAACACGTTTTTGATGATCCGTGTTTGTCGGCTCTGACACTCTGATTTTCGTTCATCGTGTTTCTGTTATAGGTGTGATTGATATTATACGATGACGTTTTTAAGGCATTAAACATTTAAAGTGTTACTATATGTTCATCCATATTCTACTGATGCTAATAAATGTTTATTGTAATTTATTACTGCTATTAGAACAATCTTGAAACATTTAGAATAAGAATATAATTATACCCTAATAACCCATTCAGATGATAAATATTGAATCTCATAGTGTTATAATTAAACTGCGGATTTTATGCATTTATAGTAAAATGGGTAACTGCAATTTAAAACAGGAAGGAAGGAAGCAGGAAAGAATTTATGAAGTGACTCCTGTTCCCTAAACAAATGGAGAATATTGTTATTTTGCCTAAAAATCCGCAGTGTAAAATAAATATTGAATTTCATAGTGTTATAATTAAATTGCAGATTTTATGTATTTATAGTAAGATGGGTAGTTGCAGTTTGAAACAGAAGATAGAGTAAGAAAATTGAAGATTCTAATAATCGAACTATTAAAATTGGGGATGCAAAGAATTTCTTACGTTTTACTTGTCCTAGCTATAATAGAACTTTGTCCTAGATCTAGTGTTCAAACAAAGGCGATTCGGCGTCCACCATGGGCAACCCGAGAATATCTCACTCCAGAATTCGTAATCTCCGTCTTCAATCGCGACAAAACATCGTTTCACCATTAAGCGTAACAGCTTCCTCCGATTCCACTAATGAATCTCAGAATCAATCTTTCATTCTGCGCTCGTAGAACCGTCGGGCCAGCACCTGTCGATCGTTCCACGGCGATCCTTTTTTCGGCCGATTATTCCGGGGAACGCGTTCCTCGGGATCGAGACAGGCCTCGGATAGGATTCGACTCGTGACCACGAGGCTCTCTCACGGAGGTTTTCGGAGGCGTCACGTAGCCGGGTGGCCCTGTACCGAGAGGGCACGCCGCCGCACCTGCCAGGTCATTAGGGTGGAAACGCCAGGTAGAGATTGACTGGGAGACGAAGGCGAGGAGACACGTTGCTGTGCCGCTCTGCCGTCACGATGAGATAAAAATGAGTCGTGGGAAGATGTTTAGTAGGAAAAATTATTCACGTCTCATTGCCAATTTGTTAATGTATCTGGTTGTCCCCAAAAATTACACTATAATATAATTATTAACACTCTTTGACCTGTTGTATATGATTTTTCTCATTTTATGGATATGAAATTGATACAACACCTCATACAATACTTAAATGTGTAGTAATTAATTACTAGACAGTGGATTTGATGCATTTATAATATGACAAAAATGAGTGGGTGTAATCTAAAGCAGTAAAACATTAAAAGAATTAAAAAATACTGTTACATAATTTTTAGCCTAATAAACATATTAACCCTTTGCTCTACATCATCGTGTCAGACTCGTGATGAAGAGATTCAGAACAGAGTCTAATAAATATGTATGTTATTAATTTCCTTCAAACCGAGATGAAATTCTATTTTGGTTTCGTTAATGTATAGTTATTGGAGAACATGTAAGCATAAAATAGATATAAATTTTCTCCTTTGTTAGGAAATTATGAATTACAAAGGAAGGAATAAATCGTAGGGCACGGGGTTAAGAAAGAAAACTTAGTGTAAACAGTATTGTGAATAATGGTACAGTAATTTTTAGTGGTGACTGAGTTTTTGATTAAATTGCATAAAAATGAACAACTGCTATAAAAATTGACGTTTCCATTGAAAAAATCAGTCGACAGGTGCCAGTAAATTCGCAAAGAATTTTGAAAAATAGGTACCCTAGAAATTGGCCAAATAGGATTTATAGATCCTTCGGCTATGAGCCTATAAAAGGATTAAATCCTCAAAGACTAAATTCATAAAATAATCTGCAGGAAATAACCGAAGAAATCTCATTTAACACCAACATTGTTCGATTTTTGGGACACAACAATTGCACGTTAATATAACCTCGATCCCGTCGAGGGCCCTCGGAGCCGGAAAGGGTTTCCACGGTGAGCAACGGCGAAGCGAACGATGACAAAACAGAAGGGGATCACAAAGGGGACCGAATAAGATGAAGAGGGAACCAGGATACACAGCGGTAGTCCGCGAAAGAAAGGAATAACGCGTTGCAAGGGAATTGCGGTTAGCTAGAAGAGCCCGGGAATGCAGGGAGGAAGAGGAACAGAGGAAGAAAGAGGTGGAAGAAAGAGAAAGAGAAAGCCGCATCGGTAGAGGATCCAAGGAGGAGGTACCCGTCACGAACTACGGGCTAATTGTCCGGGAGATTGCTCCTGCAGCCTGCTGTGCGCTGCTGTTGCAGCTGATGCTGCTGTCTGTCCTGCACGTTGTTTCCTCGACCTCGAGGCAACCTCCGGGCGTCCTTAAGATCTTGATCCGCTCCGGGGATCGACTGGATCCACAGGCCGCGACGTGAATTATTGTTTTGTCGCGGGGAACCTGTGTTATTCCACGGAAATTTCTGTCGGGGCCCTCGTCTCCGGCGAGCCGAATGACGAAAATGAGACGGTACTGGCAATTAATGCCAGGTTATTACCGGGGAAATAGACAGCTACCTTTCGTGGAAACTGTTAGAGGTATTGAGATGCATCTCTCATCCGATCAGAAGATCGTTCTTCAGTAGCTGCTTCAGCTCATGTTGCTTTCTATTATTGTCGCAGAATTTTCGGTATAGTATTGTGCAATGCTGTTTAAACATCAATTATTGGTGAACTATTTCGTGAAATTGTTGTGAATGTTGTCTGTAGTCAATCGATAATTTGAATATTTTATTTGACTGATATTATTCGACTTGATCTTCATTTGATTTTGAGGATGCGTGAACGTGATGCTTCCTCTAATTGCCAGTGAATTTTTGATATAGTTCAATGCTTTTGGAACATCTCACCAATCGTAAAACAAAGAATTTCGACAGGTCCAGGGTTTTAATATTAATACCAGGACTCGTAGAGCAAACTACGAATATGGAGAGAACCTCCAACAAAGTGCAAAAAATTCGTATAATAATTCTGATGCACGGTGCAAATTGAGCCTGTGATACTTCGAGTAGCTTCGAAGCCGTCATGTAAAGAAGACATCTGTTCGCGGGTTCTGAACGAGCCACTTCGTACGAAATAATGACTGTCCATCAAACAGAAGACTAAAATTTTTAATTCGACACGACACAGATTTGCAGTAATCCTCGAATCTACGAGATCTGTCACTCGACACGCGATAAGGAAAGAAACATCTCTCTCGGAATGCTGGCGAAAAAATCTGCAAAGAGCCGGCGAAGCACCGGAGGAGCGTTATGCGAGGCAATTTTTCACGTGGCCCGACGTCGACGGGCGCAAACTGCAAAAACTATAATTTGCCGAGGTGAAGAAACCTATCAATAAAGGGGATTTCACGAACGGGATGGAACGGGCCGGGATGAAACGGCGAGTTGTACAAACAAGTTCAAGCGCCGGGCGATATTTTTTCGAGGCTCCGTAGAGATGCCCGGAAGGCAGCGGGTCGATCCCGGGGACCATTAATAATAACCACGAAGGAGTGTATTTAATTCCGAGCGGTGGTCCGCCATCTGTTACGTGATCACGTGCGCAGAAAACCGGCGCAATTAAACCGCGGATCGGGAACGATATGGTAACCAGAAAAATCACGTAATGAACCAACGAAACAGGATTAGCGGAGGACGTACCGCGCCGGGACAATAATCGGCTATTGTGCGGCGCGCCGCTGCCGTTTCACGTCCGCGAGAACGATTAGCTTGGAAGAACCGACATTCCCCGGGAAAATTTATGCGGTTTCAATTGACTGCAATTTTATAACGCGTTATGCAACGCGACCGCACCAAGCCCGGCACACGGACACAACGAATCCGCGACAAAAGTCACGGGAGCAGAAACGATGATGGACTCCGGCCAAGCTGCCCGCGTAATGGCGAACTGTTTCGCTTCCGTGTAAACGCGAAATTGTCGACAGTGACTCTCATTGACCCTTCTGTTCTTCTCGCGTAATTATTATTTCAGTCTCGTACAACTGTTTCTATAATAGAAACGTGTGTGAAGAATTTATCAATCTGTAACTGCGTTGAGATATCGTAGAAAATAAAATAATGTCTTGAATTTCCGTGGGAAAGTAAGAATTATCGGTTTATTAATTGACGTCTACGAGGCATTTCCAAAAAAATTGCAATTAGTCGAGAAAAAGGATCAATCATCGGGGACATACATAAAGCGTGAACATAAAATGTCCAGCTCGTATATAAGTACTATTTTAATACAGATGTGGATAAACATGTAGTAAAAAACAACCTCTATCCATTTCCATAGCGATTGTCATCAACAACAAACTTCTTTCAAAGTTTCTTCCGTACAGCATCAATAAATTAATTCTTTTAGCTTCTCAAGGAACTTGCAGTCGTTCGGTCCAGTTTTAGAAATGTTATTAGACTCGAAGGAGTGAATATTAATGATTAAATCCAGGCATATGTTCTTATATCGATTTGTTAAATCCACGTGCTTCGAGTGTGTAAATAGTTCGATTTTTTGTCATTCTACGTACTTCGGTGAACTTTGCGGGAGAGAAGTCAAGCAGAGCCCTGTCCTACTTAACGTCAACTAGGGTTATGTAATCAAGCTCGCAATGATGCGACTTTTTGCACCGTTGACTCTGTGTGCAACCGAGTTTCTCTGCGGACTTTATGCATTTATGACAGAAATGGACACGTACAATTTAAAGCAGTGAACATGTTAAAATTATTTAAAGACATCAAGGATAATCAAAAGGAGAACACAATTTTTATTTGGCTCCTGTGTCCTGTAATCAATGCAATCATTGTTTATTTTGCATAAAGATCCGCAGTCTATTAATAACATACATATTTATTAATTTCAGAATCTTCATCACGAGTGTGACTCGATGTTGTAGGGAAAGGGGTTAAGCAACCATCGAAGCAAATCGATTTAGCCGAAAATCATCCCTTAAAATCCACTCCCCAAATTGGACGAACCACCCTTCAGGACGGAGCTGTAATCTATCTACACAGAGTAGTCTTTTACTAGGTGAACCGTTGACGCGAAATCAAAAAGAAGAACCTAACCCAAAAATCATCCCTAAAAACCCACCCCCAAATTGGACGATCCACCTCTTAGGAGGAGGCAGCTAACTGATCTACAGGGAGCAGTGTCTCAATAGGTGAACCGTTGACACGAAATCAAAAAGAACAACCTCACCCAAAAATCATCCCTAAAAATCCACCCCCAAATTGGATGATGCACCCCTCAGGAGGAGGAAACTAACTGATCTACGGGGAGCAGTCTCCAAATAGGTGAATCGTTGAGACGAAATCAAAAAGAACAACCTAACCCAAAAATCATCCCTAAAAATCAACCCCCAAATGGACGATCCACCTCTTAGTAGGAGGCAGCTAACTAATCTACTCAAAGAACAAAATGCAACGACCCCAAAGCATTCGTGAAGCTATCACCGAGAAATCATCCCCCAAGGAGCGACCGGCATAAATCTCGTGAAAAATATTGGAACCTCGCGACCAGCCAACTAATTATTCCGCACGGAGTCCCGGGTTAAGTCGGACAGAAGCGAGCAATCTTTAAAGGCTCGGTTTAATATTCCCGGGCGAAATTTATGCGGGCCGGGTCTCGCGCGCGGCTCCGCCATAAGTTACGTAATCCCACACATGGTAGCACGGTGCGCTAGCCGAAGTAGCAGCGGACGATAAATCTTCGAAACGCGGTAACTCACGATGTTTCTCGCCTCTTCGGGCGAGACACACCGGGCTGCTTCGACGGAGAGAGAAATGAGGAAAGGCGGCTTTGTGGAAGGGTCGTAGAGAGGGGAGGAGAACGGGGAGGTTGGTTGAATAAAAAAGGGAAAAGAACCGGGGCTACGGGATGGTGTCATGCGCCAGGAAACGGGCACTACAGCGGGGCTGGATATCGAGAGACGTCGATCGATTGCACGACACTGCACGGGATATAGAGAAATTTCTTGCCGCGGCACGTTTCTCCTTGTTTTACAGAATGACACGACGCCGGTGCCGACCCGTGTACCAGCGGAGGAGCTACAACGCCGGTATTAGTTGCGCCGAGATCGTTCTTTACCCGGAAATATCGGGTATAGTATTCTTTGGCAGCGAGCATCGGTGATTTATTGACCGGGACCGGGGTTTCTTGCGATTTTGTAACCGAGCCGTACCAACCAGCCTTGTTCCGCGATCCCGGTCTAGTGGAAAAGGAAACTGGAGCGATTTAGAACGAACTATGTGTACCATGCTCCTTTCAATGGCGAGCAGTCATGGGTAGTTAACTGTCTAAGGAACGAGGAGGAATTTTTACGAATTTTTTCTCGATCAGCTAATAGACTCCCAAATCAGTAGACTCACATTTTCAACCCCTCCACTATGTGAATCGCACTCGCCCAAATGTTGAGCAGTTATGCTTAACTATCTGAAGAATAAGGTGCTGCATCTGTTCTACATCGAGGTGGTTACTCCGTGGTATATCTGATTTAAACGTTTTAATTAATCGGATACAATATTAACCCCTTGACATACGAATTGAATGAAATTCGGCGAGATCAAATTCGTTCTTTAATTTATTATTTGGATAAACTCAACAGAGGGAATTTTCGTACGAAATTCAAAGCATGTTGCTATTAATCTTAAGGAACACTTTACGTCATAGCCAGCGGATTTTGTGCACTTATGACAAACCTGGATAGGTGGAAATTGAAAGAATTAAAATTTTTATTTTGCATGAAGACCCGCAATCATGTAAAACATATGGCGGGTCTAAGACGTCATTATACAGGGGTTAAACGAAAGCTTTACAATTTAATCTAGCCTATTGGTCTGACATACACATTGAATTTTTCTCAGAGCGAGAGAAGTTCGAGAAACGCGAGGATAAACAATCGATGAATTTCTGCTCGAGTTCCGCCAAGCAATTAAGAAGCGCGCAGCGATCGCTATCAGGTCGAATGAATAATAAAAAGGATATTAAAGACGCGGCCAGTCATCGGTTGATCGAAAGAAACGCCGCGTCAGACGGACAAGCATAGTCGCGTGCAAGAAAACATCTCGCACGAAAGTAGCACGTGCACAAGTACTGGAGAAGCGGATAGCTACCCGTGCAGAGAGCACAGGTAGGTAGGTAGGCATATCTGCGCACACAGTGGCCGGTGAACCCGCCTCGAGAACGAAGCCTGGAGGTTCAAGCCAAGGTGGTGGCCCCAGGGCGTCGGGTCACCCAGATTTCAATCTAGATACAGCATTCCTCGGTTAATTAGTACTGGCTGACTGGCCGTGAGCTCCATCATTGGTCCGAACTCCTGCTACGCGTCTGCTACTCTGCACCCATCGTACCATCGCCGCCGCCGCCGCCGCCTGTCCGACCATCGTCGTTGACGTGTACCTTTCCCCCGTGGATTCGTGTCTACGTGTTGCTCCGGGCCCCTTTGTACCGTCCCGATGACGCACAGTGGGCCCGAATCGAGATGTACCCGCTCCGAGTCAATGCGACTTTCCTCTGAGTTTGACGGTATACAAAACTTCAGCCTCTTGTACCTTTTTTTCTCAGGTTTTTTACTGCCCCGAATCAAGATGGAGCACCCCAGAAAAAATACAACTATGCTTTTCATGAGAAAGTACAGCAGACAACATGTCTATTTTGTGTATTTTCTCAGGTCTTTTAATGCCCAGAATCAAGATAAAGCACCCCAGAAGAAAATATAACTATCCTTTTCATAAATTTGACCCTTTTGCTAAAATGAGAAAGTACAGCAGACAAAATGTCTGTTTTGTGTATTTTCTCAGGTCTTTTAATGCCTCGAATCAAGATAAAGAATCCCAGAAAAAAAATGCAACTATCCTTTTCATAAATATAACCCTTTTGCAATTTGCTAAAATGAGAAAGTGCTTTGTTATGCATATTTTGAGAAAATGGAAATAAACAAAATCTTATTTTCAGTGGTAGTAGCCTTTATTGATATGAAATTAATAAAAAACATATATTAAATTCTGTGAAATTTTGTATTCTAGCATTTTTTGAAAGCTTTCAGGAACCATAAATGCATGAAGATCCGCAGTCTATTCACAAATGCATCAAATCCGCGGTCTAGTAATAAAGTAAGAATAAACATACTGGCAGCCTAAACCTTCTATAGTGAATATAGTAGTTTCAATGTCTACAATAATTGCGTTCTTATAGAATCGTGTATGAAAACATAAAAAAGTATGCATGCATCAATGGAATTCTGAAATAACGAACGTTCATCCTCCCGAGAAGCAGAAAGAGCAGAAGCGTGTTCAAAGTTCTCGAAGGATTCCTCGAATTCCCAACGCGATGATCTAATCGCAGACAAGTCGGAGTCCCACTTTTTATCGGAAGGACCGTCGTAACATTTAACCTATGACATGATCCTTCGGAGGCGAAAGGTTAATCGCATAGCACTGATCGATTCCAAGAACGATCGTAAAACCACGACGAAATTTACATCGTTCTCGTGCAGCCTGCGTGTTTTCGTGATGACACATTATGTTGGCTGTGCGGACCCCTGACATCTCTAATTTATGTGATGATTTGATATGTTACTCGTTCAGAAAACAACACCAGCTGTTCCCGAATGTATCAAAACAACATATTTCTCAGCAGATCTCAAAGAAATATCAACAATTTTAATTTTTATTTATGCTCAGATAAAATCTGGAATGACTCGAAGACATGCTTTGAAAGTTACGATGTATCTCGAGTACTCTTAACCACTTTTACTAAAAAATTGGGTGATCACCGTTAGCAAAAGGAATCGTTATCATTTTGCTTAAATGAAATATTTTATAATCCGTGTGAAATTAGGGGGGTCATCAGTTTGCCTGTTTGAAATTTGTTTAGAAATTACAGGCCTTCGAAGTTCGCAATTTTTGCCCATTTTGGCGGGAACTGGCCTCACTTACGAATTTTTATCTCAGGAACCGTTTGTCCGATTGAGCTACATCTTTTTTAGTTTGCTCAAGAGGTGTGGGCTATTATAAAATAATTTTTTCAACCTCGATAATTAACTTCATCATATTGAAAAATGTAAACAAATTATTTTTTTGACCCCGGCAAATCGGCGAGCTGTCGAGGCAACGGTTCAGGATAAATTCAGTAATAACGATAGGTCGAGGCGGCACGACATTTTATTGTTAACGTCTAATGAGATCAATGATACCGATCGTAAAAGGTTAGACAACAGATAGCAAAGGGTAAAATAACATTCTGACCTTTTACGATCGGCCGCGTGATACCGTTATATTACGCGGCGCGGCGCGGGGTGTGCAGTTCCCTTGATTACGCGGCTTTTTGCGATTGCTTACGTGTGCACACCGAATTATCTGTCCGCGTCGATCGTGTGCCGCCGCCTCTTATGCAATGATCTCGTTCCGCCGCGCTGGAATTCATTGTTTTCCGTGTGCTCGCCGCGCGAGTGAAGAAAAAATATATACATATATATCGTTGTTTCCATTCTACGTGACTTTTCGTAGTCGTCGTCGCCGCGATCTCGCGACCATAAACGTGGCAACGCGTCGCGCTCTAGATTTCCTCGGAACCTTTACTCCCGGATGGGAAACGCTCCTTATGTATTTTTAATTTTAAACTGCAATTAAGTGACACGCTTCCTTCACATTCACCGTCTAATTAGGTTTGATAGCCTCTGAACCAACAATGAAGCTAAGACCTTATTGCGAAATATTTTACTTTTAAGCCGAGTGTGCCGAGGATTGCTGTGATTAGATTGCGGATTTTACGCATTTATGGCAAAAACGAGTTGGCGCAACTTGAAACAGTACAGAAATTAAAGCAATCCAAGGGACGTTGATTATTTTTCATTTATTAAAATCTTTAAAGGAAACAAGAATTTTTAATCTGTTCTCTGCTTCTCTTGCAATTGATTGAAACAATTTTTATTGTCCATAAATATACGTAAATAATGTTACATTTATTCAGTCAAAATGGAGCTAAGCTGATTACGCAGAATTACAATGAACGCTGTACATTTCAGGTATGTACACCACAATAATCTAGTACGATTTCAAATCTGAGACAGAGTTAAACATAAGTCGATCATGCAGAAATATGTAATTATATGCTATTCATATCAGATACTTTCACAGTTAAATGCTACGATTCTCTTACTTTCGCCATCCAGTGACATACTATGTCCTTTGGAATATGAAATGGAGATTGTAAGAAAGTCGCTAATGCAATATGTTTCATTCGAATGATTTTAGTAATCGAGGTTGCAAGATAACGAACGTGTTCGATCGTCTTTTTCAATTGACAAGCGTTTGAAGAGTTTCACCTTTTGTACAACCATTAGTACCTTCTTCACTAATTTAGCAACTAGTACAGGTGTTACAGGTTAAGCATAAGCATTTGATCAAGCTCTGGGACGTAGATTAATTAATATTGCAATTTTCATACCTCACAGCACCGTTGTGGCATATAAAAATGTGCAAACTTCATGAAATACAATATTAATATAAATTGTACGGTTTAATCGGAGAATTTTACTTTCTAATTATTCGATGCATTATGGGAGAAAATAAAATCTCACTGGGATTTCTATTTGCATGAACTTGTTATATAAATGGAGTCATAAAATACTGACTGAATCAGTTTCACGTTTGAATTGAACACAAAAATTTAAAAAATTACTTTTTCTGCTCATGATGTATTTACTTACAATTTAATATACGCTGCTTCATTCATTAAATGCAATATATTTCTATCACGAAGTTAAAAACCTAGTCTCTATTAGACTTCTACAAAAATTCAACTTTAAAGATACTATAATTTAATATACTGTTTCATTCATTATAAATACAATTGTATTTCTGTCAGAAAGTTAGAAACCTAGTCTCTATTGGCCTTCTACAAAAATTCAACTTTAAACATACTATAATTTAATATACTGTTTCATTCATTGAATAGAATTGTACACAATATCTCTGTCAGAAAGTTAGAAACCTGGTCTATTAACTTTCTACAAAAATTCACAACTTTAAAGAAACTCTAATTTCAAATTCTCTGGAGAATAATCTTTCCTGCAAGAAGTGAATTGATTTCTGAAATTCCACAGTTTAGAGGAACGATAAATTCATTCTTGACGACCAAGAAATCACACTGGAGGTTCGCAAAAACAGCCACCAACAAAATCACCCAAAACACAAATCTGCCACCCAATTCCAGTCTCGTTACTCTCGCACGGAACCCTATTCCCCACAATAATCCGTTCGCAAGAAACCAGCGCAGCGGCGGCGCACCACCCAGCACAATTTCCGCCTTTCGATTTTCCGACTTCCTGTCCTCGGTAAGAAAACTCCTAGCGGGAAACCGATCGGCGAGCCTAACTGACTCGGCGCGCGATCTAGGCTAAATCATCGACGTCCCGGTAATGGATTTCCGGCTGGCTGGCAGCCGATTATTACCGATCAGATTGATGCACCTCCGCAGCATGGTATCGTTATCGCTTGGCATCGGCACACGCGATTGCCGGTCTCGCTCCAGGATCATAATGATGAATTAGATCTCGCGAGGGAAGGGACGATTACGAGACTACGAGACGGGACGCGGCCGCGTCTATCCCGGATGCCGGTCTCAGAAATCGTTCCTTGTGCGGTTTCCGATGATCGTTGAATTCCACGATCTGTCCATCGACCTCTGATCCCGTGGCCGACGACGCATGAACGGGAAAAATCTCGGTACACGGCTTCACCTAACCCAGACCTCTGCACCTTTGCCATCGCGGATACCGGTCCCGCGCCGATAAAAACGCGTCATTATAGCACCACCTGGATTACAGTAGTGCTTCGTTGGAGTTGACTAAATCTGTAACGCTTACATTTCCACCGTCACTTTCTGCCTTGAGCTCGGTGTGACTAGCAAGGAAGCAAAAAAAAAAAAACATTGGGGAGAAGAGGAAGACGTCAAAGAAATGCCACGATTGTAAACAGTAATTTTACAAAAAAGAAAATTTCGAATGCAGTAATTTTTGTCTTACCTTCCCAGGCATATTACCAATGGATTGTTCCGATTTTTCCGATTAAAATGAGCCCAAACACGACGTAAATCACACCAGTTTTGTGGTCTTGATGTAAGTGACATAATTAAAAACATACGTGTAATTGTCACACGAAGTCTGCAAAAGTAGATCGATTTACGTCGTGTTTGGGCTCGTTCCAATCGGAAGAAACTCAGCAATCTATTGATACCATATTTGAGAAGATAGGACAAACATTACTGAATTGAAATTTTTATGGCACGTTTATTTGTTACTTTTTGAGCTACTCCTGATTGCAATACAGTCTTGGAAGAGAGACGTTGTTCTGTGACGCAAGAATTTGACTTCCGGGTCCCGAATCTTGCGAATTTAAGTAAACAGCCCTGTATTGCAACTTCGACGCGGTCTACTAAGCGTCAAAAGGAAGTGATCGAGCGGTCAGATTCAGCCGATACACAAACGAGTCACGTCGGGATTGTTTTTCTCCCCGATCGCGTCCACGCTCGACGGTGGAAAACCGATCGGCGGAAAGTAAACGTTTTCGATGCCGATCCGGGGCCACGCTATGGTCGATCGACGGCCAACACACCTTTCACTTGGTCTAGGTGTCCACCCAGACCCGCGGAAAATGCACCCGGGACCCGTTAAATGCTCGTCACTGGCCTTGAATCGCGATTGCGCGATGCGAATACTGAAATCGTGCGTTACACAATTTTACGTGTGGTGCTGAACTTGTAGATCTACGTTTATGGCTTGTGGTGGTGTGTAAAATAGAATGAAGCATGTAGTTTGACCCTCTGAAATTGGAATCCGAGTCTATTTTGACTCGTAGCATCAAAATCGTCATTCTGGTGAATTAATTAAATTAATTAAATAAACAGCTGCTGCACCAATGCAGCAATGCAACTGTTTTCAAAAACAATAGAAAGGTCAACGTGTTTACAAGTAGTTTGAAAAATTCATTAAAAAAATACAACAGTTTCTTTTATGCACAGGTTGATTTTTATATTTTTGAACGAAATTTATAAATAATACAGAATTATTATATTCTTAAAGTTCCAATGTTTATCCCTGATTTTATGTGTTTATATGGATAGCTGCAATTCGACACAGTGGAAAGATTGAAAGAATTGAATAGCCTCAATATATTAAGTGGCTCCCCTATCTTATAACAAATGCAGAAAATTTAATTTTGCACAAAGATCCGCTGTCCAATAAATAATCAGTTAAAATCGGTTGTGAAACTCGGCAACGAATGCAGAGACGTTTGAAGAGATAAATGATTACCAATGAATTTGAATAAATTACAATTGCCTAGTTTAAAAATTGAAGAATATATTAAACATTGCAATCGTGTTCCAACCTTGTATGATACTATTTAGAATATTATCTGGTAAATAAGTGTCGCCCGTAACGAGTGAATAATATGTAACACATTTAGAGTCACTCGCCAGGCGACTCTTATGGAAATGCATTTACCGACTGCGACAGAATTTACAATAATTTCCTAATTACCACGCAAAGTGTGTAGCTTGTATACTTCTTATTGTCCCATAAATTCTCGCTTATCATAAAGTTAGCGCAGCAATTAATTAATGCCAGTGGTGGCTTTTAATGCGACACCACACAACGACGACGACGTCTGACTCATTAATATTAATCACGCGGGGTTATAGCCGTTTAAGTACGTAATGCCACTCGCTTAAGTATCTGATATTTGGAGTCTAGAGGTCTCGCGAATCGAAACCGACGACAGATACTCGTAGAGTTTAAACGATTTCAAGTGGGTATCGAGATGAAGAAAGTCCATGGTCGCATTGCAAATTGCAGCGTACGTCAAATCGACAGGATGTAAACAAAATACATAAATACATAATGTGAAATTCAAATGATCGGTAATGAAACGCTATTCCTTGTTTTGTCGGTGCAACAGATTACTGGAAAAAAAAGAAATTATCGAGCGCGAATTACCTAACCCAGACCCCGAACCCAGAGGATATTCATAATCGCATTTTTAAGACCAGTCTATTAATGATAATCAATGTTCCTTTTCCAGAAACGCTGAATGATTACATTCGTCTAATAGCGTGTGCATAACCGTGTGCCAATGACTAATGCATTTTTAATCACAAAAACCGATAACGCAAAAACGAGAGGAAGGAAGAGGTGAAGGATATTGGACACTAATGGCTCCTACGTAGATGTATAATGGGAAAGCATTTTAAAAATACCTACTAGATTTTACATGCACTAATCTGCCTCGTTTTTAATATACGTTAAATCCTCTACTAACGCAAAAGCGTCAGGGAGGTTTGTTTGCATTTTTCGTAGACGGACACTATGTTTTTGAGCTTCAAAGACAGAGCTGACTCTCCGCTTGTCCTTCATTCCCATACGCTGTCCTCCCTTGCGCCCGAAACGTTCATCGTCAATTAAACCACTAAGTACAATTGAAATTATATCGTGTTTGGCCTTATTTTAATCAGAAAAATGCCACAAATATATTGGTGAAAGTTTCATAGAGAAATAAGTAATAATAAAAAAGATTTTATATTGGTATTATGGCTATGCTGACGATTGCGACTCTCCGCGTCGCATTAGTAGCGGTTCACACCGATATACCCGAGCCGATATCAGTAACTAATCGAGATTTACTGTACTATTCATTATAATTCTTCTATTTCGAACATCCCTAAATGATTTCATATTTATAAAGCATAAAAGTAATATTTCTTCACTATATCCATTCTGAAACAACAAAATTGTTTCCTAATCTTAGTTTCCTTAAATTCCACAAGATAAAATTGTACAAAGCAGTTCAGGAAACGTAAACTACAATTAATCCGAACATTATCCTTCCTCGAGCATTAAAACCATCGACAGAGAAAATGAGCAATCATCACTGTTTCTAAAGTGCGTCGAGAAGAAATCGGAATAAAAAATCGCCGGTTTAGTATAATGCGGATCGTAAGAACAGAAAACGCATAAGGTTGATTTTCTAATAGCTCGCAGACTAATTGCTTCGAATAACACGAGCGTGCGCTAACCGGTGATGAGGAACAGTATTGTAAATACCGGTGCGTGTATCAGATTGCACTCGTTACACGGCGCACGCTAATTTACTCGGCAAACTGAAGGAGCCTGAAGCCCATGTCGTCGCGGGAGTTCACTGACTTTCATAATTCAGGCTACGTTATTGCACAACTAATAATCCCTGCACTCGCCGGGGAAAACGTTGCCTTAATGCTCGGACATGCTCGGATAATTCCACTGGTTTAATCGGTGTGCCCGGCGCGGTCATTCGGACTGACGTGTATCTACCTGTCAATATTGCCGATCCGCAAGTGCGGCCAATCTGTTTGGGTAGCTTTCGATAGCCACGTATCACCGGGGAATCTGTCCTTCACGGTTCGTGGGCGTTCTTGCGCGCGAAACTGTTACCGCGCGCGAGACCATTTTTACTGCGACGGAACGATTGACAGTCTGGCAAAACATCGGACTTCGGCCAATTCTAATCGATAATGACTGCACAGCGGATCTTTATGCAAAATAAGAATGTCCTACCTGCATTGTAACAAAGAATTAGAAATTTATTTAACCCTTTTTGCATTCGGAGCTATTTTAACTGGAAAATTAAACGTTTCTTCCGGTGTGAAATATTTCCATTCCCTATGATTCTTGAAATTTTAAGGATATGAAATTGGTATGGTACCGATATATTTAATAATGTAAACAATATTTTGAATAATGGTACAGCAATTCGAAGTGGAGCCTCAGGGTGACAACCGAGTGCAAAGGGTTAATAGGTTGAAAACAATATAACAGTATTTTTAAATTCTTTGCACTTAATTTATTGGTGCGGACGCAAAGGCACCGACCATGGGCGATGTACCTGACAAGGACGTTGTAACGGGCAAAAACCTTTTCTATTATTTTATTTTATTTTACAACCACCGCGTTCCGAGAACCTCAACCCTCACAGATCGACAACACGTGCGACAGACCACCGAAGCGATGAGCAGCATAAACAATTATAATGTACCGGCGACCAATCAACGAACGCTACACTTCCCCACCTAAATCGACCCTTAACCATTCACGAAAATACCGAGGTGACAATCGCAGAATTGTTTTGATCGTGGCCGGAGGAACTTCTGGTTCGCCGTCTCGCGTTTTCGATAAATGTGTTAGTGTTTAGTGATTGCGTACAAGTATTCAGACGTATTCGCGAAAACGGCAATGCCTTGTATGTAGATCCGACGGAGGAACAGACGATTCTGGAAAATTTGTAAGTACGTTTTACATTGGTATCTTTTAATGTTTTGCAACTTTAAATTTATTATCGCCACGGGCAAGGAGCCTACTTACAATATTAATGTGATTACGATTTTGTGTATCAACTTCCAAAAAATACGTTGTATTATTCATGGGCTGAGCTGATACATAATCGCTTTTATGAGTCTTCAAGGCATAGTGTGCTACTAATTTCCCAAGTCATTGCAATTGTTGCATTGTCATCACTATTTTATTTTGAATTGCTAATCCGGGAGACTCTAAAGAACCAAATATATCTGTGTACATTGTACATAACCGTTTCGAACAATTTTTGAGAAATTATTTATTTGAGAAATTATTATTTCTTCAATTGAGTAAAATCCATTGATGAATACGAACATACGTCTAAGTATTAACGAATGAATTGTGGACTTTTATGCAAAATTAACATATTGTATCTGAATTCCAACAACTAGGACGCAGGTATAGTTTTTTAAATATTTTTTTATTGAAAATTTCATTTGTGATTGGAATTCCTGTCCGTAATAATTCTATTTGATCGAAAATAATATAATACTATTATTACACTCTTGAATCAAATTTACCCAATAGCCATCAGTATATAGACTGCGTTATTTCATGCAAAATAAAAATGTTCTATCTGAATTTCAACAACTAGCACGCAGATATAGTTTTTTAAATATTTTTTTTATTGAAAATTATATTCTGTTGGAATTCTTGTCCGTAATAATTCTATTTGATTGAAAACAATATAATACTATTATTACACTCTTGAATCAAATTTATAAAAAGAATGATTTGTATCAATATTATAAAACTTCTTCTATATATATATTTACTTCTTTTCTTAATAATTTTATCGAGTTGAAACCGATACAGTAGTTTATCATAAAATTCTTCAAATGTTATCCCTGCTTGACATTCGATGTAGTCGTGTTTCTCACGAATTGATAACATCCGCAGTCACCGGTAAACAATGTATTAATTTGTCCGGTGATCGAACTCTCTTTCCCGGAATTTAGAAATCACATAAATAGTCTAGCCGGATCGAAAACAAATTTTTGTTCGACTCTGTTTATTTTCCATTGTTGGGCACAGGCCGGAGGTCACTCGTTCGTAAAGCCGATGCGTAACCCGACCTGGCTGTGTCCCGCAGGTCGTAGCCTGCTGTTTTTATCTGGCCATATTTCAGGATGATTCCACGCTTAATGTTCCTCCTCGGCGAGCCGTGGCCAACCCTCTTTACGAAGCGGCCACGGTGACAACTTAACCCGTGGATCGGTTGCGACCAGCGTCGCTTTACGAGCGTGTCGAAGCGTCAAGCTGAACCCTGACCGCTTCCACGAGAGCGTTACCATCGACGGGAAGGCGATTTCGACGCTCGTTATCATCACTTCCGAGATGGCACCGTGGTTTCTACTGTTTCCCCAATGGGATAGTCTATCCCCGATACTGTCTCTTAATTGCGTAGGCGAATGGTGTGCAAACCTCGCGGAACGGATTGGATTAAACCTCTACACGTTACCTTACTACACGAGTTTTGTCTGCTCTATACCTCCTACGATTTTTAAAACCAGTTCGAACGTTCTCGAGAATTTTTATCATCGCCTACATGGAACTGTGTGCAATTATGACTTGTTCGCTCCGTATCTAATTTTGTAGCCTCTAGGTCTGTCTATTTTAATCCTTTGCACTCGGAGCTATTTTAACTCGAAAATTAAACAATTCTTCCGATCTAGAGTAATTCCATTCTATATAATTTTTTCCATTTTATGGATATGAAAAATATTTAATAATCTAAACAATATTTTGAATACCACCCGAGTGTTAAGGGTTAATTAGTATTCTGGGGAGTCTCGTGACTAGACTGCGGATTTTTATACAATTTTTAATTGTTCTACGCAAATATAGTCTTATTTTTAGTGGTGGTAGCCTTTATAGATCTGAAATAAATAAAAATCGTGAACGGTGGAATTTCATATTCTAGCATTTTTTGGAAATTGTAAGAAGCCACACATTCATAAAGATCCGCAGCCTACTCATGACTCCAACAAAATATCAGGTTTTTTCACTTCTTTAGAACACTTGGGTTTTATTTACTCTTAAATTAAATACTTCAAGGCATCTGAGGAAATTTATACAGAATTTTAGAAAGGTCCTAGTACAAGTCTCACTTTTACATTTATATTATTATAACATTTTTTAACAGAGTTATAGGAGTTTAAAGTCGACAATGAATTTGCTTATAAAAGAATTGAGTTTTCAAAAGAATGGAAGAGTAGTTCTATTTGGAAATGATCTAGTGAGATTATGTTCCCCGTCAGAACTACTGAATTTATCGTGAAAAAATATTCAGACTATACTATACAGCACTAATAAAGAAGTGATAGATGCTAGACTCCGCTTTCGAGTTACACTTTTGTGTTAGAATCGAACAATTCCCGTGCAAAGTATCGTTTTTCTCGTGACCGACAGGTTTCTAAATGACCACATTCTTCGATATTTTTCGCGCCACTTGTCCGGGAGTATTTTATCTCGTGGAGAATTATTCACAAGCTTGAAAGCGAAAATACATGGAACTACATCAGTAAAATTTCACACCCTATTAAACTTTTTATCGCTATCCTTGATGCATGAAATCTAGCTTGATCTTGTAACCAGACCGGTCTCCAATTCATTAATGCAGACTCTTTTTTCTGCTAATTTAGACTCCACTCGTTCAGAGCCTGTCTATCCTCCTTAACATAATGTCAATCATTTTTACTGTTTATGTAATTCGAATTATATATTCGAACCGTGATACTAGAACCCATATACATGGAAATGTAGTCGAGATAATCGAGAACCCATCGGGTTTGATAGTTATGACTTTCGTAATGCGATTATAAAGCGTAATGGGCACCCTCTTCTTTTATGTCTGTCTGTGTGTGTGTGTCGGCTCGTCTTTCATTTTCTGGGTTCTACTATTTCAAAATTTAACAGTGAACTCGAGCATTAAAATATATCAGCATTATTGGCCTCTAAAAATGAGAACACTAAAAATTCAGTTGTACACGACGTGAACAGCAACAGGTTTTTAACCATAAAAATTTCCTCAGTTATTTCCAATGAATTCATGCAATTTCAATAGATACTAAATGGCACTAAAGTAACGCTAAAACACATAGCTGTAATGAGTCCCTTTCGCAAAGGGGTTGCCCACGCGAAATGAAAGAAAATGAACTGGATGCCGCACAGAAGGGCAGAGTAAATGAGAGTCGGCTTTTAAAAATGTTTTCAACTCGGAGATGCGAAATACGAAGCAGGCAGTACCCAAGTAATTCACACGCGAAATTAGTTGTCGGCCCGTGGCCGTCGTCGCTTTACTCGATGGCAGCGGCGATTGCAGAGGTCTCGGTGGCCTCTGGTAACCGAAAGCTGAGGATTATTTGCGCGGATTCAGGTCTCTCCACATAAAATCGCTCCATTTCCGTGGCTCGGGCAAGGTCAAGCCCGTTTCCATCGAGAGCGGAATAACGCTCAGCGGGTACGCAGGGCTATTCGCGAGCGAAGATACCGAACGAGCGTGTAAACGTCGCGTATTTCACGCCAATGAAAACCGTACGGATCATTACGGGCGATCCCGGGCCCCGACGAGGAAATTCTCGGTTGCGGTCGTTGCGTATATAGTAGGCAACGTTACGGTCACACTGGACCACTGCAAAACACGAGAAACCCAAATGAGACCTCAACGGAGAATGAGGAACGGCACCGGCGAAAGTAGAGATCTCGCTCGAGGACGCGAAGTCGAGGAAATCTTTATACGATGGAGTTGTCAACATTTTTATGGGATCTCTGTAACGAGACTTTCTCACAAATGGTTTTTGCAGCGGCCGTGTGACGTAAGAATTTTCATAAAGTAGAATTTTCATAAAGTAGAATTTTCATAAGACACTGTTCGCTGGTTGTATATTTTAAGACGATCCAGAAGTTCAGGAAATCTGTGCAGGAGGAATTTATCAACGTTTTATGAGACGTCTGTGACGAGATTTGCTTGAAACGTAGTCGCAACGATTTCTTTCAGCAGCGTTGTGACGTAAGAATTTTCATATAGTAGAGTTTTCATAAGAGACGGTACATTTTAAGATTGAAAATTAAATGACGTGGCGTAAGGACGTTCTAGAAGTTCAGCACATCTTTGCAGGACGAAGTTGTCAATGTTTTTATGAGACGTCTGTAACAAGATTTGCTTGAAACGTAGTCGCAACGATTTATTTCAGCAGCGTTGTGACGTAAGAATTTTCATACGAGACGATTGCTTTGAGTTAGCGTATGGCTGCTTGTTGTTTTCTGAATAAAAATGAAGCGACACAGTCTAAAGTCTCTAGGGAAAAAAAAAATAAAATAAAATTCTATGACAATGTAAATGCATAAACTGTGCAATTTGGTTGTTAAGTAGCCTCCGTTATTAACACGACGATAACCATGCAAATTGTCTACGTTTAGCATAACTGATCACTATTTCATTTTCAGCAAAGATAAAAGTGTTTTACTTTTACTTTACATAATTACGTAGTCATTTATTCCACCCGACGATCTTTGCTTCGTAACATTGTTTCTATTGCATTCTCAAACTGCTTGTACTGCTTGGTGCTAATGCAAATGGAAATATGGCCTCAGAAAAATGTATAATGAATAACATCTTTGGATATGAGAAGTACTTTAAATGTGCATTTGCTTAAAAGTTTACAGTGATGTTAAAAATTGTCATTAGTCTTTCATCAACTCGTCAAAATCGATATTAAATCTGCTTCAATCTTTCAAATTCGACTTCAAATTAGTTAAAATCATTAAAAGCTCGACACAAGAAAATTGCATGGAAGAGTTCAATGATATTTGACACATGTCTGAAATATAATGAATAACATCTTTGGATATGAGAAGTACTTTAAATGTGCATTTGCTTAAAAGTCTACAGTGATGTTAAAAATTGTCATTAGTCTTTCGTCAACGCGACAAAATTGAAATTAAACCTGCTTCAACCTTTCAAACTCGACTTCAAACTAGTTCAAATCATTAAAAGCTCAGCCCAAGAAATTGTATGAAAACGTTGAACAATATTTTTATATGTTTGGAATACGATGGATACCTTTGAGTAGCACGAATAGCGTATAGAATTTATTTACACTTCATCGTCTGCATTGAATGCAGATTAGCACCATAATTCGTGCATCAACCTAAACTCAAACTCAAGCCTTCTCAAACCGCCGAATCGAGTTTGACCCTCGAGGGATCAAGGCCGCGCCCATAGCGTCGTTCAATAAATCAGATGATCGCACAAAAGGGTTACAAGTATTTCACGAAAAACCGGTCCGACTGTTCGTGGCTCGATTCCGGTGGGGTCTCGGTGTGACTTGCTCCCGGGTCGTCCCTTTTCGCGACATAATTGTTTCGATGGAACAACCGAGCGTACACGAAACCCCATGGACCGATCCCCTTTGTTCGCTCGAGGTGGTTTCTCCGGTGGAGTCCCGGAAGTCCGCGAGTCACGTCGTTAATAAAGGGCCGTGGGCTCGCGAGGGGCGCCACTATGAGCTCTCTTTAGCCAAAGATACGTGACGTTTATGGCGGAGGACGGTATCGTAAAGGCATGCCTCTCCCTGACGTCTCTCTTTCTACCTTTTTCGTTCCACGGCCGCGACGCGTCGCCCCGCTACGATTCGGTGGGCGTAAACGTAACGCTGCTTCCTCCTCGATTTCTTCTTCTGTCCGGGCGCAGAGCTCGTTCTCCTTTATCGCGTTGCTCCTTTTCTGGCCTCCCCTTTAATCTCCCTGCGATTCGTTCCTTTTCGTTTACCTCGGGCACTCGTTCTCGTTCCATCCTTCCTGCCCCCGCGGACCCCGATCGCCTCGGACTCTTCGTTAATTCGTGCCCCACCCTCCTTAGCGTCTCTCTTTAATGTCGCTTAACCCTCTCTCCTTCTACCTCCAGGCACATTCGACTCTTGCACCGGTGGTTACTGAAATGTCTCGATATATGCGCAAAATCCGGGTCCTAAATGTCAATTACTTCGTGCACAGACTTTACCACCTGATCAGACAATACTAGTCTAATGAAAAACACGTCTTTGCTTTTAATGACTTCTTTGCGACAACTTTATCAAAGTGTTCGCCATGTTTTTCTGATTCAGATGACTCCAAACACGATACAGTTTGGATCATGCTTACTCGTTTAATCCACGATACAGCAGAACCTCGATTATCCGAACTAATACAGTCGGGAAAAAAGTAAATGTTTCGAAAGTATTGAGTTTTTCGTGACTGTGTCCTAATACTTTTTTCTTGAGAATAATACGAGGAATTGTTTCATGCATAAACAAAAATGGAGTTGCATTTTAAAAATATACAGAATTGCATTTTCATATCGACTGTATCTCTTCATATGAAGATCTTCAATTGAAAGAAAATATGCTGCGAATTGCGTCGTGTTTAGTATCATTCTAAACAGAAAACTATCGCTATCAACATGTTGGTAAAAGTTTCATAAGAAAAGGTTAACGTTGCACCTATGAATTTTAAATAATTTTTTGCCGAACAGAGGAAATTTGCGAAAGACGGTGAAGATTTAATTTCTTTTAACGTCATATGTGAACTAATAACAGCGCAGCACTACTGATTAAAGTAAAGGTAAAAAAGATTTTTTTCGAAGTTGGTAAACCGGATTTCCTTCTTAATTCCACTGCACCGTGCGCACCTCTTCCTCTTTTTCTCGCGAGACACGCCGATGCACCTTTTAATCGCTCTCTTTATTGGCACCGGGATCCTTTTGCCTTATGCGTTTCATTACCTTGTTCTTCCGTCGTTCCTCTTTACTTGTTTCTGATTAGCGTTATGGTCTCGGCCTTGTTTCTCAATTCCTCGTGGCCGCCGTTTTTGCCGGTGGCACAGGATGCGCGTCGGCATTCGATTCGCCGAAATCGATATTTATTGCCGAGGAAATGAGAAACGCGGCGATCGTGTACACGCCCGGCTCGTTGCCCGTTTGATTTCACAGTTACGATTTTTCTTTTAGCCGCGGTTCTTTAGGCAAATTCTCATTTTCTGTGTTTCATAAAAACTGGAATAAAGGATGCGCTCGTTGCCGACGAAATTTCTTCTCGAACCTCGTTCGTGTGCGTGCGTTTCTTGTGTCTCACAGGTTTGCACGCTCAGACAATCGTTCGCGTATGTTTAATTAATGTATTGCGCATCTGTGTTTTGTTCAATTAATTTTTTACCGCAGAAGCAGTGCTCTGATTTTTTTAAAAATTTATTTTTTTATTTTAACACACTACCGACCGGTGATTATTGCATGATTTTGAAAAATCTATGGTACATAGCTAAACACTTTTTAATGGAACCTCCAATAGCAACAACAATTTTCATTGTAAACTAACAAGTCACTCTCAATCACGTGATCTAATAGTTTCATTTAAGATTGCAATGTAAAAGAAAATTTCTATGCTTTCTTTTGGTACAGTTAAAATTTAATTTTTCACACGAAATTATGTCATCTCAACTCCAGGTATAATTAAATATCGTTGTTGAAGTGTAACAAGGCTTGATTTATAGAAGTAACGTAACTCTCGTGTTTAATTACGCCTCGCGATTACTTAAGCACTGATCGTAAAACACGAGGAAATCGTAATTCACGTTTATAAAATGATTTATGTCTTTACTAACGCTATACTGACACTTCCGATCGTACCGAAACTTAATTAACGCAAGCCCGCCTTCTGCGCATTAATTATGGCATCCCGATTTACTTCGCTAATCCCGAATCTTGATAGCTTCTTCAGTAAACTGAGGTAGCAACGCACGTAATGATCTCTTTCTAATTCTCATTTCTTTCTCTATAATGATCCATTCAAACAAGGTCTCACAGCAATTATATTATCGAAAGCGAGCTAATAGAAACGAGGTAAAATATAATTTTATGTCGGTTATAGGAAATTATTGACATACATTTTTATTAGAATCTTTTCAAAATCTTTATCACGAGTCAGACACGATATTGTAAGGCAAGGGGTTAACAAGCTTCCTGAGCACAGTGCCGTACCAGGAATATTCTAAAAATCCTGGAAATCTGAAAACGCGTCGATCAGCCAGGGAAACAGCTGAACGAAGCGGCGGAGCCAATAAAAGAGCAAGTGCTGCAGCGATAAGGAGATCGGGAGAGGCAGAGAGGAGTCGCGGCACGATCTGGCAGCAACAGAAGAAAAAAGGAAAAATAAAGGAACTGCAGGAGAGAGGGTGCACTTAAGGCTGACCGTGTATCAATGTCTGAATCACGGTATTGGTAGCCGGGCCGCCGGCTGAACCGGAAAAGGGCAGAAAAAGCCTGATACCGGGACGGCGCCACCTTACGCTCCCGTCTCTTAATTTAGACGCCGCCCCGTGAAAATATTCTCTCCCCCAATCCCCGTTCTTCTACGGGGCCCCGGGACCATGGTGAGGGACGTTGGTTATTGCACCGTCGACTATAGAAACGCCGTAAACACGTCGCGGCCGCCGGAGACGGGATAAAACGTCGGTTTTATGCGAAGGCGTTACCGGCCGAGGGAGATTCCCCTTCGTGATAGAGACATGTTTTCAGGTATTACCCGGCCGTGGACAGGTACGGGCTCTTAGAGCGGCGTTACGACCGCCTTGGAACGCAAGCTCGCTCTTAATCGGAAGACACAACCGGGGCTGGGCCCCTCTCCGGACCCCTCTTCTGCGTGCCCTCTCTGCCCTCTTCGGGAAGCTGTTTCCTCCGAGAAATCGTTGGACCCCGTTTTTACGTCGATATTTCGGATTGCCCAGGCCCTCGGACGATCGCGTTATACTGTCGAACAGGATGCAAGCAACCTCGATGCACCGGGCCTCGCGCTTATAATCGGATTAGGGTTGATTGTATGCGGCCGCGGTTGGTTGGTTGCTAGAGACTTCAGGCTTCGGAGGGCGGTGCTGCGCAAGCGACTCGCGGCGGGGATGGTTCGTTTAATGCTTTGTTTAATGATGTGATGAAAAAAGGTCATTTGGACGATTGGGTGGAGGCATGTTGCTGGGTTGTCTTAATTGAAGTGTCTCTGTTTGAGATTGTGCTGGTGAATATGTTATCGACACATTTTAGTTGTCGAGTACCGCTGTAGATCTCGTCAATTTGTTTCTCTAGAAATTGTTTGGAAGAACTGTATACTGGGTGGGTCACCTAACGTTTGTACCTCAAATATCTATTTATTTTTCAAAATTTTTTAGAGATATCAAGGTCATCTTAATTCTAGGAATGGAACCACCCTTTTTTGAACACCCACAATGAGTTACTATAATTAGAAATTGGCTAGGTGAAATATTAAAACAATAAAAGGTTATAAAAAATTTAAGAATATTGTTTATAATACAAGATAATCATTAAGGGATGAAATAAATGTTTATTTTGAACAAATAAAATAAAAAAAAAACAGGACATTTTTATTTGGTATAAAGATCCGCAGTATAATAATTACTCAAGGTCATCCAAGGTCAAAGACAATTTTTTCTTTCTACATGAAATTGCAGAATAATTATTTGAAACACTATGCTCTGTCAAAGAGAAGTTTGCTATTCTTCTTTCAAAGAATAAGTAGTCCCACAAGAAATTATGTTCAATTACTCAGGGTGATTTGGTGCACGATTGAAATAGCTACTATTGTTAAAGAGTGGACTAGAATAAATGCTTAGCTGTGACTTTTTTAGAGTGCTGAATAATTGCCTGCAGAGTTAATGTGTTAAGTGATCACGCCTATCATGCGATGCTGGAATGCAAGAAACGAGGTTCGCTTGCAGGTACGTATCGTGGTTCCACTAGGCTCTCTAATGTATTAATCCCTCCGAGATCAAGTTTTTACGATGATTGTTCTCGGAAGACAATTCCTGTAGGTGATAGCTTACACCCGGAAGTTTGACAGAACAATCATCATAAGATACTAGGCTGTGAAAGCCGCAAACAGCTTAAGTTTTTGTTCGATTCACCTCTGGAGAATGATTGCGATACTTGTGACTCGAATTTACAGCCCGTAGATACTGTATCGACTCTATTTCATTCTTAGTGACGTACAACGTACTGTTACTGTATAAGGCACTGTAGATCATAAACATTTAATCCTTCTTCGAGTACCAACAATTAGCGTTTATACTTTCATGGCAATAAGTAAGCGAGCCAGTAAAAACAAATTGAGAACAGTGTTATATTAAATCAATTTCCTTATTCAAGCTTATACTATAGTAAAAACTATACAAAATCTGAATGAATTCAATCTTGACATTTTTCTACATTTTCGGACAAATTCAATTTTATTTCACATTTGGCATTGAAGGATAATAAATACAAAGTATGAGGTAATGAGAATAATAATTATGCAGAAGGGGCAGCGTTGCAAAATTGATCAATTGAAAAATTGGCAGCGTTCGAGCCACACTGGTTTCAAACTTTTTTTATTAGTAGACTGTGCATCTTTATGTCAAACAAAAATTTTGTTCGTCGGTTACAACAAATCAAAATCAAATAGAAAGTCCTGCCTATCTTTAATAATTTGAATAGAATGAAAATTTTAATCTTCTCAGTATTCTGAATTTCATCTACCCAATTTTAGATTCATATTTCTTCTATATCTTTCACAAAAATTGAAATAGATATTTTTTAGTTGTGGTAGAATGTGGAGTACATAGTACATTTTTCGGCATAATGCCTGAGGGAGAGGGTTCGAGGGAAATCGTTTAGATCTGCTGAAATCGGCTAACGCTTCGCCGTCCATATTTATGCAGAGCCTCGCCGGTCGCTTTTTTTCGCCGACGGCGCTAAAAATCGAAAGCTGAATGCGCGAGGGAAACAAAAACACAGGTGCGTGCATACTTGTCGGGTGAGAGACGATCGGTTGGATCCGTGACTTTGAGCATATTTAGCCGTCGGGTTGGCACGTCTGCCTACCAACTACGTACGAAGACGCGGAGTGTCGTGGCTGGCGTGTCGGTATGACAACCCAGACAACACGCCCGCGGAATACGAAAACGTTGTCCTTCTTGCGGACGGCCAACAGAAACTCCTCCGTTGTCGTTCACCGTTTTCTTTCACCGTGTGAATCGTATCTTTTGAACGGTTCAAACGGCGCACACTGTATGCCGAGAAATTCAATTGAACAACACAGTGTCAATTTTCGGTCAGCCAACAATTTTTCTTTCTGACATCTTCCCTTCTCTTCCTTTACCGATCTGTCAGTCCCTTTGCAATTATTTATTTTCAGTCGTTATTTTCAGTTGTTAGACAAATTATTTAATGTTCCTTATTGTAAGAAAAGAGCATCTAGTTTGAATATTTTTAAACTTTAGTATTTTTCAAACAAAAATCAGAAGACTATTTTGTATTAATTTTTGCACCTTTCGAGTATATAACATATATTTTTGGAGCCATGAAGGCAATTTTAGAAGAAAAAATCTTACTAGCTAACTTACTAGCTTACTATATTCCAGCCTAATAATTTAAAACAAATAAAGTAGCTTGTTTATTACTGTGAGTGCAGCTGTGCTGTGGGCCAACATTAATAAAATATCTTCGTATTTTAAAATATGGTGACACTTTGATAGCGATGGATATTTTGACAAGTCCTATGAGTTTCATATTTCTAGCTTCTGGAGTAGTAAAAACTTAAGATAAAATTAAAATGGAATATTCGTGTCCTCGCTACCGCAAAATGGCATTCAACAAAATGCTCAAAATCCCCTAAGCTAATATTTTTCCTGCTCAGTACCATGAAATCGCGAACCAGGAAGCGATTTCCAAGCTTTCTCAATATCTTCGTAGTTTAAAAGATGATGACACTTTGATAGCGATGGAGATTTTGACGAGTTCTATGAGTTATCTTCCGGATTAGTGAAAACTTAATAACCTTCATCCATCCATTTCACGAACTGAATCTGTCCCTCGGTGTCAAATGGACACAGTGTTTTTCCTTGAAATTGATGAGTTAACATTTACTTTAAATTTTAGGTTTACGCAGTTATATGTTTCGCATTAAAAAAAATAAAAGTCACCAAGTTTCGAACGAATTCACCTACAAGTAACAGAACAGAGTAACTTGGTGGGACGGGGATGAGGGTTAATATAAAATTAAAATAAAATATTCATGTCGTCGCCACCGCAAACTGGCATTCAACAAAATCCTGAAAATCCCCGAAGCTAATATTTTTCCTGCTCAGTACCATGAAATCGCGAACCAGGAAGCGATTTCCAATCTTTTTCACGTCAGAACCGTTTCCCGGAGGCCGTCCATTCAATCATCCGGCCGATAACGATCTCCGCTCGATTTCCTCGGGCAGTGTGCGCGCGAGATTGGTAAGTGGTTCGCGAAAAATCGGTCGCAGAAGTTCGACCGTCCGACAACGATCCCGCCATTAGGCTCGACTTCCGTCGGTGGTCATGGCGGCCGATACATGTGCTCGCCGATGAATCGCGACCACGTCCCCGTAAAAATCGTTATCTGACCGTGGCGCAGCGTCATTTGCATTTTCATAGGGCCGCGAGGTGTAGTTCACGGCTCGTTAGATCGGCACCGGGCTACGGGAGCTATCTGCACGCGCTTCGACACATTTCACGCATCTTATTCCACTCGTTAAAGTCTCCGGGGCATCGGGTTCTCTCTTTCCCTCCCCTTCCTCTCGTCCTCTTTCTCGTGCTCGCGCAAATTCGACCGCTCCGCATACCGGAAGAGCGAAATCGTCTCGAGGTCGAAATATTGTAGCGCGAGTCTCATTAACGGAGAACTTCTCGGCTGATTGGAGCGTGCGGATGATTTTTAATTGCGGGGCTTGTTAGAGCGAGAGAAAGAAACGACAGGATAACATGTAGACTCGCGGTGCCTTCTCTCGCGGCGATATTCGCTTTGGAATGTGGTTAGAAGCCTGTTGGAATCGCGATCTTTTTGTTTCGACGCCGAAGGCCTTCTATGTGGCTGTGTTTACCCGACTTCTTTTCGGATTAATTAATTATTCGATGTAGTCTGAGAGGGAGTTTACGCGGATTGTAATTTTAATGGTTTCGGAAATGTGACCGAGTGGATGAACATTTTTGCTAGTATTTATATTTGATTTTATTTTGTAGTTTAAAGCACCAGTGTAATTATTAGGTTATTATTTAAATGGGGCTAATTTTAATGCGTTTGGAAATGTGACCGAATGGATGAACACGCCATTTTTGCTAGCATTTGGTTTCATTTTGTAGTTTAAAGCACGAGTGTAGTTATTAGTATCCTCTAGTAATTTTCATTAGTATCCTCGTCTGGGTTTTCGTAATTAAATTGCAGCTCTCTCTCTTTGAATAAATTCTAATTTCACTTAAATGTTTAATTAAAATCGGAATAGGGGAACATTTCTTTCGCGGAATAGAAGATACTAAAATGGAGGTACCCTTAATTTTATATTAGTTTTCCTGCTTAATATTTTATAAATCATGCTCCACACATGGAGCTGTGAATTTTATGCATTTATGACAAAAATGAGTACGTACGATTTGAAGCAGTGGACTAATTACAGATTTATAGACATCAGTGCATTAGTTGCATTAGTTAAAACAAATTTTGTTCCTCTCCTGTGTCATGCAATCAATGCGAACATTTTTGAAAATTTCCCTTGGAGAGGAATAAAATTTGATTTTGTTGTTGTCAATATAAATAATTGGGGAATACATGGACATCGAATAAATATAAACTTTTTCCTCCTTCTGAGAAATTATGAACAATAAACAAGTTCTAATCACTGCTGTAATATAAATCGTAGTGCAAGTGATGAAATCTGTGCAGAAATATAAAAATGTTCTTATGCAGTATTACAATGACAAAATTTTCTAAAAAATTGTCCACGGTCCACGCTTCAAAGAATCTAGTCTAGTTATGAATTTCCCTTGAAAAGGTATGAAATTTGATTTTCTTATTGTCAATATAATTTGGGAATACACGGACATCGAATAAATATGAACTTCTTCCTCCTTCTGAGAAATTATGAACAACAAACAAGTTCTAATCACTGCCGTAAAATAAATCGTAATGCAAGGGATGAAATCTGTGCAGAAATATAAAAATCTTCTTATCCAGTATTACAATGACAATATTTTCTAAAAAATTGTCGACGCCAACTCTTTCAATCTGTGTTATTCACGTCTAGATCCACAACGACAACAGGAACCGAATCTCCTTAGATCGTTCTGTTCTCGAGTGAGTCTCGCGGCAATCAGGCAGAAATCCCGGCCAGCTGTCGTCCGATTCCGGACAATCCGTGGCCGGGATCCTCGTTTTATCAAGTCCCGTCTCCCCATTCTGATAGCTCGTTATCGACAGTTTCTCATGGCCGGCAGATAATGGCGTCAGGTAGACACGCGGTTCCTTTTCACGCCGGGCGCCGTTTCCACCCGAAAGATAAACGCGTGCCGCGCACGGAAGACATCCAACAATTCGCTGGGGCAATTAAGTGACGTGACTCGGCCCGATTCCGTGTGCTATGGAAACGTCATGACGCGATTAAGGAGACCCCCTTCTAGCCCCCAACCCGCTACTTCTTCTACCGTCTCAGTCACCTGTGAGAGACACCTGTAGGAAGGAGCGCGCGCGCGCGCGCGCCGTTCCGACGGAACGAACACCCGGTTTACTGTCATTCATCGGCCCGACCGGGAATCCTTTCAACCTGCGCTCGTTTGGGGGGACAATGAATCAATTTGAGTGAATGGGGTGTCGTAAAATGTCCACGAGGTGTAACCCGAGGTGCGACGACGGCGACGGTTGAGTTGGGTACGCGAGCGTCAATTTGTTTCGGATTCGGCTGATACCAATGGAAGCGGAGGCGCGGAAAAATTACTTCCCTTAGTTTTCGAATTACGTCGATCGAAGTGTCTCGCCATTCACGATTCACCTGCCCGAAGACTGGTAATGCACTTTGTAATAACTTCAACAGCTTGATTTTTGAAGGGAAAACCTCTAGGCGCACCGCGTACACAATTGCTGGAGAGTGAATGAGTCTGATCCGTCACGCTCCGAGGTGAAACGCTATTCGGGTAAACTCGGAGTAGCCGAGCTGGTCTGTTTTCGATATTGTTTATATTTTCATAACAGTTGTATTAGGTGTACAAGTAAGCTCTTGGCCTTTTTCGTCAAATTCGATATTTTCTTACTTAAAATACAAGTGTGTTTTAATCGGGAATTTTGGCAACTCAGTTTGTTTATTGTGGTTACAATAATATTTTGAGGTTATGTTAAACTATTCGTGCATATTTACTCTATTAAGTTAGTGTTACAAAAAATCCTCCAACCGGAAAACAAATGTTTCTGTTCGAATACTTAATTAATACAGCCGTTTTTCAATTTCGAAGAGGAAGAATCGTAGAATACGGCCATATTTTTTCAAATTTCTTATAACTATGTAATTGATGGTGTTCAGAACCATTAATTGTTTTATCGATTTTTTAAACATATTTTTGAAGGTACTTCTTGTGGACACACATTACTATTTCTATTGTTCCCGATACAATGTTCGTTAAATTAATTCGTCAAGAACTGACTTATTCCAATGACAATTTTGATACTTCGTCATATTCATAGTTATTAGGTGGCTGCGTGAGAAATACCAATATAATGTACAGGTGTCCTGCATTCCGTGGACAACCGATCGAGAAAAAATTCTGCACACAGAAGTGAGTTGAAAAGGCAGAATAAAATTTTTTGTTTGACGTCTCGTTTTCGAGAGAAACGAGTTTAACGATCCGTCGGGTTCGCGTGCTATAGTATATGCAAGAAGTAGAATCGGTAGATCATGATCAGACGCGTCAGCCGATCTGATGCACAAATGAGAAAATTTTACTCTTTCAAGAGTAGACATAAACTTGGTTTAATGTTTAATTGTGATTCGCCTATGCGTTGTCTTCTATTGAGCGATAAATTCCATCTCATTGAAGCTTGATATCAGCTGTTCACTCTCGTAATTGAGAAACTGTTAACTCGTCTAATTACACACACACTTCGCGTATAAATTAGTTCACAAATAGCGTGGATTTTTATAAAGCTGTTTGGTTTAATTATATAATAAGTGTTCAGTATATAATATATAATAATAAAATTAAGTAATATTATTTAAACTACCCTTAGTAGTAATGACAATTTATCTGCTGTCAGATTATTTTTGCGATAACACGTATTTCCGCCAATTATTAAACAACGACTATCACGAAAAGGGAAATATGGTTTTGCAAAAATGGATTTTATGATTGCAATAAGCAGAAATTAAAAAATAATTTACTTGAAGACATTAGAAGGATTTCAGGACATTGTTGTTTTATTTTCGACATTTTAAGGCCATTAAAAAAGAAAATATAAGTTTACGCAACTTGCATTTTCTATAATAATCCGGTCATTATTCGCAAACTCGCAAATGGTGAGATACATTATCCAAAGAACGACGAAAATCCACACGAAACCAGCAAAATCACTGAAACAAGCACGCCTAAACAATTCCAGCGAAGAAATCCTCATTGATCGGAGCATAATGCCGAGAAGACCGCACGAGAGCTAATCAACACCGGGAGCAGCATTTTCTCGGAATCTGCAAATAGGAAGTCGATCTCCGTGGGACCGGAGGGACCCGAAGATGGGGCAGAAGCCGAGGACAAAATGCCGGCTAATTTCGTGAAATCCTGGCCGAGAAACTAATAGGCGAGCGATTACGACGGAAGTCGGGTCTGAAAATTGCACCGCGGAGATTCCTAATCACGTTTCCCCGAGACAAAGCCTGCAGGACGGAAAGACGAAAACGAGCAGCAGGAAAATGACTGAAGGGTACGAGCGGCGGTACGAGGGGGCGGGGGACAGGAAGACACGGGGAAGAGGATGAAACGAGAAAAAGTGGCAGACCACGCCGGGGCTCCGCTCGAAGGTGGGAACAAAAGCCACCTTTCTTTAGTTTCCTCCCCTCCTCCTCGTCCTCCTCTCCTTCGTCTTCTATGGAGTCGTCTATGGAGAGGCTTTTGGCTCGCCACACGTACAAGGATCACTCTCTCTCTCTCTCTATCTTTCTCTTCCCGTTCACCATTGTGACTTCTTGCACGTATGAAAAACCACAAACCACCGACGTTATTTCGCGGCTGCGAACACGAAGGGTCTCCCTTTCCACGAAGCCCAAACCACGTAATACCCATGTGGCCCCCCTTTCTCCTTCACCCCCACCCCTGTCAGCTACTTTGTCCCTTCGTTTGATCCCGCTTCTTGACCATTACGCCACCACACGAACCCGAATCAGCTCCTCGTTTGATCGACAGTTCGGCCTCGCAGATCCAGGGATCATTATGGTGTCACTTATCGGGGTGTTGGAAACGAACTGCAGAGAGTATTGCACAGGCCCTCCATGCTTTGTTGGTGGTAGAAATGATCAAGTCTCACAGGATCCGTGGAAATACAATGGCGAGATTAGGGGAGCATTTTTGGCGAAAAGTTTCGCATGTGATGTTTTACCCTTAACCCTTCGACGGATGGGTTGGGGACACGTAAAAGTAAATTTTTAAAAATTGTTAATCACAGATGTGAACCTAAGTATTGTCAATTATATCAGACGATTGCATAAGTCCGTGCCCGATTTGAAAATAAAATTCAATTGTTAAATTGTAAAGAATACAGCTTTATTAATCAATTATACATATAGTCAGCATTCTTTTCTACAATTAGAAAAAATCGTGCTCGATTTGAAAATAAAATTGAATGGTTAAGTTTTAAAGAATTAATTAATTACATATATATTGCATTATTTATTAATTAATTACATATATTACATATTACATTCTTTTGTACAATTAGAAAATCTGGCACGAACTTATGCAATCATCTGATACAATATATTTGTAAAAATTGTTTGCTTTATGTAGCAACAATTTTACGAGTTTAGTCGTGCTCTGATTTTGCTCGCCGGTATAAGTATTCGATTGGAAAGAAAGTTCGTTTCAAATTAAGAATCGAAGATAAAATTAAGGTATTTATTCATATGTTTATTTAGTAACGCGAGAAATTACCTCGAAAATGGCAAAAAGTAATAGAACAGAATGGAAAATATGTTATTGAATAAATCTATGAACAAATATCAATATTTTAGCTTTCAATTTTAATTTACAAACGCTACGAACTTCCGTTCCAACCCACTAGTTGCGTAAATTAAATAGCCAAAGTATACTATCATAAATTGAAAAAATATTTACTAGGAAACGAAACGAAACGAAACTGAAAGTAATATTTTCCGAATAATTTGAATGAAAAGTGACCAATTAACGTAATGCTTCAATCTAGAAACATGTAAAAGTTGTTCGACTATTTTCTTTCTTGCACTTCATCGATCTGCGTAATTACCGGCGTTAATTAGTAACAGGTTTCTTGCTATCGATTAAACGTACAGAATGAAATAAGTACGGAAGACGAGGTGGAAGCTAATGCATCATAATTGACTACATGAGCTCAATGAGTATACAAAATCCGAAATAATCATTGAAAATCTATGACACACACACATTCGGGTATTCGAACATTTTTAATTTAATTTAAATTAAAATTATAATAGAAATAAAATTTGATTTTATTGTTGTGTCAATATATAATTGGGGAATACACGTTTCCGACCCGATTTCGATTTAGGGAACCCGAGTATCACGAATTTTCGGGTCCCCGCGTGCCCACCTCTAATATTTTTTAAATCCTAAAACAATACTGAACACGCATTGCATAACGACCCGGGCTTCTATAATAAATTTATAAATATTCCTGAGCAGTGACGTCAGGTCCGAGGAGTTAACGAAAGGAACGGTGAAGTGCAGTCGATGCAGCGGAGCGTGTTCCTCGACGGATCGCTCGCTGCATCATCCCGAACGAAACTTCGGCTATCGTCGGATCTATCCTGAAACGGAGCCGGAGTCATAGTCCAGATCTCTCGATCGCAGAAAATCGCGGCGGACGTTGACGTTTATCGCAACCGACGATCGCGTGCCCCGAGACAAACTATCGAATCACGCGTCCGCCGGTTGTCGGGCCGCGGACAAATTAAACATGACAAGGTGGCCGCGATACGTGGGCGAGACTGCTCGCAATCAGTCGTAGTTAGAAACCGACTTTATGTACTGTCAGCTCACAATGGAGGCGAAACGATTCCGCGACCACACGCCGATCCATTCGGCGGCCTCCTCCCGGACGCGACGGCTTGAGGAAACTCGTTTCCCGCCGGTCGACACGTTCCCGGCTATCTAGTTTGGAAACTGAACTCTTCGAGTGTCTTATACAGATCTTATGCACCGGGTTCCGACCGAGCTGAAGCGTTTTTCTACGCCCCTGGACCCGCGTCTCCCGTTCCCGACATGCTGCCGTGCATCGCGACAATTTTCCTTCTCGTTATGTAAGCGAATCGAGCATCGTGATCGCCGCTGTGATGACGGATGTATTGAAAATGAAAGCGGGTGGTTCTAAATTGGTGGTTGCATGGAGCTTTTCCTTAGGATTCCTTCAAGGTAGGAATGCGAAACATTTTTTAAAACGAAGATAAAATATTAGGGAACGAGAGAAAAATAGCTGGAAATAATTACGAACATTTTTAGACCTTCAGAATATTTAATTGAACTGAACCTACCGAGCAGAAAACGTGACAGAAAACATTTTAACTAGACTGCG